>JABWTJ010000152.1:1950738-2142001 GCA_016801875.1 Solanum sitiens
GCCTACTGTCTCAAGGGTCCTCCTCGAGGGCCCTTAGTTGATCCTCGGGGAGTCGTACCCTGAATTTTCCAACATGAAACCATCCGACACTATGTGTTACACCTATTGTTACAAACTTTTTCTAAATTCCAACTCTTTAACTTTATGAAACTAAAAGGACACTCTAGCCCTCTTATGAACCAACTTACCGGACGTTATGGACGTTTTGGTTCCAAAGCACTTCAATGACTCCATCTACGCCTAATTTGGATAGAAACAATGGTTTAGACCTTAAGGAGCCTATTTAAGTCTTATCACATGACTTTGGGATTTCAGAAATGTTACAACTGGCATTCCGCTTATACTTTCCCCAATTGGGACCCTCTTCCTTTCTTTTTATTTTGTTCTCGTGATGCTGTGCCTTTGCACCTCTCACAATTGCTCCAATTCTATTCAAACACCCATTATAGAGAGTCGGCATATGCATGGACGTAACGGATAGTTTTACTACCGCAAAACCATGAGCCTCTCACATAGAATCCCTTTCAAAGTCTGTGTCAACCCAACTCTTAGAATTCCTAGTTAGTTCATACATGTTGGATAATCCCTAGGTGGTTTGACCGTTGGTATCAATACCACATAATTAGTAGCCACCCTATCATTTAAAGGCCCACAACACCCATTAGACAAATTGCATAATTATGTGTCAATGTGGTCATGATAGTTTAATCATGTCAAATTAAGCCAAAATAGAGTTTAAAATTTTTACTCTAACTTAACTCTAAATTGGCAAAATAGTCTTGAGTTAATCATTGTGCATCGTTTATGTCTCGTCTTAGCCTGCCTCTGTCTCAACGAGGTTCCTTGCAGTTTAGGTCGTTCATAAACCATTGTGTTTGTCCTTGTGTTATATATTATGTTACTAACTTCTTCTCTTTTTTTCTGTTTTTTAAATTGTTTTCCCCCTCCCTAAGGTTGATTCGTGCTTATCACTCCTGATCTGAAGGGCCTGCTATTTCGTCTCATTGGTTTAATCATTGGGATAGGGTTTTATGGAGAATAACAACAGTATTAGTGATGCGATTGGGACTACTGCTAAAAAAGAGTGTTTAGAAAATTCAAGGGATATACACCTGAAAACAATGAGGTGATATCAAAGTTGAAACAAAAGATTTTAGAAATGCAAGAACAATTATCTCTGGCTCGCAATTTTAATGTGTTACTCTCTGAGGTCAACACCATCGTCAGACCTCAAGCCATGCTCACAAATCTTCCTCCTTTATCTCACATCCTCAAACTACCTCAAATAACCTGCCTTTTCAAAACAACCAACATCCACATTATACCCATCCACCACCATACAAACATGATACATCCAACAAAAGTTATTTAGCTCCACGAAATGCCTCATATTCTCATACCACTTCACATGCTCGCGATATACCTCAAAATTCCATTGCAAATGCTTCTTATATTCCTACATTGGAAACACACAAATTGAATCCTATTTATGTCGATTCTCCTATCCATCACCATTATAAATATGAGCTTTCTCAAAAGGATGAATGGATATAAGCTATGACAGAAAAGTTGGAGAAGTTGAACGTTCGAATACAACAAGTTGAGGACAAGAAGGAGATAGAAGGGCTGAGTTTTGAGGACTTATGCATACATTCTGATGTCGAATTACCTGAAGGGTACAAACACCTAAGTTTGAAATCATCAACGGAATTGGAGATCATAACGCACATCTAAAAATGTATTGTTAAAAGCTGGTGGGAGTCGGCAAAAATGAACAAATTCGCATGAAGTTGTTCGTTATGAGCCTTACTGGAGAGGCTTTATCATAGTATATCAATCAAGATTCAAATAAATGGTTGAAGTGGACTGATATGGCCATCGATTTTATGAAAAGGTTTGAATTTAATGTTGAGAATGCACCTGATTGGTTTTACATTCAAAATTTAAAAAGGAAACCTACAGAATAATTTCGAGAATATGCTATAAGGTGGAGGTCTAAAGCTGCTAGGGTCCGACCCCCAATGGATGAATCACATATGAAAGAACTTTATATGCGCGCCCAAGAACCACAATATTATGTGAGGATGATGCTCATAGAGGATCGTAATTTTGCCGACATCGTCAAGCTAGGTGTGAAGATCGAAGAAGGTTTAAAAGATTGCACAATAACATATTTGAAGGCTCCACAAGCTAACAGTAAGACTTCTCAATTTTATGGGATCAGTGAAAACAAAGAGGAGAGAGAAGTGAATGTGGTTATGACAACACATGAGTCAAAATATCCTCTGATTTACCAAACACATCCGCGTCCACTCCGTTACCGAGTACCTCCATATCTTCAAAATACTTCACCTATATGTCAAAAGACACATATCTTTAAAAGGCAACCAACACGTCGACGACCCTCTCAATTCGTAAAATTCCAAGCTAAGCGTGAGAAAAATCCACCAAAGCAGTATACCCCTTTGGCTGAGCCAATAGTCCAATTGTATGAGAGACTTAGAGTTGATGGCTATATTACTACTATTCCTAAAATTGTGATGAGTACACACGCAAAAAGGCTTGATCATACTAAAATATGTGTCTGTCATTCGGGGATGAAAGGGCATACTATCGATGAATGTCGAGCTTTGAAAGATCAAATTCAAACGTTGATTGATACAAAAGTGATACATATGGAAGATCCATAGGCATGACTCACAGTTCATCGACATTAATAAAGATGGTTCAATGTTGTTTCTTCATCTCAATATTTTCAAGCATCAAATTTGCTCGATACTCTATTAATTTTGCAAGGATGATATGTACTTGGAGCAAGATGATATTTCTTTTATAATATTCCTTATGTATTGGAACTACGTCAGACCTGATTCCCATTTCAGAGGAGATACGTAGGCACTCTTATAGGGGTTTGGTCTTATCATAATAAATACTTTCATTTTTCCCTTTGCTCGTGTAACTGGGGTACAATTTTTGAGAGGGTCTAAAAAATTCCATCAAAAAGCATTGTCCTTGCAAATCTCGATACTGGGGAAGAGTTTTTTAGAGGGGCTCAAAAATTCCTTCAAAAGCATTTCTTCTCAACAACTAGGCAGAAATATTTGAGAGATCCTCAAAAATTCCAACAAGAGTTTGATCCAAAGACATCCAAATGGAGTTCAAGTTCAAGGGCTACAAAATTATTATTGTGTCAAAAGGCAAGAGATGAATCAAGGCACGAACCAATCTTTCCCTTTGAAAACTTATAATTTTTCTTTGAGTGCAGGAATTACATGTATAAGTCTCTCAAGACTATCACTATCCTCTGAATATTGCACTCTCAGTGCCCGAGGACTAATCATGGTTCTTTGGAAGTTGGGTGATCAAACTCCGCCATTTAAGAAGTTACTCAAGGCTAAGAATGGATCTTTGGAAGTTTATTGGTCAAACCTCTACCATTCAAGAAGTACCCGAGGCTAAGCATGGTTCTTCGAAAGTTGAATGATCAAGCTCCACCATTCAAGAAGATACCCAAGGCTAAGCAAGGATCTTTGGAAGTGGATTGGTCAAACTCTACCATTCAAGAAGTGCGTGAGACTAAGTGTTATTCTAAGGAAGTTGTTTGGTTGAACTCTACCATTCAAGAAGCTACCCAAGACAAAGGGTGGTTCTTTGGCAGTTGATTGGTTAAACTCAACCTTTCAAGAATTTACCCAAGGCTGAGCATGGATCTTTGGAAGTTGATTGGTCAAACTCTACCATTGAAGAAGATACCCAAGACTAAGCGTCGTTCTTTGGAAGTTGATTGGTTAAACTCCACCGTTCAAGAAGTTACCCAAGGCCAAGCGTGGATCTATCGAAGTTGATTGTTACCCTCGGCTAAGCATGGTTAAATGCGATTTATGCACTATTTTTCTGGATCGCATGGGCTAAACATCGTCCTCTCAAGCAATTACGATTCTTATCTCCTTTCGTCATTTTTTTTAAAACTCGTATTTTATCATGTAGGGCATACTTTTGTATTTTATAAACTAATATTTAATCTATTCCTACTAGAGTTTACAGGTGTGATCAATCTCCCCATCAGTCCCAATTATCGTGCTAACATCTATCGCAACGAAGGCCCTATCAATTCGTTATTCATATCGCTCTTTTTTTTATTCGAACCTTGCTCAAAGGCTGAAAACCTTGCTCTATCATGTTCTTATCGCTTCTCTGTCATGCTCTTCTCGCTTCTCTATCATTCTCTTCTCGATTATCCAATCTTATCTATTCAAGCCGATATCGTGCCCTTTCGAATACCTTACCGCTCTTTCAATTTTTAAGAGTTTCGTTTGCTATTGAATCTAGAACTACACACGACCTGATTCTCGTATGACCAGAGATATGTAGGCATCTTAACACCCAAGTCTCGGTCGTACCCTTTTTCAATGCTACATCGTTCCAATTGATCCCACCTGCATCTCTCGTTGGTCGGACAAAATCGGCTACTAAGTCAACGTTGGTTGCCCGACAATTCATCCTTCATTCTCAAGAAACCAAGGGGCAGCTGTTAACACCCAATTTTGACCGACTTTTAATCATTTTTAGGAATGCTATTCGATTAAATAATGATTTTCAATTATATAAAAATATTTTAATATATGTAGTATTTTAATTAAATAGTAATTCCTAAATTCTCCTCATAATCATTTAAATTGTAGCCCATTTTATTCTAATTTTGTTCAATTCTAGCCTATCCAATTTCATTTTTATTTCAATTATAACCATCTTTAATTTGCAATTCTAGCCAATCTTATTGCAATTTTAGCCATTCCATATCTTTTCCAATCTAATTTCAAGACTTCATCTATTAATCTCATCCATCCGTTTAAATAATTAAATTCTAATTGAATCCTAACGCTCCATCTCTATCTAATCTAATAGTTGAGATCACTTTTCGTATCTCTTTCTTTAACACCAAAAGACCCCAAAACCTAAAATTCTAATTCATTCTTCACCCCTCTCTCCAAGCCGCCAACCCGTTCTCTCTTTCTCTCCCCATTCTTTCCGGCGAAGAGCCACCCTCGCCAGCATACGCTAGCGGCCATTATTTCTCTCCTCTTCTACCTCTCTTTTCCTTCATTTTCTCGGCAAAACTGGTTCCGAACAATAGCCACGCGCTCCCGCCGGCGATGGCCAGCATCTTCCTCAGTTCCTTTCTCCATCTAGCAGCGAGGGACGACAACACAACAGCGAACTACGGCCAACAGATGGGACCAACAGCAAGACCACCAGCTGCAGCAAGACGAAGGACCCGGCGATCCCGCTCTACTCATCTCCTATTTCTGGTAAATGGCTACTAAACCAACAACTACAACGCGAATTGGCGCTCCAATATTTCTGATTGAGAATTGAATCTGAGTTTTTTGATAATGATAGATCTGTACATATCTGTCTCTGGTACTTTTCTATCATTTTACTACTATCCCATATGCTCAGTCCTCTGTGAATCATATTACTTTGCTTATTTTGTTTAAATTCCTCATAATTTGTATACATATTGTGGGAATGATATCTTATTGAACTTGAACTTGTGATAACTTGTTAATTATTTTGAGATCACCGATTTCAGGCAATAATTGTATTAAACTAAATCTTATTGCCACTATTCTTTGCATATATTCACTGCTTAATTGAATTTGCACCATGTTGAAATAAAAAAATATTGGAGTAAATTGATTAGCCAGCTTAAGGAATATTTAGAGTTAATACCTTCATGCCTCTTTAGTGTTTTTTATAGTTGTAGATCCTTTAAGATTAATGTTGCAAGATCCAAGGTTAGATGACTAATTCCTTCTTTTAAATTATATCTATAAATAATGGTATATGTTGTCATGATTCTGGTTCATTTTTGAGCATGTTGAATGGGTTGTTTAGTAAGTTGAATAATAGAACAATTTGATGTGTTTGTGATTAAGACATTCGGATAAATTGGGGTTGTTAGTGTCTCTAAGTTAGCTTATAGAAAATGCTTAAAATCTCTCCTCGTGATATTTTCGGATGGTGAATTAAAACTTTATTAATGGCCTTTTTCTTATGGTAAAATAATATTACTCTTCCTAATCTTATTTTTACTTCTTTATATTTGGTAATAAAATTTTTTAAAATCTGATAATATTAATTGATCCCTTTTTCCTTATTTGAAAATTAATAGATTTTCTTACTTGTTTTTATGTGGTAAAAATAATTTAAAATAATTCTGTTTTGGCTCTTATTTATTTAAGGTAAAAGAATATTGTCTTCCTAACTTTATTCTTACTTATCTATTTTTTGGTAATGAACTATTTTCTGATTTTGGCTCTTCTTATTTAAGGAAAAATAATATTACTCTCTCAATTTATTCTTACATGCTTATGTTTGGTAAAAATAATTAAAATATTTTTCTTATTTTTGCTCTCCTTGAAAATAAGGATATAGTATCATACATAATTGACTCCTTAATTTATTTATTTTTCTTATGTGTTCTCCCCCCCTCTTTGCTATATAAACACAAACTAACTCTCAACACTCATTCATAGACACACTTTTATCATAAGTTCCTTCAATCACAAGTTCTCCCATTAAACTTGGCTCTCTCATTCTCTCTTCGATTTTCGTGAGATACTTTAATATTACTCCCTATTCTTAAAAAAAAAAGAAGTGAGAACTCTAGTAAAGCTTTGAATCATCCTTTGGGGTCTTTGTTGCTGTGTTGCTGTTGTGGATCAAAAAAACCTTACTTAATACTTCATTGCCGATTTTCTTTTCTACTTAACTCGTTAGTGTTTCTTCATTAATGTTTATATTATTTTGCATTCATACATTTACGTAAGTTTATTGTTCTATTGTTTTCTATATGTATAATTTGTTGTTAAATAATTACATGAGTGTCTCACCTTGTCTAAAATAATTATGATTACTTGTGTAGCTATTTGATTGTTTTGACAGGTCTCAAATCTTGAAGTTCAAGTTGAACAAAAGAGATTACTTTGTTTAATTTATGTAATTGAATTTATATGTTCTTATTTGTTTATTTGAATATTTGTAATATTTGTATAACTCTAAAGCCCTCTCATATATATGAAACAAATTTGGGGAATCGTCTAACGGGAAGGGGAATTATATGCTAATCATCTCTTTATTTGTAAACTTATTTGTGTTAGAAAGCATGCTTATAGGATTTTAATTTGTTCGATAATCTGATAAAACGACTTTAGATCTAACTAAAATAAAATAAATCATCTTTACTTGATCACGTTGTTGATTTTGTCTAATCAATGTTTGAAACTAATTTTATCCTAATTTGCATATTAATTATTTGTTTATGACTATAGATCTCTTCTTAGTTACTAGATATTAAATAAATAATTTGTGTACATATTTTTGTACAAAGTTATTCGATTAAATAAATATTATGCCTATAGGATTTTTATACTTAAATGTCATTTGGGTGTCGAGATCATGCCTATAGGATGCGGATAATTGTCCTTTCCCTAGAAATCATGTTCATGGGAGTTACTAAATAATTTTCAGCATGTCTAAAACAAAATATAGAAAAAATTTGCTACTTGATTGTTAAATAATTTTCGTAAATAAAATAAAAAAAATAAAAAAATATTTTCAGCATGTTCGCACTTAGATATCATGCTTAGAGGATCTAAGTAACGTTATTTGTTTAATCTATTTATGAATATAGATTAATATAGTTTTAACATATGCTTGAATCAAAATAATAAATTTTGTCAACTTAGAAAGCATGCCCTTAGGACTTGGTTAATTAAATCAAATTTAACTAATTAGATTAATTAAATTTTCAATTTACTAAATCTAGACTCTAAAAAAATTGGCCTGCATGTTACTCTTTTTGCTAACAAATAAATTAGTCACTAATTACTTTCTGCACCATTTTTTTATATGTTGTCACTTAGAATAAACTTTAAGCTAATAAGTTGTGAAATAAATAAAAAATGATACCATTTTGCCCTTTTAATAATATTATGTTGCTTGTTTGAATGTTTGTATGATACACACTTTAGCATAAAAATCTTTCACAATTATGTGTTGTTTGCAAGCATGATTTAGAGACCAAATTGAAACTTATCGTGCTGAAATGACCATCTTGTTTGTCTTGTTTGTTTGACTTGGTGTCTAGGAGGTCCATATATTTTCTTCTCTAAACCACCCTATTAAGTCCAATGCCTCTTGGACATTATGTTGGGACGATTAGGCACCTTTTAGGTACGAAATGCATGCGTTGGTTGGGTAGGGGTAGTTGGCCCTATGGAGACGATGACATCGACTTAGGCTTGAAAGAGAAACCTTGGTTTGTCTGTCCCTATCCGGCAGCCTATCGGAAAATAAAAAAGAAAAGTCGAGTGTTGATCCAAAAGTCTCTTCTGAGTCTCCTTTCCCTTTTACCCCTTCATTTGTTTGATAATTATATTTTATTTGGGGTAGCTTAAAATAAAATAATAATTCGTTTGCTTATTTATTTGCCTACTTTCTATCCTCTCGCTTATCTTTTTTATTGCTTAGTATATATATTTATTTATTGTTATCACTTAGACTCGCATGTTTAAATATTAATTAAAATAATAATATGAGCTATTTGTTCAACTTGTTGTGTATCACATAATCTCGTATGTTATATTAAATAAAAAATGAGCTTAATTGTTTATTTATCGCTATCATAATAAATAAATAGTCTCGTGTTTTCAATATTATGTCATCACCTAGCTAGCATGTGTAAAATTAAATAAATAATGAAGTGACCTTATTTGCTACTTGTAACCCCCACATAGATTGCATGAGATACGGTCGGGACCCATATTTGTGGACCTCGAGGGATGCCTAACACCTTCCCATCGAGGTAATTTGAACCCTTGCACAGATCTCTGGTTCGTTGACCTTAGCTAGACTTAGTTAGGTTAGACAGGTGCCTTAACGCGCCTTAATTCGTTAGGTGATGACTCTTCAAAACTAAAAAACCCAAAAGCGTTGTTAGGTCCTGCACAAAACCCGTTTTTCTGAAAAAAGGGGAGCGACACTTCCCGATTAGGTTTGGGATGTGTTCTCATGCAAGATGGTAAGGTGATTGCATACGCATCAAGATAATTGAAAGTCCACGAGAAGAAATACCCTACTCACGATCTTGAACTAACCGCGGTAGTCTTTGCATTGAAGCAATGGAGACAATACTTATATGGTGTACATGTTGATGTGTTTAATGACCATAAAAGTCTTCAATATGTTTTTACAAAAAGAGAATTAAACCTTCGTCGAGAAGATGGATATAGTTACTAAAATCCAAGAAACATCTCGATCCGATATTAATAGAGTTGAAAGATTCGGTGTTGGGTAAGATGAATGAATCATTGTCCCTAGGTGGAGATGGTGTAATTAGGTACCTAAGAAGATTGTGCGAACCAAATATTGATGCTTTGAGGCCATATATTATCGCAGAGGCTCATGGCTCTAAGTATTTGATTCATCCAAGTTCCACCAAGATGTATCATGATCTGAAGGAAATTTATTGGAGGGAAGGTATGAAGCGAGACATCTCTAAGTTCGTAGAAGAGTGTCCCAATTTCCAAAAAGTCAAGGCCGAAAACATTAAGCCTGGAGGTCTTACTCAATCAATTTAGATTCCAACATGGAAATGGGAGGACATTAATATGGATTTTGTGGTTGGTTTGCTGAGGACAAGAAAGATGCACGATTCCATTTGGGTCATTGTTGACCGAAAGACAAAGTTTGCACACTTCATTCCCGTGAAGTCTACTTACCGAGCCGAGGACTACGCCAAACTTTATATTGATGAGATCATGAGGTGGCATGGGATTCCTTTGTCTATAATTTCGGATAGGGGAGACCAATTCACTTCTCATTTTGGGATATCTTTTCAAAAGAGTTTGGGTACACAAGTAAAGCTTAGCACTGCCTTTCACCCTAAAATGGATGGACAAGCAAAATGCACCATCCAGACCCTTGAAGACATGTTGAGATCATGTGTTATGGACTTCAAGGGAAGTTGGGACAATCACTTACCCCTAATTGAGTTCTCTTATAATAATAGCTACCATTCCAGTATTGGGATGGCATTTTTTGAAGTATTATATGGTAGGAGATGTAGGTCCCCAGTTGGATGGTTTGAAATGGGAGAAACTGTCATCCTTGGCCCCGAAATCGTACATGAGGCTTTGGAAAAGGTGAATGATTCGAGATATGTTGGATACTTCTTATAGTCGTCAAAAATTGTATGTAGATAACCGAAAGAGCGCTCTTGAATTCGAAGTAGGTGATCAAGTGTACCTCAAGATATCACCCATGAAAGTGGTGATGCTTTTCGGTAAAAAGAGAAAGTTGAGTCTGAGGTATACAGATCTGTATGAGATCTTGCAACGATTAGGAAATGTTGCTTATGAACTAAAATTACCAAACGACTTGCCTTCTGTTCATCCAGTGTTTCACATTTCGATGCTTAAGAAGTGTCTAGGCGATCCCGCGACCATTCTACCCGTCGAAGGGTTAGGAGTCGATCAGAACCTTTCTTACAAAGAGGTTTCCATTGCAATCTTATATCGTCAAGTGAAGCGACTGAAGAACAAGGAGGTTCTCACCGTGAAAGTGTTATGTAGGACCCACCTTGTTGAGGTAGCAACATGGGAGGCCTAGACCGATATGAGATCTCGTTACCCTCACTTATTCAGTTCTTGAGGTTAGATAAACTTTCTCCTGAGTCTGATTTTGTGAATTAGACTCTAAATCTTAGTGCATTAGGCGGTTTTTGGTGTTCTAAGTCCATAACTATGTGATTTATACTTGCACAATATGAGTTAATATGAGTTCATGGTTGCATTCATATTGTTGTTGTTGTATAACTTGTAAGACCTCAAAAATGAGATAAGGTGTATAGAGCCTAACATGTTCGTCTTAATGTTATAAGGTCCTAAAATACCTTATTATATGATATAAAGTCAGTGTGCAAAGTTTGAAGGGATTTGGAAGTCGAACGTCAAGGGACGTCCAAGACGTTCGACGAATAGTCGCTTATGTGCCTCATGTTTGTATGCATGCCTAAATTGTATGAACTGATTCTAATAAGTCTTGAAATGGTTTAAAATGATGTTTAATGTTATTTTATGAAGTTTCGTGAAGTTTGGAGGTCAAACGCCCAAGAACGTCCAAGGCGTTCCAAAGATAGCCCCTAAGACGTTCATCGTATGTCATGTTGGGGTCAAGGCTGTTTGGACGTCTTGTAGGTGTTTGTTTTGGATGAAACTTATGTGGAATGTCTATAACATGTTAAGGTTTTTAATCGCGTTGGAAACGTCCGGGTACGACTTCTAAAGGGTCCCTCAAGAGGCCCCAAAAGAAGGACCCCAAAGCTGCCTAGACACTGCCTGGGCAGTGTCCATTGACGGACCCATCGATGGATCGTTGGTCCCCCAACGGCCCTTCGAGCAGGTATCGTCGAAGGGGACTTGCCTTGGGCAGGTCTTGAGCCATAAATTTGGCTAAGTCATGGACGACGGAGGGCATGACACCCCGTCACTACCCTCGTCGCGGGTGCCTGCAGGTTTGACTGCCTGCGTGCTGCCACTTAAAGGGGTGAATGGGAAATTCACCCCACGTCCTAACCAGACTATAATAGGTTTATTTAGTTAATTTTAAGTGTATATAAGTCTTTAAAAACGTGATCAACCCATTCCCAAAATCCTCTCACATGTTTAAAGCCTTTCCCTCCAAAAATGTTCTCTCTAAAACCACCATTGTTGGTGAAGCTCAAGAGCTGCTTGGAGATGGATTTTCTATGGATGATCTTCATCTCTAGTTATCTTTTCATCTAGAGAGCCATTCTCAATGTTTTTCAAAGAAATCTCATGATCAAGTTTCCAATCTTCCAATCTAGCCATGGGTTCCTTCTCAAAATGTTTTTAATGATTGAATCATGATTAATTGAAGTCAATTCCATGGTTTTATGTGTTTTCACTCCAATTGCATGATGAACCCATGTTCCTTCCAAAATTGGTTTAGCCTTTGCATGGGCTTTATGATTATGGCTTGTTCTTGATGAATTGGTGATTCTCTTACGTTGAATTGCTTGTGGTTATTGTTATTTACATTAATTGATGTTGAATTTATGATGATCAGTCCATGATGATAAATAAATAAAGTTGTAAGCATGAATAGCCTATGTTTCTACATGTTGTCTTGAAGTTGATTGTGAGATCGATTGTGTAGACTCTTGATTATGTATGAACTACTGTAGCTAATGTTTTAGGGTGATGTAATGGATGAATTTTGTAGGTATAAATCCTAAGTGTTCAAATTAAGAAGGGCTTGCAAGAATGGATATAGATTCCTTTAGGCTATGAAGTAAAGAGGCTAAGTGGGTGATGTATCTTGAATTGTGATTAGATGAAGCATTATTTAGTCTTGATTTCTTATCTAATTAGCTACTGACTAATGAGTATATTATTGATGAAATATGAATGATTATCAAACCCTTATATAGTTCATAGTATTTGTAAAGTCTTCTATACTCTAGCAAATCGATCTGCCTAAATGCCTATGTTGTAGCCTAAATCTTGAGAGTATGTAATCATGATTTCAATATGGTTAATTGTAAGTTTAGCTACTGTCTTAGACTTATATATGTATGAACTATGATCTAAAATCAATGTAAGGGAAGTTAGCTAATAATCTATGTTATCCTACTTTCCTAGTATGTTGATATGTTGTATTATGTTATGGTATAATCTTGTGGCGACTTGTACATGGTTTATTATATGTTTAAAGTACATTTATCTACTGCCATATATGTTTTTTATTGATGAATAAGGTGTATTGATTATTGATGATCAAAGGGTGAGAAAATGGTAAGAATGCTTATTTCCTTTACTCTTCTACTTCTCTATTCCTTTATAGTTATGTTGACGAAGCCTTGTATGGCATTGTGTGGTATGGTCCACTTATGGTGGCGGTGTTTACTTTATTGTCATTATATATGTGTTGACTATGGCCTTGAAGGCATATTGATAAACTTATGAACATGTACTTAAAATGATACTATGAGAAGATTATGCGTACTTTCCTATTCTAGTTGTGGATTAGGTTGTGTGGCTATTTCATGAGCATGTGTATAACCATGTTAGGGTAAAGTATAGGTGCTGCCATTGATGTGTTAAGATGGTAATAACCCCTTACCTATGTACTCCTTATACGAAAGTGTAAATAGCTAAAGTTAGGAGTCTTGATTATATTGTATATATTGTCTTGTCTCCTATGCTATTATGTGTTGTGTGCTATGTGCTTGGAAGTGTAAAGTGGTCTAATAGTGTGGCTGACTTGAGGAGTTAGAGATCACCATTATGTGATCATGTTGGTCAATGTACACACACTCTCACTTACATGCATGTTACAAGTAGTATAATTCATTGTGTCTAAATGAAAGGTAGTTCTCATATTCACTAGTGTCTACTACTATGCATATTAAGGTAATGTTTATGAAAGTATGATTTATATTACCTTACTAGGTTGACTTGATAGGTGTACTAGTATGGGCAAAGGTATGGGACCTTGTTTATACATTGCACATGTGTATCTTGATAGGATAACTCCTAGGTTTGGTTATTATGTATATGAAGGATGAATATATGAACATGTGTGACCTTATGTGTTATGTGAAAGGTTTGCTCACATCTAAGTATACACTCACACACATGGATGATCTAGTTAGTGAGAGGGGCCTTTCTAGGGGTGCCCAAGAATACTCCAAAACTAGATAGGTGCTTGAATATGCTATAAGCATATGAATGATGAATATCCTAAGTCTATGTTTTTATAAATAAATATTAATAAAGTCTTTTCAATAAAGGGAACTTAGCCTAGCACCGAGTGAACTTGTAGATGAGGGGGTGACACTTTCCAACATAGGAAAGGTAGGGTTCACTATGGTCCTCACGGGGTGGATAGCCTCATGACCCAACAAAGGATGTAGAGTTGATATTTCCATTGTTCTTTCCCCCCAAGTTCCATAAACTATGTTACCACCATAGGATACTAGCTAGTGGATTTCCACCTAGAAAGCTATGTCATGTTTGGTTCTACTTTGTCCGGTAGACCACCTTCCATCGGTTTAAGGTTTTATGACACCGGATTCCATGATTAGCACCCATGGTCTATGACGGTTAAGGTTATGATTTCCCTAAAGTTAAAATGGACAATGGAAGTAATTGAATAGGATGCTAACTAGGAGGACCTAAGGTAAGTTACTTAGAATAGGTGGAAGTAATGAACCCATCTAGACATTGCACAAGTGATGCCTTAGGAAGTCTTAGGAAGGTACCCTAATGCATATGATTATGTATGTGTCCTTTATGTATGACATTATAGTATTTGTCTATTGATCATGAAGATGTGCATGATATGATTCTTTATATATGATGTTAATCTTGTTCACTATATGGTGATGGTATTAGTTGGCATAAGTAAAGTTGTCTCCTCTATACATGTTGATATATGATTTGAATGTAAAGGCTTGTGATCTCGTGATAGGTTCACTAAGCATGTGTGAGGTTATGGGGCCTTACATGTGCATTGCACTAGTGGATCTAGATTGGGGACATGAGTTAGGTTTTACATGGTTCAATGTGAAGTAAAACAAGTATATGTGTCTAATGATTAGGAGTTCATTGTAATGTCCTTTTAGTCTTGGTTTAACTAGCTTATGTTGTAATGTACTTCTATGATGACATGTGTTATCTTGTGTAGATATTATGTATGGCTTTTCTCTTGAGTTCCTAAGGTGATACATTGCACCAAGTATCCCTAAAGGATTACTTGGAAGACTAATGAGTTAAGAGTGAGAGTTCACTGTAAAGGTGATGTAGCTCACTGTAAAGTGACCTCAAATTGTACTTAAATTCTATATGTGCTTTTCTATGATGTTTGGCCTTTGATTGTGTTTCTATAAAGTATGTGGATGATATAAATGCTATTGATAAAGGTTTTATGATGATTTCTTCAAAATGGCGTGAAGTATGATTTCAAAGGAAATGTCCCTTTTGAATGCATGTTTTTGCATGGCTGTCATACTTAGTACATTTTTGTGCTAATCCCATTTTTCTTTACTTTTTACACAAAGTGTAGGTATTGGAATGCTTAAAGGAGGTCTATGATTGAGGAGCTTGATAGGTGATTTCCCAATCTCAAGGAAAGGAATCCTTAAGTTCAAGGATGTCCTAATGTGTACTTATTGTAAAGTCTATTTAGTAATGTATAGCTTTGTATTATGTCTTAAGGGCCTTGTCCTTAATGTACTCTAAAGTTATTGAGTCTAGGATGGCAAAGAGACTTAGAGTCTAAATATGTATTATGACTTATGTTTTATATATATATGATGTGATGTGAATAGCATATGATGTGCTATGAAAAGTTTTAAATTTTTCCACTAAATTTACTATGACAATTCAATGAATGATATGAGAGGCTTGTCTTAGATCTCCGAGAGGTCGACGACGCCGGTTACAATCCAAGATTGTATCCCATCTTCTAGGGTATGCTTTTGGGTTGTTAAAAACTTGGTATCAGAGCATGAGGTTTATGTAGCGATTTTAGGTTCTAAGAAGTCTCATATTGCCACGTCTAGTACAGTCTTGTATCATTGGTGGTGAGTCGCGACACATCAAATGGTACGAGAGGCTATAGGACGATAGAGTTTCCCTTCTTCATCAATCTCATATCGTGCCATAGAACTTAATTCTATAAGATCTCCCTCTTATGTTTTCTTGTCCGGTAGTCTTTTAGATATGGTTGCTTGGATGAGATTGCTCTATGCTTGAGGGATAAAAGGTGAGTTAAAATGCTTATCTTTGTTTTATGGTTTGAATGAATATGTGTGAAGGTGACACTTGTCCTTATTTGATGATGTATATACTAACTAAGGCGACTTGAAGGGTTAACTAGACTTAGGTAGGGGTATGGGACTCTACCCATGTCTTGCACTAGTTTGCCTTGATGGAGACCTTAGGAGGTTAATACTATGTGCTAATGATATGGAGTTATCCATGCATGAAGGTTATAAATGAGTGGAGTAAGGTGTTAATAGTAGTTCTTGTTGGGTTACTTGGTTTAGTGAAGTTATGGAGCTTTACTTGATCATTACACATGTTAACTCTATGAGGATTATTATTGGTTATTTTACCTTGTTATGTATGAAATATCTCTTATTTGATGATGTGATGCCAATTATGGCAATATATGAAATCTATGTGAAATAGCATGTTATGTCGAATGATGTATGTCATGATATAGTTTAAGCATGATAGGAGTTATGGAGGTTAAAGTGAATTCTATTAAATTGTGTATTTCTATATGGTTTTGTATGATATGATCCAAATATTAGGATTTGAACTTAGATTGTTACTACCTATGGAGGTATGCTATCCCATGAGTGTATGTGATTAAAGGTGTGCATTGTTTTCCTTTGTATATAAGTGATACTTGATGAGTTGCTAGTATAAAGTGGAGTATTTTGTAGAGACTTGAGTTGTAAATATAGTACGCATGCTTATGAAGAATGAGTTGGTAAAGCTTTGTATCTTATAATTCCGTGTTTGTTCCATCAAATGTCTAAATGTCGCACTTTTGGGTATTTGGAAGCATGCTCGTTGTAAAGACTAGGCAACTTATTGTATCATGTTTGGAGAACCATCTAAATTGTTATTTAATTGAATGTTGTTGAAATATGTGTAGAATTTATGAATACGAACATGATAAGGAATGTGGAAAAGAATTTTTGCTATTTAGATTAAAGAATGAGAGTCTTATGGCATGATGAGTTGTAGATTGGTTTCTAACTTCTTATTGTGTTATGAACTTCCTTGTTGTATTTCCCTAATGATGTATGACCTTAGTGTCTATTGCAATGTAGGAAGACCTTATATGAATTGAATAGTATGATCAAAATTGATGGTTGAGGATGATTTGCCTAAAATGATAAGGTTTAGAATGCCTTAGTGTTGCTAAATTGAATTAATGAAGATTCCCTCTAAAGTAGTAATCACTTTAAGTGATGAATATGAAGGTTGTGTATTTGAGATCCTCTATATGTTGGGCTAAGTTTCTCTTAATTGGGTTTACCCTAAGTGGGGGATGGTGTTTGAGTAGTGAGATTGTAGAAATTGTCTACATTGTTCTTCTATTCTTACTTGAATTGGAAAATGTGAATTCTTAGTAAGCTTGTTCATGAAACTAGTCTTGCATAAAGTGTGAATTGCATGATCTACATATGATTGGTATGAATTAATTGACATCATTTTGGAGACATGGTGAATTTTCCAAATAAGCATGAGAGGAAAGTTTTGATAAAATCCATGTTTTTCTCTTGTTGACTTGCATTTTAATGTGCTAATTGTGAAGTTGACTTCATGAGGTAAGACAAGGAACTTGGTAATAGTCACTTGTAGGGAAAATTGTTTAGCCTTGCTAGTGTGCCTTAGCTTATTTGACTATCTTTTAGGAGTCGGAAATTCATTAAAAGTGGTGAAAGGGTAGATAATAGGTGTTTAAGTTATTTCATGGTTGAAACGTCTAGGTACGACTCCCCAAGGACAGACCAAGGTCCCTTGAGGAGGACCCTTGCACGTTTGTGACAAACTGCCTAGGTAGTGTTACAAACCACGAGAGCCAAGGGACGGCTCGTGTGTGGATCGACGGATGTCAATGCCATAAGTTGTCCCACACTTAGCCAAAATTGGAAAAGCCTAGCTTGCACAAGTATCTGACCAAGACGACGGTGTGCAGGACGAAGTGAGGACCAACCGTCGACTCACAGACGGCCCGTCAGCGCGGTTCCATCTGTGAGGGTCTATTTTACTGCTCAAATTAAGTTAAGTTCAAATTAATTAAGTAAGGTTTTTGGTGGTTAGTTAATGGATTAGGTAAGATTAATTAAATAATTTAACCCCTCATATAAAGACCTCAACCCTCATTAGTCTAAACACAACTCACAAAATAAACTCTCTTCCTTCTCTTTACTTTCTCTCTCTATTGGAAGACACCATTGACGACTAAGATAAGGAAGGAGTTTTGGGGATGGAAAGGGAAAATTCATCTTCAAAGCTTTGTCAAAACGTTAAGGTATGGGATCTCTTCACCTTTGAGACCTCTTTTCTCAAAGGGTTCATTCAAAGTATTTTCAAATCTAGAGATTTCAAATTGGTTTCATTCAATTACGAATTTGAAGTTATGAATTGATTTGTTGATGTTTTCTTTAGGTTGTATTGAATAGATTAACATGTATTTTAACTTGATTATGGTAATTGTTGATGTTGTGGCTTAAATAGAAGAACATGATCCTAAGTCCCTAACCCTAGGTTGTGATCTTGACCTATATTGTATAATGTTCATTCAATTGACTTGATTAAGGGTTGAGTTACGACTAGATGATGTTGTTATGCTAATCATAAATGAATTAGGATTATGAATAGTCTTTTATGCTAGTTCTTGATAAGTGATCTAAGGTATGATGAATTGACTTAATCTTAAGCTTTGATCTATTGTTAAATTGTGATATAGTGATTCTTTTAGCCTTGTGATTCTATTGGTTATTGAATTGTGGTGACTTGATGACGTAGTTGAGTTGAACTAAGGGTAGATGGTAAGACCTTGATGATGAATTGTGAAGGACACTTGGTAAGTCTTGTGATCCCTATACTTTGCTTCCATTATGATTAATTGTGATTAAGTCATGATGATTGTGTTGGAGTATGCCTTATTTAGGATTAGTAGGGTGGTATGATAATTAATTGAAATGTCTTGCTTATGGTTGTGAGGTTGATTAATATGTAAAGTTATAAGGAAGATGGTGATTACTAATATGCCTTATTATGGAAGAGTATGTAATGTGTTAACCTTACTTATGTGGATTATGATGAAAGGATTATACTCATGCAATTCCTATTGAGCTATTATGACGATGATTATACAAGGCCTAGACCCTATGACCTAAACTAAGTTATGATTGACAAATAAAGATTAAAGACGTTTCAATAAGGGACTTATCTTAACACCGAGTGAACTTGACAATGAGAGGTGATGGATTCCCAATAGAGGAAGTGTTACCCTATAGTTCTATATGTGATGTTAACTACCCTTTGAGGGATACTCATTTAATTTATTCCCATGAGATTAGTCCGCAATTACCAAGTAGTATGTAGAGGTAAATACCTATGTCTTAGTTCTTGAACTATGATCCCCCCATAGGAAGACTAGCTAGTGGATCCACCTAGAAAGCTACGTTTATCTTTTGTTTTACTTTGGCCAGTAGACCACCTTCCATCGGTGTAAGGTTGTACAACACCGAATTCCACATTAGCTCATGTGGTCTATGTCGGTAAAGGCAAGTGTTTCCCTAAACTAAAATGAAGTAATGAGGTATAAACTAACTAAGGTGACTTTAGGGGTTTAACTTAGCTTAGGTAGGGGTATGTTACTCTACCTATGCCTTGCACTAGTTTGCCTTGATAGGAGCTTTAGAAGGTTAATATTATGTATGTAAATGATGATAAATGTAAATGATCTTGTATGATGATTATGATGCTTATGAACATGCAATTGGTCTTTATTGCTAAAGTATGAACTTATGTGTAATTGAAGATATGTGAAGTGAGTTACTATTTATGTTTCTTGATGGTTTACATGATTGAGTAAGGTTATGGGTCTTTAGTTGGTCATTGCACATGTTGCCTTTATGAGGATTTATGATTAGTTGTCTTGCTTTGCTATTTACATGATGAACTCTTATTCATGCTTGTGATGTTATTACTTGGTGATAGAGTTATATGAGATTATGGGTTCAAGTTTGTTGATATGCATATAGGTTGTTTAATTTGTTGAACATGTCTAAATGGTTAGTATAGTTTGTTGATTGTGCATAAGTCCTTAAAGAGGTAAAATGACATGATTTGACTAAATGTCCCCTTTTAGCATGTTTGGTTGTTAGATGTGCATATGGTCTCATACTTAGTACATGTGGCTTACCTCCCCCATTTTCTCCTTTTTCCCAAACATTTTAGGTTCCGTTCATTGAGGTTTAGTTCGAGGCTATCTAAAAGGAGGCATGGATATTCTCTCTCATCCAAGTGGTAGGTCCTCATTTGGCCGAGGACGATGCCAATATTCTATCTACTGAATTGCTTAGATATTAAGACTCTTATGTTTACTCTATCTTTCATTTGAGAACAAGTTGTATAAAGACTATATGTATCATATTACTTTTATTGTTGTAGGGCTATGCAAAAGTTGATATCGCCATTCTAGATTGTTATGAGATGAGACAGATTTTATGACTCTATTTTTATCTTATACATGTATGTGAAATAAAAGTAGAAGACTAAGTAATCTTCTTATATGAAGGGTCTATGTATACTCGATAATAATACTATTATGTGTATGCAGAGGTCTATGTAAACCTCCAATTAGATATAGTTAAAAGTTTTAAATTCTTCCGTATTTTTGACTTGTGAATGAAATGATGAAAACTAAGGGGCTAGTATAAGTCCTCAAAGAGGACGACGACGCAGGTTGCGTCTAGGGGGTAAACCTGAGTGTGACAACCACAAAACCCTTAGTACCCTTTGGTAGTTCCAATACCAGAGCGGAAGTAAGATTATCCTTCAACATTTGGAAACTCTTTTCACATTTTTCCGACCACTCAAATTTCACATTCTTTTGAGTCCAGGTAGTCAAAGGGGAAGCAATGGATGCTAACCCGTAGGCAAACCTTCTATAATAACTGGCTAGGCCTAAGAAACTCCTAATGTTCGTAGGAGCCAAAGGTCTAGTCCAATTTTTCACCATTCCGGTCTTTCTTAGATCAACCTCTACACCCTCACTAGAGATGATATGACCAAGAAACACTACCGACCTCAACAAAAACTCACATTTGCTATACTTGGCAAATAATTTGTGTTCATTAAGCACATGCAACACCAGTATCAAATAGTCTATGTGTTCACCCTAATTTTTTGAATATACCAACATGTTGTCAATGAAGACAATGACAAATGAATCTAGGTAACTTCGAAACACCCTATTCATTAGGTCCATAAATGCCACTGGAACATTAATGAGACCATATGACATTACTAAGAACTCATAGTGACCATATCTAGTCCGAAATGCCGTCTTGGGAATATCTTCACCTCTCACTCTATGTTGGTGATATCCCGATCTGAAGTGAATCTTTGAAAAGTAACTCTCACCTTGGATTTGATCAAATAAATCATCAATACGAGGGAGAGGATACTTTTTCTTGATTGTGAGTCTTTTTAGTTAACGGTAATCGATACACATTCTAAGGGACCCATCCTTCTTTTTCACAAACAATACCGGAGCACCCCATGGAGAAATACTAGGCCTAATGTAACCCTTGTCTAGTAAATTCTTGAGTTGAGCCTTCAACTCTTTCAATTCGGCCGGAGCCATCCGATAAGGAGGAATTCAAATGGGTATTGTATCCCGTAGCAAGTCAATACCAAAATCAATATCCCGTTCGGGAGGAATACTAGGAAGATCATTAGGAAGGACCTCCGAAAATTGTCTCACTACAGGTACCGACTCAATAGGAGGAATCTCAAAATCTAAATCTTTGACTCTCACAATATTGTATAAACACTCTTTAGAGATCATCTTACAAGCTTTCAAACAAGAAATGATACGACCTCTAGGAATAGAATTTTCCCCCTTCCATTCTATAACAGGTTCATTTGGAAATTTAAACTTCACCACCCTCGTTCTACAATCTATGGAAGCGAAACAAGCATGCAACCAATCCATTTCCAAAATAACATCAAAATGAACCATATCAAGTTCTACTAGTTCAACATAAGTAACTCTATTGGGCAATATCATAGGACAATTTCTATATACTCTCTTAGCAACAACCGACTAACCCACCACGGTAGTTACCATAAAAGGTTCGTTCAAGATATCTGGCAAAATATAAAACTTTTTACCTACTAGAGGAGTAAAAAATAACAAGTAAGCACCGGGATCAGGTATAGCATATACATCAATAGAAAAGACATTCAACATACTGGTCACCACATTGGGAGAAGTCGCTTGCTCAACCCTAAAGCACAGAGCATAGAAACGGTTCTTCTTCGGAGCATCATCATTTGAACCACATGCTTGTCCACTCCTATTGTCTTGCCCCTTTAAATTAGGGCAATGTTACGACCTGCAAGTACACCCTAGAAGAAAAGAGTACTCTTGAGTCGGAACAGGCGTGCTCAACCTTTAATAGGTCTTGCACAAGCCTCTTAGCTGTCATTCATTATATAAGACATGAAAAGTAGTGCAGAAATTTAAAACTTTTCATGATACATAATAATAAAGAAACTTCTTATATAAATACTAAGGATATTCTCATCGTCACAAGCCAACTTAAAGACACGACATAAATATTTTAGGGACACAACCCTTTACATTGAAAGAGAGTAAATAATAAGTCTTATAATAAAGAAACTAAAGAAATGAAGACTATGCCCACAAATATATGAGGACATACTTAGTCTTGAGAGAGTCGATTCCCAAGATGGCCTTTTAACCTTCAACTTGCATCCAACCTATACTTTTAAAGTATAGAAAAGTATGGGGTTAGTACAAACAATGTACTAAGTATGGCATTATGTAAAATCATACAAAAATGGACAATTTAGTTGAAACATACAAGTCATGCTATTTTTATAGAATCTTTCATTAATTGAGTTACAAGCACATAAGGCAAAACATCCATTTTTCTCTCAATATAAGAGCATACTTATAGTGAACCCAAAATAACACATGAACTACTCCTATCCTAAGTTGTCCAAAGGCTCCCCTAAGTAAGACATAAGGAGATCGCCCATAGAACCTCCTCATTCCTACTCAAGAGTTCCTTAAGATTACTAGGGATAGGCTTACTTTATTTTATTTACAAAGCAACACTCAATACTAAAGACACTAGAGAAATATACTTGCATTTAAGAACATCACATAAGTACACCTCTCAAGCGGACTTACAGGTCACACAAAGTGCAATGTGAGAGTAGCATCCCATACTACTACCCCCACTATGTGCCCTTGAGGATTCCATAAGATTAGATACACTACATTCATCATTCATAAGTTTAATCATACAAGACATAATTTAATATGATTTCTTAACATTAGTTATCAAGTCACATTACTTTCATTTACATCATATTATGACCCATTCATACATTTCATATAAGGACACACCAAGACTGCCTCCAATTGTCTACTTGTACAATGGATAGGTAATGTCCCATTCCACCACCTACCCAGAGTAGTACACCCTTTAGAAGACTTAGTTCAATTTGCATATATTTGTTGGGGATATCTTTAACCGACACAGACCATGAGATCTTGACATGGAAACCTAGTTCTACCCTTACCGGATGAGGGATCCCTACTTGCCTAAGGTAGGGTCATTTTCTTTAGACTGTACATGGGTTCTCCAATAGCTACACCTACGCGGGCGCATAGTTAAGGGATAAGGAGATTGCTACTAAGTAACTCACTCTCTACTAACTAGGAGCACCCATCTCAAGAGGTAAATTGGATACAACATCTCTACTCACGAAGTGTACCCACCCCTTCTTCATATCCTCTCGGTGCTAAGCATAACTCCCCTACTGAGTCTTAAACATTCATTGACTATAGGTGAGGAGATAAATATTGAACACCCCATCTCAAGTCACGAAGGTTATCCAACCTCCAATATATCTTGGAAAGCTCATTGGGAATAGTGATATTTTTACTAAACACTTCATCTCTACTCACGAAGAGTGTTCACCCCAAAATAACCCTTTTTCATATTTAGGGATAGTAGGGGAGGTCTATACACTTCATCTCTACTCATGAAGAGTGTCAACCCTACAATAACCAAGTTTGATTCATTGATTTCATTCATCCATTCAAGTGTGTGTGTGAGCACATGTGAGAACACCTTTCACAGAATGACCACTATTCAGAACATTGACTTATAGACATTTTCAACTCACATTTATCACAATTCACACATTATCATACTTCATATACCAAATGCATACTTAATTTAGACATAAATCCATCAAGATACTCATATCAACATTCCAACACATACCATACATATACATATCAAATTTATCACTTCACTTCACATATCATGCCTTTAAGTCCATTCTCACAATACACATATAACATCATATATTTCATGTAAATGCCGCCACCAAAGGTTGACCATACCACTCAACAACATTTCAACAAAACTGAACCAAGATAGAACAACTTACCCCTCATCCAAGCCATTACCACCTATTCACAATTTATTGAATAATCCATCATGAAATATCCCTTAGGGCATTATCTAAAACCCAATAAAACCACCAAGAATCACTAACTTTAACATTACATAATCATGCTTATAAAATCCATTTCATAAGACAAAAGTTGATTAAAGAATAGACCTGATTCCATTGGGGTTTTGAAATGAAAAACATCATTTAAAACTAAGAACAACTGATTTTAACCATTAAAACATTTTCATGCAAAGACCCATAGTTAGAGTCACAAAAAAATAAGATTGAAGATTGAAATCCTTTTTGAAATCTCTTTGAAAGGTCTCCTTGAATGAAAGTATAACGCCCTAAAATGAACTAAGGTGAACTAGAGCCTCATGATTGTTTCTTGAGTTGATTTTAAGTTAAACGGAGTTAGTTTAGTGTCCTTAGGCAGTGTGAAACGTTTTGTGAAGTTTGAAGGTCAAACTACCAAGAACGTCCAAGGCATTCGAAAGATATGCCTTGAGTCAACCTTGCACGTCTAGACAAGTTTCGTCGAGTTTTATCTGTTCATTTTTTATGAAATTCATGTGAGAGGTGCTAAACTTATAGATGATCATATTTGTGTTGGAAACGTCCGGGAAATTATCCCCAAGGACCATCGAAGGGTCCTTGAGGAAGGACCCAAAACCAGGTAAGCAGGCTGTCCAAGGCAGCCTTGGCGACCGAGCAGTCGACGGCCAGTCATGGCTGTGACGCCCCGTCACAAGGCTCCGTCATGGGGGACTTGTTCAAGGGTGTAGCGGGGACCCTTGTCAAGCCACTGGATCTTGCAACGGATGGTCAGGACGGGTCGTTGCACCCGTGACGCCCCGTCACAAGCAGGTCATCGCAAGCCTTGACCCTGTGTGCAGATTTTTCTGCCAAGTCAGGGGTGAACTTGTAAATTCACCCCCACATGTAAATAAGAGTTTGGAAGGTTTGTTAAGGGATTGTTGGGTATATTAAATTAATTTTAAACCCTAGACATAGACAAGACCCCCTCACTTCTAAATTCAACTCTCTCTCTAAAGACAAACTCTCTCAAGACTCCATTGGAAGCTAGAGGTTAAGGAAGGATAGGAGGGCTGGTTGGACGTGTCTCTTCACAAAAAACTCTTGGATTTGGATTTCTTAGTGAGGTATGGTATCCATTCTTGAATATATTTTCATTCAAGAAGCCAACTTCCCAAAAATGGTTTTCAAAAAGGGTTTCTAAACTCAAACTTCTTCTAACATTGATTTCTAGTATGGGTCTTCTTGTATTTAAATTCTTATGGTTTTAAATGTTTATTTTGGTTTAACTTGATGATTTTGATGTTAAAACTCCCTGAAACTGTTGTTTATGCATACTTTTACTTTTGACTTAAAAATGGGTTATGTGAGCATGATTTGAGTAGGGTATGAACTTGAGTCTTCTTGTGTATGTCATGTTGGTGTAGCTACTGCCCTAAGGGCCTTAATATGGTGAAATGTTGATAAATTGCTTACGGGTGATGATCGTTTGAATTGTTGATGAGTGTTCTCATTGTATATTTCTTATTATGAATTGCTATTTGAGAGGTATGGTCCACCTTATGGGTGTCGGTGCTAATTGATGAGCTTGATGTTGTTTAGTATGTGTTGAGTAGGTAATCTTGAAGGTCTAACATGTTAAATGAAGATATATTGTATATGGGTCTTCTATTGTGTTTGGTGTAGTTTAAATTGCATGCTTGACCTAGTTTATGTCTAAATAAAGTATATGATTATGAGAAGCATGTAAAGTGTGTAACTTGATGAATCAAGGTTAAAGTATGAGTAGAACTTGATGATAATGATATGATGCTTATATGCAAGGTGTACACATGTACACACACACACTTTAAAGAATGTATTATGCCAAGTTGAGCAAAAAGGGGAATCTTGAGATGGACACACTTCGTGAGTTGAGATGTAGTGTCTAGTAGCAACCTCTCCATTCCTAGTGAGCTTTCTAAGATAGACTATTATGTTGAGAAATCCGTGGGGAGTTATGCCTAGCACCGAGAGGATATGAAGGGGAGGTGGATTGCACTTCGTGAGTTGAGATGTTGTAATCCAAAGTACCTCTTGAGATGAGTACTCCTCATTAGTAGAGAGTGAGTTACTTAGTAGCAATATCCTTATCCCTTAACTATGTGCCCGCATAGGTGTAGCTATTGGAAAAGCCATGTAAACGCTAAGAAGCATGACCTTACACTAGGCAAGGAAGGATCCCTCATCTGATAGGGGTAAATATCGGGATTCCATGTCTAGCTCTCATGGTCTTTGTCGGTTAAGCTAACTCCCACAAAAGAATTGATTTGAAACTAGTTAACTTGTCTATTGTTGATATTGTGTATGTATGTCGTGAAGTTTTCAATCCACATTAGTTACCGAGTAGGAGCATTAAGTGGGAGTAGTAGTATGGGATGCTACTCTCACATTGCACTTGGTGTGACCTATACCTACTATGGGAGAAGAGTACCTCCATGAAATCCGTTTGAATGAGTACTATGGTGTAGTGTTATGGATGATTATTGTGGAGTACTTGAGTAAATGGAATCCATTAGGAGCACTAAGTGGGTGTGGTAGTATGGGATGCTACTCTCACATTGCACTTGGTGTGACCTATATTTCCATGAGTGTTTTGCATATGTTAGCCAAGGGCGTGGATTTGATTCCAACGAAGTAAGCCTAAGATTTGGTAGTTTTAAGGGTCGCTTTGGTGTGCTTTGAAGGGAGGTGTAATGAAAATCCCTTCTTGGCTCACCTTAGGGAGTCTTAGGATAACCTTGGGTTAGGGAATCTTCAAAGGAAAAGAGTTCATATGACTTGGACCGTGCCATTCACTATAAGGTCTTCATTGTAAGAATTCAAAATGTTCACTATGATGCTTTATTCAATTTTCATTGTAAGTCTAGTAAAGTTCATTGAATTGTTCCTTTGGTTAGTCTTAGCTTTGGTAAAGTTACCATAAAGTGTTGATTGTCGATTCTTATGTTTGTTTGTTTCTAGATTCGTGAATATTATATTTAAATTGCATTCAAAGTTATTTTACTAAAATGTCCCTTTTCGTATGTTTTTGCATATGCCATACTTAGTACATTGTTGTACTAAACCCATACTTTTATATACCTTATGAGTATAGGCTGGAAGCCTTTTCGGAGGATCGAGGTTGAAGCTTGGGAATTTTATCTCGCGAGATTTGGGTATGTCCTCATATATTCGAGTACATAGTTTTATGTTTCTTAGTTTCTTTATTTAGACTTAAAGATGTATTTACTTTTATTGTAAAGGGCCGTGTCCCTAAGATTCCCAGTTGTATCTTTAAGTTGGCTTGTGACGATAAGATTTCCTAGTATTTATGAAAAGACTTTTATTATTATTATTATCGCCAAAAGTTTTAAATTCTGCACTACTTTTCATGCTTTATGTTATGAATGCTAGTTAGAGGGCTTGTACGAGACCCCAAAGGGGTCAAGTACGCCCGGTCATGATTCGAAGGTTTCCCTAACTTTTAGGGGGTGCTTTCGGGTCGTGACAGAAAGAAGGTTCAAGGATGACTACCATACATTAAATAGAAGACACCCACGAAATTTGGTGAAGAAAACGTGAAGTACTTGCTCCTCTTCCTTGGAGCTTGAAGCTTCTTCAATGAAGATTTTTGGACCGAAGGTTTTTGGAGAAATTTGATTTGATCTTTTGGGTTGGAAAATGATGGGTGAAATGAGGTTTAAAACGACCAAAATCATTCCACAATTGATCCGTAAAGTTCCCAAAAGACCCCCACACCATTTGGACCCTTTTCCAACTTGAAATTTGACTTAATAACGTCGCGGCCAAATATGGGACATGGCTGCGCGTCGCGAGGGAAGCTCCAGATTCTTGCCTAACAAGAATTCTGAGGCAGTAGACCTCATTTCATGGGCGTGTTGCGAGGTGGGGATTCAGATCCTGCCCGTACATGCTGCCTTGGGCAGCATTATGACCCATGTTAGGGTCCTCCTTAGGGGCCTTTCTTGTGGTCCACGAGGAGTCGTACTCGGACGTTTTAACACTTGGAACATCCCTCTACCCATAGGAACCATTGAAATGCAATTTCACTCTTATATCACACCCCAAAACTTCACTACGGAACACTACGACACAGTAGTTCTACTTCGACTAGTTTTCGGACGTCTTAGGCATTTGACATCAAAACACTCCCAAATTATATGAACTAAATTTTAATGCTAAAATATACTATTTTAATACATTATTAACTTACAAAACACAAGCTCTAGTTTGACCTATTTCGTTTTTAGGGCGTAACAATACTCCCCCACTTGGGAACATTTGTCCTCGAATGACACTTAAATACTTTTAAAGAAATCAAGGACTCAACTGGAAGCATATACCACATCATATAAAGTTCAAGACATCAATAAACAATGCACAAACTCGAAAGGATCACCAACTTCACATCATTAAGCAATTAAGCAACAAAAGCAAGTTGGAACAAGTTTCACAATTCAAACCACATACTCATTTCATCATTTATGGAGGTACAACCTTCTCCAACCTTAGTCATGCTTATAAAAATCATTTCTAGACATATTGAGACCATCATTCATGAAAAATCAATTAAATCAAATTTGAAATTCATTACAGTGAACACTACTCCTTAACAGTGAAACATGCTCAAAATTCAAGAATTCACTTTCAAGCAATTCTAACATGAAGACATGACAACATAAGACACAAGACCGTATAAGCTCATATCATAACCTAAACATAACATCCAAAAGGAATTATGACTTACGGGGGCCTTCACTCCGAATTAGTCGCTTCTTTAGCTCCGAGACCATATAAACGATTCCTCTTTGGAGCATTGGGATCCGGACAATCATGAGGAGCTTGGTTGACCTCTTTCCCTTTTCCCTTGAGGGTAGGTAAATCTCTCATTTTATGGCCCCTATTACCACATCCAAAGCAACCATCCATGCCGGCAAGACACCTACCCAAGTGTTGCTTCCGACAACTAGTACTCCTAGGCCTCTCAAAAGCATAACCACCTACTTGAGAATTTTGGTTGTAACCTCTATATTTGTTTCCCATGGAAGAGTCTTGGTTAAAGAAACTCTTCTTAGCCTTAGATTGACTTAACTCATCCGATCTAGGTTTATTTCCATCACTAGTCATCTCCATAAGTTTAGACTCCTCAATATGTTGAGCATACACCATGAGCCCATAGATATCCATCATTATGGAGCATAGACCTACAACATTCTTTTTAAACCATACTAGACACCCCCATCACGAATTTATTCATCCTAGCCCTAGAGTTGGCTACCAAAGTTGTGGCATATTTAGAGAGTTGGGTGAAGTTGAGAGAATAGTTCTTCACACTCATTCCCCCTTGACAAAGGTTTATGAATTCCACTAACTTCCTCTTCCTCAACTCAATGGGAAAGAATATATCAAGAAAAACTATTTTTAACACTTCCTAATCTGCCAGACCTTCCCTTAAAGGCCTCTCATCTCTCCATTGTTCAAACCACAATTGTGCCACATCTTTTTGTCGATAAGGGGGTAATTCTGCTTTCTCTCTAGGAGTCACACCCATAGCATCCACCACCTTGAAGACCTCATCTATGAAGCCTTGTGGATCTTCATCCACCTTAGTTCCATGAAAACTGTGAGGGTTCATCCTCGTGAAATACCATATTCTATAAGCGGGAGTACTAACATTGCGTTGAGGTCCAACTCCTAGGTTAGCTTTGGCAACCACATGATTAGTGACGACATTACCTTGAGTCGTCATGAGTTGAGTAAAGACCCTAAGAGCATACCTTATCTCCGAATTAGTTATATACCCTTCAACATAGGGAGGATGAGGACCTTGGGAATTGGATGCATTTGGGGTGCTTGAGGTCCTTGAGTTTCCAGAGGGGGAACCTCTTCACTAACCTCTTCTTGGTAAACTATAGGAACTTGCTCATTCCAAAGAGGAACTCTCTCTTTAGCTACTTCTCCCTCCTCCCTTCTATCAGGTGTCCTTCTCGTATTCATGTCCTATAAACACAAGAGAAGAGGTTGAGAAAAAGGAACTTATAGAACTCAACTCTAAGGTACGGCACTAGACAAATGAAGAAAAGTGAAACTTCTATCATCCTATAGCCTCTCGCCCATGGATGTGTAGTGACTCACACCGATGAACAAGACTCTACTAGACGTGGCTTGTGAGACTTTGGATCCTAAACTATTTCCCAAAACCTTATGCTCTGATACAAAGTTTGTTACGACCCGCAGGTACACCCTAGAAGAAAGGAGTACTCTTGAGACGGAACAAGGTGTTCTCGACCTTTCAAAGGTCTTGCACAAGACTCTTAACTATCATTCATTACATAAGACATGAAAAGTAGTGCAGAAAATTATAACTTTTGTTGATACATAATAATAAAGAAACTTCTTATATAAATACTAGGTATAGTCTCATCTTAACAAGCCAACTTAAAGATACGACATAAATATTTTAGGGACACGACCCTTTACATTGAAAGAGAGTACATAATAAGTCTTAAAATAAAGAAACTAAAGAAATAAAGACTATAACCTCGAATATATGAGGACATACTTAGTCTTGAGAGTGTCGATTCCCAAGCTTGCCTTCTAACCTTCAACTCGCTTCCAACCTATACTTATAAAGTATAGAAAAGTATGGGGTTAGTACAAACAATGTACTAAGTATGGCATTATGAAAAATCATGCAAAAAGGGACAATTTAGTTGAAACATACAAGTCATGATATTTTAATAAAATCCTTCAGGAATTGAGTTACAAGGCATCATTTAAAACCATCATTTAGAACATAAGACAAAACATCCATTTTCTCTCAACATAAGAGCATTCTTACAGTGAACCCAAAATTACACATGAACTACTCCTATCCTTAGGTGTCTAAAGGCTCCCCTAAGTAAGACATAAGGAGATCACCCATACAACCTCCTGAATACCTACTCAAGAGATCCTTAAGACTACTAGGGATAGGCTTACTTCATTTCATTTACAAATCAACACTCCATACTAAAGACACTAGAGAAAGATACTTTCATTTAAGAACTTCACATAAGTACCCCTCTCAAGTGGACTTATAGGCCACACAAAGTGCAATGTGAGAGTAGAAGCCCATACTACTACCCCCACTATCTGCTCCTTGAGGACTCCATGAGATTAAATACACTACATTCATCATTCATAAGTTTAATCATACAAGACATAACTTTAATATGCTTTTTTAACATTAGACATAAAGTGACATTACTTTCATTTACATCTTATCATGATCCATTCATACATTTCATATAACAACACACCAAGACTCCCTCCAAATGTCTACTTGTGCAATAGATAGGTAATGTTCTATTCCACCACCTACCCCAAGTAGTACACCCATAAGAAGACTTAGTTCATTTGCATACATTTGTGGGGGCTAGCTTTAACCGACATAGACCACGAGAGATTGACATGGAATCCCAGTTCTACCCTTACCGGATGAGGGATCCCTACTTGCCTAAGGTACGGTCATATTCTTTAGCCTTTACATGGGTTCTACACCTATGCGAGCGCATAGTTAAGGATAAGGAAATTGCTACTATGTAACTCACTGTCTACTAACGAGGGTTCTACACCCCTCTTCATATCCTCTTGGTGCTAATCATAACTCCCCCACGAAGTCTTATACATTCATTGACTATAGGTTAGGAGATAACTATTAAACACCCGATCTGGAATCACGAAGGGTATCCAACCTCCAACCTATCTTGGAAAGCTTATTGGGAATAGTGAAGTTGCTACTGAACACTTCATCTCTACTCACGAAGGGTGGTAACCCATAAATCCCCCTTTTTCTTACTTAAAGACAGTAGGGATGGTCTAGACACTTCATCTGTACTAATGAAGAGTGTCCACCCTACAATCCCCCATTTTATTCATTGACTTCGTTCATGCATTCAAGAGTGTGTGTGAGCACATGTAAGCATACCTTTCACATAATGACCACTATTCATAACAATGACTTGTAGACATGCTCAACTCACATTTATCATAATTCACACATCATCATACTTCATTTAACATAAACCCTTCAAGATACTCATATCAACATTCCAACACATACCATACATATACATATCAAAATTATCACTTCACTTCACATATCATGCCTTCAAGGCCATTCTCACAATACACATATAACTTTATATATTTCAAGTAAATACTGCCACCAAAGGTGGACCACACCACTCAACGTTATTTCAATATAACTTAACCAAGATAAAACAACTTACCCTTCATCCAAGCCATTACCACCTATTCACAATTTATTGAATAATCCATCCCGAAATATCCCTTAGGGCAGTATGTAAAACCCAATAAAACCACGAAGAAACACTAACTTTAACATTATATAATCATGCTCATAAAACGCATTTCATAAGCCAACAATTGATAAAAGAATAGACATGATTCCATTGGGGTTTTGACATGAAAAACATCACTTAAAACTAAGAACAACTCATTTTAACCATTAAAACATTTCCATTCAAAGACCCATAGTAAGAGTCAAAGAATAAATACGATTGAAGTTTGAAATCCTTTTGATATCTTTTTGAAAGGTCTCCTTGAATAAAAGAAGGTTCCAGGATGACTATGTCACATCCGGGTTTACCCCCTAGACGTAACCGGCGTCCTCATCCTCTTTGAGGACTAAGAAAAGCCCATTAGCCTCGTCATAGCATTCATCGATTAAAAATGTGAAGTAATTTAAAACTTTTTATCTATAACTACTCGGAGGGTTACATAGACCTCTACATACACATAATCGTATTTATATCAAGTATACATAGACTTGTTCATATACGAAGATTACTTAGTCTTCTACTTCTATTTCACCATTTATATAGTAAAAGACATAAGAGTCAGAAAAGCAGTCTCATCTCATAAACCATCTATCAAAGATAATAAATCTTGGGCATAGCCCTACATCAATAGAACAGGCCACATATAGGCTATATACAACATCGTCTCAAACGAGTAATAGAGTCAATACAGAATTATAGTAACTAAGTAGCATAGGAGTAAGATGTTGGCAACGCCTTCGGGAGAATGAGGACCTACCACTTGGATGGTACGGTATTCAAGTCTTCCTTTCCAGCAATTCGGAGCAAGTTCAACGACCCAAACCTAAAATATTTGGGAAAAAGGGAAAGAAACGGGGTTAGTACTCCACATGTACTAAGTATGGAACCATATATACAATTACCAATCAAAAATACTTAGAAAAGGACATTTAAAAAAAATTATTATAAAACATGTATACGAGTGAAACATAGCAAATCAAAGCATACTAACTATAACCTTCATAAAGTCACAAGTACAATGATCAAGTAAATTCCCATGTCTCTTACTTAATTGAGTAACCTACCAAGACTACAATTAGCAATTAACCTCACTTAACCTACTCTCCCATTTCATGAAAACATTCTTCTTCAACCAAAGACAACAATCTTATACTCATAAGCATGCTATTCAATGTACAAAGTCATTTACATCATATCACTACTATACATACATAATATGACCTCTCAAAGCTCCTATCAAGGCAAACTAGTGCAAGGCGTAGTAAGAGTCCCATACCCCTACCTAAGCTATAGCCAAACCCCTCAAGTTACTTCGATTAGTCTATATCTTATTCATTCATTTTAGTTTAGGGAAACCTTGGATTAACCGACATAGACCACATGAGCTAATGTGGAATCCGGTGTCATGAAACCTTACACCGATGGAAGGTGGTCTACCGGCAAAAGTAGAACCTAACATAAACGTAGCTATCTAGGTGGATCAACTAGCTTGTATCCTATGGTGGCAACATAGTTGATGGAGCTTGGGGAAAAGAACCATGGACATATGAACTCTACACCCTACTTGGCTCATGAGGCTATCCACCCCGTGAGGACCGTAGTGAACCCTACCTTTCCTTATATAAGAAAGTGTCACTCCCTCACATACAAGCTCACTCGGTGCTAAGCTAGGTCCCTTTTTATTTAAAAGCCTTTACTCTTATCATAATCATAAATATATATATCATAGGGCCTAGCCCTCATATACATTTATTTATCATAGCTCAATAAGAATTGTATGAGAAATGGTCCTTTCATTAACAACTCAAATAGGTGAAGTTAGCCCATGCACATCTCATCACAATAGGTCACATCTTTACATAACAACTTCCCTATATCATGTACTCCTAGGCAACCTCACAACCAACCTAAGCATTTCAATTCAATTATCATACCAACCTATCACCTTAAGCAAGGTATACTTCAACACAACCTTATCACTTGATGACAAATAATTCACAATTTGAAGTAAGGATTAGGATAATCAAGACTTACCAATACTTCTCCATAGTTCACTAATAAGGGCCTCACCATCAACCCATAGATCAACCCAATTTGGGTCATCATCCCAATGTAATTCAATAGCCAACGTAAGAACTAATTTAAGAGAAGCACTATACCACAATGCAATACTAAATCAAAGATTGGTAACATCATATCAAAGTCTATCTTGTTACCTTAGATTCAATACTCAAGAAATAGGCATGAAAAACTTCCATTCATTACAATATATACATGATCAATGCAATAGCAACCATTAAATATGATTTAAACAATAATTAGATCAATTACATCAATCCAACCCAAATTCATATCAATCTCATACCTAGGGTTAAGGGTTAGGGGTCATCACCCACAATCTAAACCAAACTACATCAATTAATCATAATCAAGTTACAATACATGATAATCTATTCATTATAACCAAGAGAATACATAAAAAACTCAATTCATATAATCAAATTCGAAATTGGATGAAACCCATATGAAACTCAACTTTTGGAAAATCTTTGAAGGAGCCCTTTGAGGAAAGAAGTCTCAAAGGTGAATTAGATCCCATGCCTTAAGGTTTGATGATGTTTTGATGGTGATTTCGTGCGAAACTAGCCCACATAGATCCTCCCAAGCTATCCTCCAATGGAGTCTTCTAATAGAGAGAGAAAGTAGAGAGAAGGAAGAGAGTTTTGTTTTGAGAATAATCCTTAGGCTAATGAGGGTTGGGGTATTTATAGTGGGGTTTAAGTCACTTAATTAGTCTTCCCTTTTTCCCCTAATTACCCCTAAGACACTTAATAAAATGATTAACCTAAAGCCTAAGTTCTGAAAACATCACAGGCCCTCCACGACGGCTCCCCGTCGATGGGCCGTCGTGGGTGTGACGGATTGGCCTCCCTCCGTCCTGCACGTCCGTCACATTGGTCAGAGACTATCAAGGCGAGGGTTTCTTCCCATAAACTAAGTCTGGAAGAATGGTGGCCTCGACGCCCCGTCGTTCCCATGATGCCCCGTCATGGGATCCGTCGAGGCACACTACCTCTAGGGTCCTCCTCGAGGGCCGTTGGTTGATCCTCGGGGAGTCGTACCCTGACTTTTCCAACATGAAACCATCCCACACTATGTGTTACACCTATTGTTACCAACTTTTACTCCATTCCAACTTTTTAACTTGGCGAAACTACAAGGGACACTCTAGCCCTTTCATGAACCAACTTTCCGGACGTTATGGACGTTTTTGTTCCAAAACACTTCAACGACTCCATCTACGCCTAATTTGGCCAGGAAAAATGGTTTAGTCCTTAAGGAGCCTGTTTAAGTCTTACCACATGAGTTTGGGAATTCGAAATATTACATTATCCCCCCCTTAGGAACATTCGTCCCCTAATGACACTAAACACTCTTTAAATGAGGGAATAGACTCAAGACTAGCAGCTCAACCAATTCACAATATTCAATTAGCATGAATCATATAATTTAAATAAAACACTTCTAAACATCACTTTATCATACATAAGCTCAAAGTTTCCTCATGAGATACTTTCTACTCACAACACACATAAGCTCAATCATTTGATATACAAGTCACTTAGCACAAAGTTTATCTTATCAATATGCTTAATATAATATCCACGAGGATTAACTATATCACAATACACGACTTGACTCAAATATGCAAGAAGCAAGACAAATTTCAAGTTATTGCTTAAGGCCACCTTACAGTGACTTCATTGTGAAGTCTCAAAAACTATGATTCCTGAAGAAATTCACCAAAGCATCAAAGATTCACAATATCTAGCATAATTATATCATTAGAAAGAATAACTAACCTTAAGCATCAAAAAGATGAGGATAGCGGATTTTCATGTCGGCCTCAGCCTCCCATGTTGCACCCTCAACTAGGTGGTTCTTCCATAACACCTTTACGGAAACCACCTCCTTGTTCCTCAACCTTTTCACTTGCCTATGAAGGATTTGGATAGGAACCCCCTCATAAGAGAGGTTATCCTTGAATCCTAGACCTTTAATAGGATGAATAGAGTCGCGATCCGCAACACACTTCTTCAACATCAAGACATGGAAAACCGGATGAACCGAAGCTAAATCGTTAGGTAGCTTCAAGCGATAGGCAACTTTACCAACCCTTTCCAAAATCTCATAAGCACCCACGTAACGAGGGCACAACTTCCCTTTATTGCCAAATCTTACCACCCCTTTAATAGGTGAGATTTTTAAATACACTTTGTCACCCTCTTCAAACTCCAAATCTCTTATAAAGCCCCAAAATGAACTAAGGTGAACTAGAGCCTCATGGTTGTTTCTTGAGTTAATTTTAAGTTAAACGGAGTTAGTTTGGTGTCCTTAGGCAGCGTGCAAAGTTTGGTTAAGTTTGGAGTTCAATCGACCAAAAACGTCCATGACGTTTGGATGGTATGCCTTAGAATGTGCTTGTATGTCTTGGCAAGTTTGGATAAGTGGTATGTGTTCGTTTTACTTGAAACATGCGTCGGATGTTACCTAGACCTAGACGACTTAGTTTAGGGGTTTGACGTCTGGGCACGACCTCACCTAGGACCCCAAGGACTCTAGATGAAGGGCCCCAGGACTTGGGCAAAGTCAGCCCATCAGTAGCTCACGACGGCCATGACGATGGTCCGTCGTACTCAGGACGGTCCGTCGAGCCAAGGCGTCGTGGGTGACAGAGAGTGAAATTGGGACAGGCTCCATCTAGAAGCCAAGTGTTCCTCGATGGAACCCCGTGACGGTCCGTGGTGGACGTGACGGTCCGTCGAGGAGGTCTCATCGACGAAGCCTGCCAGTGCATGATTTAAAGGCTGCCACCTTAGGGTGTTTTATGTAAATACACCCCAAGCCTTATAAGACTCTCTTACACCCTAAACCTAGAGAAGAGCCCTCTTTTCTCTTCAAGATCCAACTCTCTCTTTCTCTCAAGAAAACTCTCTCAACTCTCTTGGAAGCTAGAAGTCAAGGAAGGATAGGAGGACGGATTGGGAATTGTTTCTTCATCAAATTCGTGGGTTTCTTTCTCCTAAAGGTATGGTATCCATTCTTCAATACCTTTCCATTCAAGAAGCCAACTTCCAAAATGGTTTTTCAAAAAAAAAAAAGGGGGTTTTAAACTCAACTTCTTCTAAACTTTGATTTCTATTATGGGTCTTCTTGTAACTAAGTTCTAATGGTTTAAATGTATTTATCTTGGTTTGAATAGATGGTTTTTATGTTAAAACTCCATGAAACTCTTGTTTATGCATACTTCAAATTTTGACTTGAAAATGGGTCATGTGAGTATGATTTGAATAGGGTGTGAACTTGGGTCTTCTTGTATTTGTCATGTTGGTGTAGCTACTGCCCTAAGGGCCTTAATATGGTGAAATATTGATAAATTGCTTATGGGAAATGATGGTTTGATTTGTTGATGAGTTGCTCTCATTGTATAATTCTTATTATGAATTGCTATTTGAGTGGTATGGTCCACCTTATGGGTGGCGGTGCTAATTGATGAACTTGATGTTACTTAGTATGGTTTGAGTATGTGATCTTGAAGGTCTAATATGTGAAATGAATATATATTGGAAATGGGTCTTGTGTTGTATTTGATGTAGCTTGAATTTCATGTTTGACCTAGTTTATGTCTAAATTAAGTATATGATTATGAGAAGTATGTAGAGTGTGTAGCTTGATGAATCAAGGTTAAAGTATGAGTAGAACTTGATGATAATGAAATGATGCTTATATGCAAGGTGTGCACATATACACACACACTCCTTTAAGATTTGTATTATGTCAAGTTGAGCAAAAAAAGGGGAATCTTGAGGTGGACACACTTCGTGAGTTGAGATATAGTGTCTAGTAACAACCTCTCCATTTCCTAGTGAGCTTTCTAAGATAGACTATTATGTTGAGAAATCCGTGTGGAGTTATGCTTAGCACCGAGAGGATATGAAGGGGAGGTGGATTGCACTTCGTTAGTTGAGAAGTTGTAATCCAAAGTACCTCTTGAGATGAGTACTCCTCGTTAGTAGAGAGTGAGTTACTTAGTAACAATCTCCTTATCCCCTTAACTATGTGCCCGCATAGGTGTAGCTATTGGAAAAGCCATGTAAACGCTAAGAAGCATGACCTTACACTAGGCAAGTAAGGATCCCTCATCCGATAGGGGTTAATATCGGGATTCCATGTCTAGCTCTCATGGTCTTTGTCGGTTAAGCTAACTCCCACAAAAGAATTGATTTGAAACTAATTATCTTGTGTATTGTTGAAATTGTGTATGTATGTCGTGAAGTGCTCAATCCACATTAGTTACCAAGTAGGAGCATTGAGTGGGAGTAGTAGTATGGGATGCTATTCTCACATTGCACTTGGTGTGACCTATACCTACTATGGGAGAAGAGTACCTTCATGAAATCCGTGTGAATGAGTACTATGGTGTAGTGTTATGGAGGATTATTATGGAGTACTTGAGTAAATGGAATCCATTAGGAGTACTAAGTGGGAGTGGTAGTATGGGATGCTACTCTCACATTGAACTTGGTATGGCCTATATTTCCATGAGTGTTTTGCATATGTTAGCCAAGGCCGTGGATTTGATTTCTAACGAAGTAAGCCTAAGATTAGGTAGTTTTAAGGGTCGCTTTGGTGTGCTTTGAAGGGAGGTGTAATGAGAGTCCCTTCTTGGCTCACCTTAGGGAGTCTGAGGATAACCTTGGGTTAGGGCAACTTCAAAGGAAAAGGGTTCATATGACTTGGACCGTGCCTTTCACTGTAAGGTCTTCATTGTAAGAATTCAAAATGTTCACTATGATGCTTTATTCAATTTTATTGCAAGTTTAGCAAAGTTAATTGAAATGTTCCTTTTGTTTACCTTAAGTTTGGTAAGATAGCCGTGAAGTGTTAATTGTTGATTCTTATGTGGGTTGCTTCTAGATTCATGAAGGTTATATTTGAATTGCATAAAAAGATATCCTTACTAAAATGTCCCTTTTTGCATGTTTTTGCATATGCCATACTTAGTACATTGTTGTACTAACCCCATACTTTTTATACCTTATGAGTATAGGTTGGAAGCCCTTTTGGGAGAATCGGAGTCGAAGCTTGGGAACTTTATCTCTCCAGAATTTGGTATGTCCTCATATATTCGAGGACATAGTTTTATTTTTCTTAGTTTCTTTATTAATACTTAAAAATGTATTTACTTTTATCGTAAAGGGCCGTGTCCCTAAGATTCCAAGTTGTGTCTTTAAGTTGGCTTGTGACGATAAGATTTCTTAGTATTTATGAAAAGACTTCTTTTATTATGATTATCGTGAAAAGTTTTAAATTCCGCACTACTTTTCATGCTTTATGTTATGAATGCTAGTTAGAGGGCTTGTACGAGACCCCAAAGGGGTCAAGTACGCCCGGTCACGATTCGAAAGTTTTCCCTAACTTCTAGGGGGTGCTTTCGGGTCGTGACAAGACTTGGTATCAGAGCATAAGGTTTTGGGAAATAGTTTAAGGTCTGAAAGTCTCACAAGCCACATCTAGTAGTATCTTGGTCATTGGTGTGAGTCGCGACACATCCATGGACAAGAGGCTATAGGATGCTAGAAGTTTCACTTTCTTCTCTATTCTAGTATCGTGCCTTAGAGTTGAGTATATAAGGTGTCTATTCTCAACCTCTTCTTTTGTGTTTTTAGGACATGAATACGAGGAGATCGACCGCTAGAAGGGAGGAGGGAGGTGTACCAAATGAGAGAGTCCTTCCCCATGTTGACCAAGTTCCTATTGTTGGCTTAGGGGAGGAAAATGAGGAGGTTCCTCTTCAAGAAACTCAAGTGCCTCCGGAACCTCAAGGACCTCAAGTGCCTCATATGCCTCAAGCTCCTTGTGTTGAGGGTGATATGACTAATGCGGAGTTGAGGGCTGCCCTAATTAACTTGACCCAACTCATGACGGCTCAAGCTCATGTTGTCAACAATCACTTTGTGGGCCAAGCTAACCTAGGAGATAGGCCCCAACCAAATGCTAGTACTCCCGCTTCTAGGATTCGGGATTTCATGAGGATGAACCCTCCTACTTTTCATGGCACTAAGGTGGATGAAGATCCACAAGGCTTCATAGATGAGGTTTTCAAGGTGGTAGATGCTATGGGTGTGACCCCTAAGGAGAAAGCGGAATTGGCCGCTTACCAACTTAAGGATGTTGCTCAAGTGTGGTATGAGCAATGGAGGGGTGAGAGACCCTTAGAAACAGGACTGGTTGATTGGGAGGAATTCAAAGAGGCTTTCCTAGATAGATTCTTTCCTTTGGAGTGGAGGGAGAAGAAGATGGTTGAATTCATGAACCTCCGTCAAGGGGGAATGAGTGTGCAAGAGTACTCTCTCAAATTCACCCAACTCTCTAAGTATGCCCCGACCATGGTAGCAAACCCTAGGGCTAGGATGAACAATTTTGTGATGGGCGTGTCTAGATTGGTGGAGAAAGAGTGTCGTACGGCTATGCTTCTTAATGACATGGATATCTCTAGGCTCATGGTTTATGCACAACAAATTGAGGAGTCCAAAATTAGGGAGATAAGGCAAGAGGGTAAGAGACCTAGGTCGGATGATTCTATTCACCAAAGGCCTAAGAAGAGGTTTTATCCCCAAGATTCTTCTATGGGAAACAAGGATAGGGCTCCAAATCAATCTTCTCAAGGTGGTGGTCATTCCTATGAAAGGGCTAGGTGCCCTACTTGTGGCAAGCAACATGGGGGTAAGTGTCTTTCCGAAACGGAAGGTTGTTTTGCATGTGGTAATAGAGGCCACAAGATGAGGGACTGCCCAAACCTTAAATCAAGGGGGAGAGATGTCAATCAAGCTTCCCTAGATACTAATGCTCCCAAGAAGAACCCTTCCTATGGGATGGGGGCTAGAAAGGATAATTAATCTGGGTTGATGGTTTTGGTAAGTCTCAACTCTTGGTTATTGTTGCTTTTGTGTTATGAAATGAGTATATATATGGTTTTATAGTTCCTATGATCATGTCATCTTGATGAATTGATTAGAGAATGAATTTTTTTTTCAAAAATTTGGTAAGATGGCAGTCAACTTCACTGTAATAAAATTTGGCATTTTGAAGAAAATTGTTTTGTCTTGAATTTTAGTTTCAATGTGTGCAAAGTCATTGTTTATGAGCATTTTTAACGTTGGAGAAGGTAGTTCCTCCATAAAAGAAGATTGAGGTTCAATTTTTGACTTTGTGAAAATTGGTGAAAGTTGCCTATGTTTCTAAGTGTTGAAAGTGTAAAATGATGTTCCTTGCTAGTGGATGCATTGATTGTTAGTGTTTTGATCATGATCTAAGCGTATTATATGATGCTAAGTGAGTCCTTGTTGTTCTTAAAAATTTAAGTGTCATTCGAGGACGAATGTTATTCCAAGTGGGGGAGAATATAATGCCCCAAAATGAACTAAGGTGAACTAGAGCCTCATGGTTGTTTCTTGAGTTAATTTTAAGTTAAACGGAGTTAGTTTGGTGTCGTTAGGCAGTGTGCAAAGTTTGGTTAAGTTTGTAGTTCAATCGACCAAAAACGTCCATGACGTTCGGATGGTATGCCTTAGAATGTGCTTGTATGTCTTGGCAAGTTTGGATAAGTGGTATGTGTTCGTTTTATTTGAAACATGCGTCGGATGTTCCCTAGACCTAGACGACTTAGTTTAGGGGTTTGACGTCTGGGCACGAACTCACCTAGGACCCCAAGGACTCTAGATGAAGGGCCCCAGGACTTGGGCAAAGTCTGCCCATCAGTAGCTCACGACGGCCATGACGATGGTCTGTCGTACTCAGGACGGTCCGTCGAGCCAGGGCATCGTGGGTGACAGAGAGTAGAATTGGGACAGGCTCCATCTAGAAGCCAAGTGTTCCTCGACGGAACCCCGTGACGGTCTGTGGTGGACATGATGGTCCGTCGAGGAGGTCTCGTCGACGAAGCCTGCCAGTGCATGATTTACAGGCTGCCAGCTTAGGGTGTTTTATGTAAATACACCCCAAGATTTATAAGACTCTCTTACACCCTAAACCTAGAGAAGAGTCCCCTTTTCTCTTCAAGATCCAACTCTCTCTTTCTCTCAAGAAAACTCTCTCAACTCTCTTGGAAGCTAGAAGTCAAGGAAGGATAGGAGGACGGATTGGGAATTGTTTCTTCATTAAATTCGTGGGTTTCTTTCTCCTAAAGGTATGGTATCCATTCTTCAATACCTTTCCATTCAAGAAGCCAACTTCCAAAATGGTTTTTCAAAAAAAAAAAAGGTGTTTTAAACTCAACTTCTTCTAAACTTTGATTTCTATTATGGGTCTTCTTGTAACTAAGTTCTAATGGTTTAAATGTATTTATCTTGGTTTGAATAGATGGTTTTGATGTTAAAACTCCATGAAACTCTTGTTTATGCATACTTCAAATTTTGACTTGAAAATGGGTTATGTGAGTATGATTTGAGTAGGGTGTGAACTTGGGTCTTCTTGTATTTGTCATGTTGGTGTAGCTACTGCCCTAAGAGCCTTAATATGGTGAAATATTGATAAATTGCTTATGGGAAATGATAGTTTGATTTGTTGATGAGTTGCTCTTATTGTATAATTCTTATTATGAATTGCTATTTGAGTGGTATGGTCCACCTTATGGGTGGCGGTGCTAATTGATGAACTTGATGTTACTTAGTATGGTTTGAGTATGTGATCTTGAAGGTCTAATATGTGAAATGAAGATATATTGGAAATGGGTCTTGTGCTGTATTTGATGTAGCTTGAATTTCATGTTTGACCTAGTTTATGTCTAAATGAAGTATATGATTATGAGAAGTATGTAGAGTGTGTAGCTTGATGAATCAAGGTTAAAGTATGAGTAGAACTTGATGATAATTAAATGATCCTTATATGCAAGGTGTGCACATGTACACACACACTCCTTTAAGATTTGTATTATGTCAAGTTGAGCAAAAAAAGGGGAATCTTGAGGTGGACACACTTCGTGAGTTGAGATGTAGTGTCTAGTAACAACCTCTCCATTTCCTAGTGAGCTTTCTGAGATAGACTATTATGTTGAGAAATCCGTGTGGAGTTATGCCTAGCACCGACAGGATATGAAGGGGAGGTGGATTGCACTTCGTTAGTTGAGATGTTGTAATCCAAAGTACCTCTTGAGATGAGTACTCCTCGTTAGTAGAGAGTGAGTTACTTAGTAACAATCTCCTTATCCCTTAACTATGTGCCCGCATAGGTGTAGCTATTGGAAAAGCCATGTAAACGCTAAGAAGAATGACCTTACACTAGTCAAGTAAGCATCCCTCATCCGATAGGGGTTAATATCGGGATTCCATGTCTAGCTCTCATGGTCTTTGTCAGTTAAGCTAACTCCCACAAAAGAATTGATTTGAAACTAATTATCTTGTGTATTGTTGAAATTGTGTATGTATGTCGTGAAGTGCTCAATCCACATTAGTTACCAAGTAGGAGCATTGAGTGGGAGTAGTAGTATGGGATGCTATTCTCACATTGCACTTGGTGTGACCTATACCTACTATGGGAGAAGAGTACCTTCATGAAATCCGTGTGAATGAGTACTATGGTGTAGTGTTATGGAGGATTATTATGGAGTACTTGAGTAAATGGAATCCATTAGGAGTACTAAGTGGGAGTGGGAGTATGGGATGCTACTCTCACATTGAACTTGGTATGGCCTATATTTCCATGAGTGTTTTGCATATGTTAGCCAAGGGCGTGGATTTGATTTCTAACCAAGTAAGCCTAAGATTAGGTAGTTTTAAGGGTCGCTTTGGTGTGCTTTGAAGGGAGGTGTAATGAGAGTCCCTTCTTGGCTCACCTTAGGGAGTCTGAGGATAACCTTGGGTTAGGGCAACTTCAAAGGAAAAGGGTTCATATGACTTGGACCGTGCCTTTCACTGTAAGGTCTTCATTGTAAGAATTCAAAATGTTCACTATGATGTTTTATTCAATTTTATTGCAAGTTTAGCAAAGTTAATTAAAATGTTCCTTTTGTTTACTTTAAGTTTGGTAAGATAGCCATAAAGTGTTAATTGTTGATTCTTATGTGGGTTTGCTTCTAGATTCATGAAGGTTATATTTGAATTGCATAAAAGCTATCTTTACTAAAATGTCCCTTTTTGCATGTTTTTGCATATGCCATACTTAGTACATTGTTGTACTAACCCCATACTTTTTATACCTTATGAGTATAGGTTGGAAGCCCTTTTGGGAGGATCGGAGTCGAAGCTTGGGAACTTTATCTCTCAAGAATTTGGTATGTCCTCATATATTCGAGGACATAGTTTTTTTATGTTTCTTAGTTTCTTTATTAATACTTAAAAATGTATTTAATTTTAATGTAAGGGGTCATGTCCCTAAGATTCCAAGTTGTGTCTTTAAGTTGGCTTGTGACGATAAGATTTCTTAGTATTTATGAAAAGACTTCTTTTATTATGATTAACATGAAAAGTTTTAAATTCCGCACTACTTTTCATGCTTTATGTTATGAATGCTAGTTAGAGGGCTTGTACGAGACCCCAAAGGGGTCAAGTATGCCCGGTCATGATTCGAAAGTTTTCCCTAACTTCTAGGGGGTGCTTTCGGGTCATGACATCTCTTTTCCTATTGTCGGCATAGGACTTTTGTCGACTATAGGCTGTTTGCAACCTATTCCTTATGATATGCACATTCTCCAAAGTCCTATAAATCAAGTCGGGACCAAAGATCGATGGTTCACCAACTTCAAACCATCCTATAGGAGACCTATACCTCCTACCATACAAGGCTTCAAAGGGAGCCATGGAGATGGACGAATGGAAACTATTATTATACGCAAACTCCACCAACGGCAAGTGATTATCCCAACTCCCTTTAAAATCAATAATGCAAGCTCTAAGCATATCCTCAAGTGTTTGAATCGTGCGTTCCGCTTGACCATCCGTTTGAGGATGGAAGGCGGTACTCAATTTCACTTTAGTACCCAAACCTTTTTGAAAAGACTTCCAAAATCTAGATGTGAATTGTGCACCCCGATCCGAAATGATGGATAACGGAATACCATGGCGACACAGAATCTCATCTATGAATATCTTCGCATAATCCTCCGCCGAATACGTGGATTTGACGGGAATAAAATGAGCGGACTTAGTCAATCTCGAACGAAGAGCATAAAAGCGGTTCTTTTTGGGAACATCATTAGAACCACTTGGCTGACCACCCCTCTCTTGCCCTTTAGCATTTGGACAATCCCGCACTTTGTGACCAATCTTTCCACAACCAAAGCACTTGTCCGAACCTAGGAAGCAAACACCTAAATGCTTCCTCCCACATTCCTTTCAAGGTGGATTCTCATTAGACAAACTCCCACTTTTCCCTTTTTGGACTGTTGGCCTAGGGACCTTCCCATCCCTAACCTTGGGAAATTTGGATGGAACTTGATTTGAGAACCTTTTCTTGAATCTAGGCTTGTCTTGATTTCCAAACCTATATCTAGTAGTTCCACTCTCGAAAGACCTTTCCCTTCTTGAATCCTTATCCTTTATTTTTGCTCTAGCCTCCTCAACCCTTTTTGCATGCACCATGAGACGACCAATATTCATGTTATCATGTAGCATAGCTGATTGACATTCCTCTTGCAAGTCATCCGACACACCTGTCACGAATCGACTCATCTCGTCTCTAGGATCGGAGACCAAGGAAGGAGCATATTTGGCCAATTGAATGAACTTCAAAGAGTACTCATGAACACTCATTACTCCTTGGCGGAGATTGATGAATTCTACCACCTTAGTTTCTCTCATATTCCTAGGGAAGAACCGATCAAGGAAATCCCTTTTGAACAACTCCCAAGTCACTGGCCCACTTTGAAGTTGCCTATTATTCCTCCATTGCACATGCCAAGTTTGAGCAACATCCTTGAGTTGGTATGAGGCCAACTTGGCATTCTCACTATAAGACAACCCCATAGCACACAAAATCTTATAAACCTCATCAATGAATTCTTGAGGGTCTTCATCAACCTTAGACCCATAGAAGATAGGAGGATTCATTCGAGTGAAGTACCTAAGTCGGGAAGCCATAGTTTGCTCATGAACTCTAGGTGCCATATCCCTATTAGCTTGGGCAGTCATGGCTTGGGCTTGCACCGTTGCGGCTTGAGCTTGAGTAGTCATGGCTTGAGCCATTTGAGCAAGAATAGCCCTCATCTGAGCCTCTGTCATAGGTGGAGGGTCAACGGGAGCCTGATCATCAGCACCAATCTCTTCAAGAGAAGGAACTGGATCATCACGGGGACGGATTCCTGCAGCACCAATCTCCTCCTCGAGTCTTCTGGCTGCATTCCTTCTAGTATTCATCTTCTATAACCAAAACACAAGGTTCAGGCAAACACATATACGACGTATGTTCTAGAGACACGATATGGATTTCCAACAATGAGAGTGATTCCTAAGCATCAAATAAGTTCCTATTCATAAGTGTGGCGCGCTTCAGAATTATGAATACAAACCTATATAACGTGGTTGAGAGAGACGTTACCATCAAGGATATTCAACCTCATGCTCTGATACCAAGTTTATCACATCCGGGTTTACACCCTAGACTTAATCGGCGTCGTCGTCTTCTTTGAGGACTAAGACAAGCCCCTTAGCCTAGTCATAGCATTCATCGATTAAAAATGTGAAGGAATTTAAAACTTTTTATCTATAACTACTCGGAGGTTTACATAGACCTCTACATACACATAATCGTATTTATATCAAGTATACATAGACTTGTTCATATACGAAGATTACTTAGTCTTCTACTTCTATTTCACCCATTTATATAGTAAAAGACATAATAGTCAGAAAAGCCGTCTCATCTCATAAACCATCTATCAAAAATAATAAATCTTGGGCATAGCCCTACATCAATACAAGAAGCCACATATAGGCTATATAAAACATCATCTCAAACGAGTAATAGAGTCAATACAGAATTATAGTAACTAAGTAACATAAGAGTAAGATGTCGTCAATGCCCTCGGTAGAATGAGGACCTACCACCTGGATGGTAAGGTATCTAAGTCTTCCTTTCCAGCAATTCGGAGCAAGTTCAACGACCCAAACCTAAAATGTTTGGGAAAAAGGGAAAGAAATGGGGTTAGTACTCCACATGTACTAAGTATGGAACCATATATACAATTACCAATCAAAAATACTTAGGAAAAGACATTTAAGAAAAATCATTATAAAACATGTATACGAGTGAAACATAGCAAAGCAAAGCATAATAACTATAACCTTCATAAAGTCACAAGTACAATGATCAAGTAAATTCCCATGTCTTTTACTTAATCGAGTAACCTACCAAGACTACAATTAGCAATTAACCTTACTTAACCTGCTCTCCCATTTCATGAAAACATTCTTCTTCAACCAAAGACAATAATCTTCTACTCATAAGCATGTTATTCAATGTACAAAGTCATTTACATCATATCACTACTTTACATACATAATATTGACCTCTCAAAGTTCCTATCAAGGCAAACTAGTGCAAGGCGTAGGTTGAACCCCATACCCCTACCTAAGTTATAGCCAAACCTCTCAAGTTACTTCGATTAGTCTATATCTTATTCATTCATTTTAGTTTAGGGAAACCTTGCCTTAACCGACATAGACCACATGAGCTAATGTGGAATTCGGTGTCATGAAACCTTACACCGATGGAAGGTGGTCTACCGGCCAAAGTAGAACCTAACATAAACGTAGCTATCTAGGTGGATACACTAGCTAGTATCCTATGGTGGCAACATAGTTGATGGAGCATGGGGAAAAGAACCATGGACATATCAACTCTACACCCTACTTGGGTCATGAGGCTATCCACCCTGTGAGGACCGTAGTGAACCCTACCTTTCCTTATATAAGAAAGTGTCACTCCCTCACATACAAGCTCACTCGGTGCTAAGCTAGGTCCCTTTTTATTTAAAAGCCTTTACTCTTATCATAATCATAAATATATATATACATATATATATCATAGGGCCTAGACCTCATATACATTCGTTTATCATAGCTCAATAAGAATTGTATGAGAAATGGTCCTTTCATTAACAACTCAAATAGGTGAAATTAGCCCATGCATATCTCATCACAATAGGGCACATCTTTACATAACAACTTCCCTATATCATGTACTCCTAGGCAACCTCACAACCAACCTAAGCATTTCAATTCAATCATCATACCAACCTATCACCTTAAGCAAGGTATACTTCAACACAACCTTATCACTTGATGAAAAATAATTCACAATTTGAAGTAAGGATTAGGATAATCAAGACGTACCAATACTTCTCCATAGTTCACCAATAAGGTCCTTACCATCAACCCATAGATCACCCCAATTCGGGTCATCATCCCAATGTAATTCAATAGCCAACATAAGAACTAATTTAAGAGAACCACTATACCACAATGCAATAATAAATCAAAGCTTGGTAACATGATATGAAAGTCTATCTTCTTACCCTAGATTCAATACTCAAGAAATAGGCATGAAGAACTTCCATTCATTACAATATATACATGATCAATGCAATAGCAACCATTAAAGATGATTTAAACAATAATTAGATCAATTACATCAATCCAACCCAAATTCATATCAATCTCATACATAGGGTTAAGGGTTAGGGGTCATCACCCACAATCTAAACCAAACTACATCAATTCATCATAATCAAGTTACAATACATGATAATCTATTCATTATAACCCAGAGAATACATAAACAACTCAATTCATATAATCAAATTCGAAATTGTATGAAACCCATATGAAACTCAACTTTTGGAAAATCTTTGAAGGAGCCCTTTGAGGAAAGAAGTCTCAAAGGTGAATTAGATCCCATACCTTAAGGTTGGATGATGTTTTGATGGTGATTTCATTCTAAACCATCCCACAAAGATCCTCCAAAGCTATCCTCCAATGGAGTCTTCTAATAGAGAGAGAAAGTAGAGAGAAGGAAGAGAGTTTTGTTTTGAGAATAATACTTAGGCTAATGAGGGTTGGGGTATTTATAGTGTGGTTTAAGTCACTTAATTATTCTTCCCTTAATCCCCTAATTAACCCTAAGACACTTAATAAAATGATTAACCTAAAGCCTAAATTCTGAAAATATCACAGGCCCTCCACGACGACTCCCCGTCGACGGGCCGTCGTGGGCGTGACGGATTGGCCTCCCTCCGTCCTACACGTCCGTCACATTGGTCAGAGACTGTGCAGGCGAGTGTTTCTTCCCAGAAACTAAGGCTGGCACGACGGTGGCCTCGACGCCCCGTCGTACCCATGACGCCCCGTCATCGAATCCGTCGAGGCACACTGCCTCTAGTGTCCTCCTCGAGGGCCCTTGGTTGGTCCTCAGGGAGTCGTACCCTGACTTTTCCAAAATGAAAACATCCCGCACTATGTGTTACACCTATTGTTACCAACTTTTACTCCATTTTGACTTTTTAACTTGGACAAATTACAAGGGAAACTCTAGCCCTTTCATGAACCAACTTTCCGGACGTTATGGACGTTTTGGTTCCAAAACACTTCAACGACTCCATCTATGCCTAATTTGGCCAGGAACAATGGTTTAGACCTTAAGGATCCTATTTAAGTCTTACCACATGACTTTGGGATTTCGAAATGTTACAGACTACCATACCTTAAATAGATGAAACCCACAAAAATTTGGTGAAGAAAACGTGAAGAACTTGGTCCTCTTCCTTGGACCTTGAAGCTTCTTCAATGGAGGTTTTTTGAGAAAAGGTTTTTGGAGAAATTTGATTTGATATTTATGGTTGGAAATTATGGGTGAAATGAGGTTTAAAATGACCTAAATCAGTCCACAATTGATCCTCAAAGTTCCCAAAATACGCCCACACCATTTGGACCCCTTTCCAACTTGAAATTTGATTTTAAAACGTCACGGCCATATCTGGGACATGGCTGTGCGTCGTGAGGCAAGCTCCAGATTCTTGCCTCTCAAAAATTCTGAGGCAGTAGACCTCGTGTCAAGGGAGCGTCGTGAGATCGGGCGTCAGATCCTGCCCCTGCACGCTGCCTAGGGCAGAATCTTTACCCATATTTGGGTCCTCCTTGGGTGCCCTTCTGGTGGTCCCCGAGGAGTCGTACTCAGACGTTTTGACACTTGGTACATCCCTCTACGCATAAGAACATTGAAAATAAATTTCACTCTCAAACCATCCCTCAAAACTTCACTACAAAACACTACGACACACTAGTTCAACTTTGACTAGTTTTTGGACGTCTTAGGCGTTTGACTTCCAAATGCTCTCAAACTTTAAAAAACTGACTTCTAATGCTAAAATATACTATTTTAATAAATTATTAACTTACGAAACACATGTGAAGATCTAGTTTGACCTATTTCATTTGTAGGGCGTAACACGCAATCTCTCAGCTTGTGACCCCTTTTTTGACAACCAAAGCAATTACCCCTTCCCACTAAGCATTCACCCACATGACCCTTACCACACTTGGTAGAAGTAGGCTTCTTACTAGTTGAGTTTCCACTCTTTCCCTTTTGGGACCTAGGTTTAGGTACCTTATCATCACGAGCCTTATGGAACTTAGAAGGAACTTGATTGGACAACCTCTTCATGAAGTTAGGCTTGTCTTGAATGTCAAGCCTACCCTTTGAAAGAACCACCATAAAAAGTCTTTGCCCTATTGACATCTCTACCCTTCCTCTTAACCCTCGTCTCTACCACTTGTTGATCGTAATCCATGAGACGGGAAATGTTCATATTATCATGTAGCATGGACGAACGATATTCTTCCTTCAAGTCATCCGACACTCCCGTCACAAAGCGGCTCATTTCATACCTAGGTTTGGAAACCAAAGAAGGAGCATACCTTGAAAATTTAGTGACTTTCAAAGAGTAGTTACGTACACTCATACCTCCTTGACGAAGGTTGATGAATTCTTCCACTTTGGCTTCCCTCTTTTCCCTAGGAAATAATCTATCAAGAAAAGACATCTTGAAAATCTCCCATGTCACTGGTACACCCCTTAAAGGCTTATTTTCTCTCCATTAGACATACCATGTTTGGGCCACATCTTTGAGTTGGTAAGTGGCTAACTCAATTTTCTCACTAATAGTCAACACCATAGCATAGATGATTTTGTATGTTTCATTGATGAACTCTTGGGGGTCTTCCTCCACTTTTGACCCATAGAAACTAGGGGGATTCATCCTAGTGAAATCTCTCAAACGGGAGGCAATGGTGCTAACTTGTTGGTTTCCTCGGGGTACCACCTCTCGATTAGCTTGGGCCGTCATAGCTTGTGCTTGAGTATTGACGGCTTGTGCTTGGGTCATAACGGCTTGGTCCATTTGTATAAAAGCTGCCATTATATCCCCATCCCCCATTCGAGGAGGAGCAACCAGAACTTTATCACCCATAACAACTTCTTTAAGTGGAGGCACTTTGTTGTCTTGTGCTCCCTCATTAGCAAATCCTTCTTCGGCCCTTCGTTAATCTACTCTTCGGGTATTCATACCTATAACCAGCATACAAGGTTTAGGTGAAAGCACACATAAAGTAGACTCTTGAGGCACGACATAGGATTTCAAGAAGATGAGAGTTTCCTAAGCATCACATGCTCTGATACCAAGTTTGTCACATTAGGGGAGCACCCCCTAGATGTAACGGTCGTGCTTAAAGAAGACTAAAACTAGCATCTTAGTATTCATCATTACATTTCATAGGTTAAAAATGTGGAAATTTAAAACTTTTCATTTACTTCTACATTGAGGTTTACTTAGACCTCTCTATTACACACAACACTTATCGAGTATACATAGACCCTTCGTATAAGAACATTATATAGTCTTCTACTTTTATTTCACATATATAGAATAGAAACATAATATCATAAGAAGTCTATAAAATGTCTCATATTAAACAATCTAAAATGAATTCCACAATTGAGCTTAACCCATAATTCAATACAAGAAAGAGCCTCATATAGGCTATACCACAATCGTCTTCAAATGAAAAGGAAAGAACTAGAAGTCTTATAACTAGAACAACATCAATAGCTTTATAATGGCATTGTCCTCGTAAGTGAGGACCTACCAAACTCGGAGAATGAGATTCCAAGTCTTCCTTTAATAGTCATCACGAACCCTTCAACGACCGGAACCTAAAATGTTTGGGACAAAGAGAGAAATGGGGTTAGTACATCACTTATGCACACACAACATAGAAATTATGCTAAATTGGGACATTTACTTCAAAGTATGTAAAATCACTTTAGAAATACCTTATGCACATTAAAATAACTAATACAAGTCAATAAGCACATATTACTTAAGTCAATACCATGTACATCACAAGACCAACAATACCAAGTCTAGTCAAGTCACGTGCATATCAATATAAATGAGCACATAATCAAGACAACTCTATCATCAAGTTATAGTATCAACAAGCATGAATAAAGTTCATAACATCATAATCCAATCAAGACCATCACTCATATGCCCCCATTAAGTCCACTAGTGCAATAGCTAAGTAAGGCCCCATAACCTTACCCATCCAAGTAAACTCAACAAGAACTATAAGCAATACCCATCTTATCATACTATATCATTAAGAGATAACATCATCATACTTTAGTAAAAGAGACCAAATACATGTTCTTAAGAGTGACTAACATCACATAGTGTCATTAACATGTAGAATAATCATATACATATTATATACAGTATAGAACATAATAACAACCTCCAAAGACTTCCCTCAAGGAAAACTAGTGCAAGTCATAGGTAGAGTCATTACCCCTACTTAGGCTAAGTCAAACCTCTTAAGTCACCCTAGTTAGTGTTTACTTAATTTCTTCATTTTAATTTAGGGAACACTTGCCTTAACCGACATAGACAACAAGAGGAAAGTGTGGAATCCGGTGTTGTAAAACCTTACACCGATGGAAGGTGGTCAACCGGCCAAAGAAGAACCAAACATAAACATAGCTTTCTAGGTGGATCCACTAGCTAGTCTTCCTATGTGGAAACATAGTAAAGGAACTTCGGAGATATGAATTGAACCCTCTACATGCCAATTAGCATTGTAGCCTTCATCTCAGGATAATCCATCGGGTGAGTGTCCCTCATAAGGGAATCAACACCTCATGTGGAACTATATGGTGAATCTCCCTCTATGGAAAGTCAACAACACCCATTGTCAAGTTCTCTTGGTCCTAAGATAATTCCCATTTTAAATGTCTTTCATTAAGAATAATAACATAGTTTAGGTCATAGGCTCTACCCCTTGTATAATCATAGCCTTTTATCACATTAGGAATTGCATGAGAATATCCTTTCCTCGTAACCCTTATATGTGAGATTAACATATCATCATTATCACGTCATAATAAGGCACATAGGCAATTCATAACAACCCTTATATCATTTAATCTTAAGCATAATCTCACATGACATAGTAAAGACATTTCAATTAAACATCATACCAACACCTACTTAGGCTATTCACAAGACATGATTCAATTGAACCACATAATCAATCACAAGCCATCATAATTGAAAGTAAAAGTTAGGATCATGAAGACTTACCAAATCTCCTTCAAAATCCATCATCATCTTTTACCATCAACCAGCCATTTACATCCAATAATAGTTGTAGTAACATCATTCAATAGTAATTAATACAAGAACTAGATCAATTGCATCATCACTATCCTAATTAACTTTAATTCATAACCTAGGGCTAGGGGAATAGGGTACATCGTGAATTCTTGAATAAATAGATCCAATCCTAACAATACATTTCCCTAGACATTGCATGAATGAATTTGAGTAGATAAAACAAGTCGAACAATCAATACATTCTTCAATTCCTATCAATTCATAACCAAGATCCATATTTTGGGGGAATTGAGGAAAATCACATGATCCACATGAAATTGCATCAATTAACATCAATTAACCAACAATCTACGCTTAATTAATCATAAGCAATCACAATCCATCATCAATTTGAAGTTTGGACGAAAACGCATTACAATTGGAAAACCCCATGGAATTGGGTAATTTATAAATCAACTTTAAAAGGACCTCTTAGGGAAATGAATCCCAAGAGTGAAGAACTCATACCTTAATGAAGATTAATACACTAAATTGAAGTGAAATCCTACAGAAATTGGTCTTCTTCTTCAAACTTTATTCTTCCTTGAATGGAAAATATTTGGAGAGAGAAATTAGAGAGAGATGAGAATTTTTGTGTTTTGTTTTGGAAATTTGGTTTAGATGAGTGAAAATGACATAAAACTTAACCCTAGGCTATATATAATCACACCCTAAATTTTCCAAAAAACCCCTCACTTAAATGAGACTTTTTGTGAAGTCAAAATGCCTAAAATTTGATTTCAACGAATCTGGGATGTGGGCTGTGCGTCGCGGAAATTTTTTAAGATTTTATTTTTGAAATAAAATTTGAGGCAGTGAGCCTTTTGGAGTGAACGCGTCGCGAGATAAAATTTGCCACTCCATGTGATAGTTTTGCGTCACGCAACAGACTCCAAATCTCGACTGCCACAAACTGCCTTGGCAGTTTGCTCGCCAAGGTTTTGGCCCTCCTCAAGGACCCTTCAGGTTGTCCTTGGGGAGTCGTTACCGGAAGCTTAGACCCTATATACTGCATTTTACCTATTTAAAGTCTTTTAACAAGTTTTAAACTTCATTTGACCCTCCCAATCCTTCACCAAACATAGGTATGTCAACTATTTCAATTTAGCTAGTTTCCGAAAGTCATGGACGTTCCTTGACGTCTTGGCTCTAAAACTTCTTGGATGACTTTTAAACATTAATTTAGGTCTTAAAACAGTGTTACAACCTTTATACACTCATGTGGGGATCTAGATTCAGTCTTGACCTTTTGATGTGTTACAAGCTTAATCCACAATTCATTACACATAAGAGCTCATCATTTACATCACATAAGGAGGAACTACCTTCTCCATTTAAACATGAGTTCAACATGAACAATTTCAAAGAGGTGACATGCTAATTTCTTATCAATATACACCAAAACATGCCCAGCATAATTCTCATGAAAGCAATGTAGCACACAACATATTTAAGTGCAAGTTAATCATGAGAGTTGTATATTACAAAAACCAATTTTAGGCATGAATTCCTACAAGGATATGCACATACTCGATAAACATGATAAATTCAACGTTATTTATTTAACTCATTTAAAATAAAGCTACTAACCTTAACTTTGGATAGGAGTAGGGGGGAAAGAGATGAGGATAGCGGGTCTTCAGGTCGGCCTCGGACTCCCATGTTTCACCATCAACAAGGTGGTTCCTCCAAAATACTTTTACGGATGCAACCTCCTTACTCCTAAATTTCTTAACTTGACGATCCAAGATCTCAATAGGGACCTCTTCATAAGAAAGGTGCTCTTTACACCTAAACCTTGTATAGGGAGAATCCACACCGGATCACCTATACACTTCTTGAGCATAGACACATGGAACACAGGATGAAGCGAGGAGAATTCAATTGGCAACTCTAACTCATATGCCACTTCCCATACCCTTTTCAAAATCCCATAAGGGCCAACATAATAAGGACTAAGCTTCCCCTTCTTTTCGAACCTCCTCACCCCTTTCATGGTGAATATTTATATAGACCCAATCTCCTACTTCGTATTCAAGTCCCCTCTTTTTATTGTCGGCACAAGATTTTTGCCAACTTTAAGCCATTTTCAACCTTTCTCTTATGAGTCGAATCTTCTTTGTGGCATCATACACTATTTCGGGACAAATAAGAGCAAACTCACCCACTTCAAACAACCCAATTGGGGAACGACACCTCCTAACATAAAGTGCTTCAGAAGGTTCCATACAATATTTGCATGATAGCTACTGTTGTAATAGAATTCTATCAAAGGAATGTGATCATCCGAATTCCCTTTGAAATCAATCACACAAGCCCTCAGCATGTCTTCAAGAGTTTGGATGGTGCGCTCCGCTTGTCCATCCGTTTGAGGGAGGAAAGCGGTGGTAAGCTTCACTTTTGTACCAAGCCCACTTTGGAAAGATCTCCAAAAGTTTAAAGTGAATTGGGAACTTCTATCCTTAATGATTGATAAGGGGGCCCCATGTAACTTCAAAATCTCTTTAACATACAATTTAGCATACTCCTCCACCGAGTAAATACTTTTACGGTAAGGAAATGGATGACTTAGTCAACCTATTTATTATGACCCAAATGGAGTCATGTTGTAGATGATTTTGAGGCAATCCTACCACAAAGTCCATGGTGACGTCTTCCAACTTCCAAATGGGAAAATTTCAATATCTTGTGTTAGACCACCCGGGACTTGATGTTCGGCTTTGACTAGTTGGAAATTTAGGCACCTCGACACAAACTTACCTACCTCTCATTTCATTCCATTCCATTAATAAATATCTTGTAAGTCACGATACAACTTTATTGCCCCCGGATGGATGGAGTATCCAGAACCATAAGCCTCTTCCATGATTTACTCCCTTAAACCATCCACATCCAACACACATAACCTCCCTTGGTACCTAAGTACCCCATCCTCACCTTGGGAGAAAGATTCATTATTCTTGTTAAGGACCGATTCTTTCAACTCCATCAATAGAGGATCAAGATGTTTCTTAGAATTCACATCAACCACTAGAGATGACTTGGAGTTATGACGGACAATGAAACCACCCTTTGAATATTCTTATAGTCGGAGACCCAACCGGGACAACCTATGAAACTCCTTCACCAATTCTTTCTTATCGTCAGCTACATGAGCCACACTACCCATGGACACTCGGATTTAGTGCATCCGCTACCACATTGGCTTTCCCGGGATGGTAAAGGACACTCATGTTATAATCCTTTAAAAGTTCTAACCATCTTCTTTGTCTTAGATTCAAGTATTTTTGAGTGAATACATATTGTAGACTCTTGTGATAAGGGAACACATCAACATGTACACCATAGAGATAATGCCTTCAAAATTTAAAGCCAAACATCACTGCCGCAACCTCAAGATCATGAGTTGGGTAATTCTTTTCATGAGGTTTGTGTTGCCTAGAGGCATAAGCTATCACTTTGTTGTGTTGCATGAGCACACATCCTAGACCCACTAGGGAGGCATCACAATAAATCACAAAACCTTTGGTACCCTCAGACAAGGTCAATACTGGATAGGAGGTTAGTCTATATTTCAATAATTTGAAGCTCTTTTCACATGATTTTGACATTCGAACTTGGACTTATTTTGGGTTAATGGAGATTCGATAGATGAGAATCCCTCAACAAACCTCCTATAGTAATTGGCCAACCCTAGAAAGCTTTGGATGTCGGTAGGAATCAAAGGTCTAGGCCAATTTTTTACCACTTATGTCTTCCTCGTATCAGCCTCTACCCCTTCACTAGAGAAAATATGACCAAGAAATGCAACCGATCTAAGCCAAAATTCGCACTTGATAAACTTACAAAAAGTTGGTTATCCCTGAGAACTTGCAAAACCATCCTTAAATGTCTCATATAATAAGGAGGGATTGAAATAAGATGTGTATCTATGCCGAAGTCAATCTCCTGTTCTAGGTAATTCAAGGAAGGTAAACGAGAAAAACCTCCAAAAATTCCATCACTACGGGGACCGACTCTATGGGAGGGACCTCGGATTAAAGATCCCTAGCTTTTACTATGTGGTAGAGACAACCCTTTGCAATCAATTTGCAAGCTTTTAGACATGAAATGATCTAACCCATAGGATTTGAGTTTCCTCCCTTCAACTTAAAAATGGTTTCATTTTGGAAATTCAAATTTGACTACACTTGTCCTACAATCAATACAGGGAAAGCAAGCATGCAACCAATCTATTGCCAATATGACATCAAAATCTAGCATATAAAGTTCTATAAAGTCAACTAATGTAACTCTATTGGGCAAGGAAATAGGACAACCTTATAGACTCTCTTAGCCACCAACGAAATCACCCACCGGGGTAGAAACCGAAAAAGGTTCGTCGAATACGTTAGGTAGTATTTCAAATTTCATGGCTACAAGAGGGGTCACAAATTACAATGTATCTCTGTGATCAAACAAAGAATATACATTAAAGTAAATTAATTGTAACATACCGGTAACCATATGCGGTGAGCTCTCTTGATCACCTCGGATTGGAGAGCATAAAAGCGATTCTTTTTAGGAGCATCTGGATTTGGGGCATTTGCTTGTGCTTGAATGCTTTCTCTTCGTTAAGTCTTCATTATAGGGAAATATATCTTCATGAGACAACTCATGACACAACCATGGAAATTACCCATGCCGACTAGGCACTTACCTAATGTTTTCTACCACATTTTGAACAAAGAGCCTCTCAACATAAGAACCACCACCTTTCCCCTCTTGAGGCTTAGGTGTAGACACGTTACTCTTGTTGAAACTTGGAGGATTTGGAGGGATTGGTTGGAAAACCTCCATCTTAACCTTGGTTTGTCTTGCACCTCAAATTTAGTCTTGGAAGAATTCCCATCTTCGATTCGTACCTTCTTCAATGACCTACTACCTTGCTTAAGATTTTGTTCCTCAATTCGTTCGGCATGAACCATGAGATGAGAGATGTCCATGCTAGGAATAAACATAGCCAACCTACATTCATTAACCACAAGGTCGGATATCCACATTAAAAAATTGTTCAACTTAGCTCTATAATCCGCAACCATAGTAGAAGCATGCTTTGATAGTTCAGTGAACATGAGGCTATACTCCTTCACGCTCATACCCCCTGATGAAGGTTGATGAATTCTTGAATTTTCCTCTCCTTTAATTACAAGGGAAAGATCCTATCAAGAAAATCCGTCTTGAAAGCTCCCCAAGTAATTCCGCCTTGTATAACCGGCCTCTCATCCTTCCATTGCTCATACCAATCTTTATCCACGTCTTTGATTTAGTAGGCGGCTAGTTCCATGTTTCTTGAGAAGAAACACCCATAACATCAAGAACTTTGAAAAATTCATCAATGAACCCTTGTGGGTCCTCCTCCACCTTCGAACCATAGAAAGTAGGGGGATTCTTCCTTGTGATATCCCTAATCGTTGAAGCGGTGGTGTTAGCATTGGGGTTCACTTGCAACCTTGTTTCCCTAGCATCTTGGGTAGCCAACCCCTAAGGCAAGCTATGAATAGACTCAATTATCTCAAAGTTAGTCATGGCCCTTTCTTCAATAGGAACATGAGGGTTTTGAGGAGCATGTTGGGGAACCGCCTCATTCAAATTCTCCTTCTCGGCCCTTAGAGCATTATTCCTCCTTATATTCATTTCCTATAAGCACAATAAAAAGATTAGAAGAAAGGACTAGATAGAGTTAAGACTCTTAGGCACGACTAAGGATTAACAAGAGAGTGAAAGTTCCTAAGCATCACGTAGTCTATCATTTATAAGTGTGGTGCGCTTCACAATTATGAATGAATGAGACCCTACATACACGTGGTTTAGTGAGACATCAATCCTAAGATTACTCAACCTCATGATCTGATACCAAGTTTGTTACGACCCAAAGTACACCATAGTTATTACCGGAGTGGTCGTCCTCGAAGAGGACTAAGACAAGCCCATATCATACATCATAGGTCAAAAATATGGAAAAATTTAAAACTTTACATAATGAAGTTTACTTATAATTCTCACATATTATATATAGAGTTTACATAGACTCCTCACATACGAAGTTTACATAGACTTCTATTTTTGTATCACATATCATATAAGAGTCTAAAGTCTCATCTCACATATAAACCATCTACAAGAGTATGAATGTTTGGACACAGCCAAATATAAAACATTATGCCATCATAGGCTTACAATAATTGTCTCAATGATAAAAGAAAGAATGAATATTTCTAAACAAAGAAACATCATAGCTAGATTGGAACTTGGCAACATCCCCGGATGTGAGGACTCATCAATGACTTGGGAAAAGATCCAAGTATTCCTTGCAATCGACCAGGAAATTCTCAACGGCCTGAACCTAAAATGTTTTGGAAAAAAAGGTAGAAAAATGGGTAGTACAAATCACATGTACTAAGTATGGATCCTATGCACAAAATCATCAATGGATGAGAAAAGGACATTTTAGTAAAAATCATACTTTCTATCAATTTTACTAAACATGCACATATAATAAGCATAACAAGTCAATTTAACATAATATAAACCCAACATGTAGATCACCGAAGTAATACTTGTGCAATGCCAAAGACAGAACCCCATCAAGGCCAAGTATCATATTAAGCAACCCAGTTCATACTTACAACATATTCTCATAAATTTATAATGACATGCTTAATACATGAATACTACTCATAGCTTATCAACATAATCATAATCATCATAATAATCATAATCATAAAGGAACACTACTAGAACCATCCCTTAGAATCCCACATATTCAATGAGTAAGATAAGTCCCATACCCTCTCTCACCCTATGTAGTATACTTCAAGACAATCCTAATTAGAGTTCACCTACATAACTTCTTCATTTACTTTTTACGTTAGGGAAAGAAATTCAATAAATGACATGAGACCATTTGAGCTACATAGAATACGGTGTTCATCTTCCACATCGAAATGAGAGGGTTAACACTTGCCTAAGGTGTAACCATTTGTACGTTACTATATAGGTGGATCCGCTAAGCTAGAGTCCTATGTGGGCACATAATTAAGGGTCAAGGATATTGTTGCTAGAAACCTTGACTTACTAACTTGGAGGTTTCCATCTCATGAGACAACACATAACTTGGTAATCCGGACTTACTAACGTGAGGAAACCCATGTGGGAGGACGGACTTACTAAGGTGAGACCTCTATCTCATTCACATGCCCTTTCAGTGCTAAGCAAATATTTACTTTAGTATTCATATTATTTCATCATACAAGTTCACATTAGTCTCTTCTACACCCCTATGTAAACATCTTATCATATCTAGATCATAGGTCATCACAAGTGAGAAAAATCCTTTCACTTTAGACACCACTTCATAAGTGAGTAAACCTTTCACTTAACACTTTATTATAATCAGGAGAAACTACTTTCAATCATACAATAATTGTATCATTACATGCATACATAAATCATGTATAATTCAATATCTTAATGTTAGGGATGAGTAATACTTAGCATCAACATCACTACCACACATTAGACATAGAAGCATTACTATCTAAGTAACTTATAATTCATAATTGAATCCAAGAAGAACCAATCAACATACATATTTTCCCCTTCCAAGTGCTTTCATACTTCCATTACCAAGAATACATAAATAATTTAATAAACAAGGTAACTTAAAAAAGCAATTACATAATTAACAATAATGTAAAAAATCTATATATTCATAATCTTCTTAATTCACCATATTAATTCAACGTTTTCATGAAATTGGGGGAAGGACATGGGTCTAGGAAAATCTCACAGGGAATCATTGATTAACCATCAATATATACTTAAACAACATTAATTCATCATAGTACATCACCATTTATTCAAAATTTCATTTTTTTAAATGAAAACTAATTTGTAGAAGAAAACCTCGATTTGGGGGATTTAGAAATCATCTTTTGGAGGAACCTCTTGGGGAAAAGAATCCCAAGAGTGAAAGAAACCATACCTTAATCAAGCTTAATCAACGAAATCCAAGTGAAATCCTAGATAAATTTGTCTTCTTCTATAAGCTTTATTGCTTCTTCAATGGAGTATTTAGGGAGAGAGTAAGTAGAGAGAGATGAGAGTTTTTGGGTTTTTGTTTTGGGGAATTTATTAGTGGGTAAAAATGACTAAAAACTGAAATTTAATCAATATATAGTAACCTCCTAAATTACCCAAAAGAACCCTAACTTAATTGTTTTTTTTTAAGAAGTCAAAATGCTTAAATTAGAACATTAACGAATCTGGGAAGTGGTTACGCGTCGCAGGGTCAATTTCACATTTTATTTTTTAAATCCGAGTTGAGGAAGTATGCCTCGTATAGACCCCACATCGCGAGGACACTTTTTTAACCTTCATGTGTTGGCTGCGCATCGTGCAGTAACCTCCCATTTCTTGGCTGCGCGCAGGCTGCTTTGGCAGCCTGCTCGCCCCTGTTCTGGTCCTCCTCAAGGACATTTCACGTAGTCTTTGGGGAGTCGTGACTGTAATTTTTGACCCTCTATACTATATTTTACGTATTTAAAGTCTTTTTACAAGGTTTAGATTCAATATGAACCTCCCAAACCTTCACCAAACATAGGGACCTCTACTAGTTCAATTTCGCTAGTTTTCGGACGTTAAGGCCTTTCTTTTATGCTATGGCTCCAATACTTCTCAAAGTAGTTATTAACACTAATTTAGATGTAAACTCATCATTATAAAACATATTATGCTCTAGTATGGGTCATGGAAATTATGGGGTGTTACAATATTTCCCCGATTAGGAACATTCGTCCCCGAATGACACCTTAAAACTTCTATTGGGAAAAAGGAGTAGACTCAAGACTAGCAGCCCAACAACAAGCAATATCATAATGAGCCGAAGCTCATAAGAGTAATTCCCAACTCCTTTCAACACATAAACATAGTATTAAAACATGGGAGCTTAGTCCACAATTCATGACACATAAGAGCTCATCATTTACATCACATTAGAAGGAACTACCATCTCCATTTAAATATGATCTCAACATGAACAATTTCAAAGAGGTGACATGATAATTTCGTATCAATACACACCAAAAAATGCCCAACACAATTCTCATGAATGGAATGTAGCACATTACATATTTAAGTGCAAGTTAATCATGAGAGTCGTACATTACAAAAACTCAATTTATGGATGAATTCCTACAAGAATATGCACATACTAGATAAACAAGATAAGTTCAACATTATTCATATAACTCATTTAAAGAAAGCTACTAAACTTAACTTTGGATAAGAGTAGGGGGGAAGAGATGAGGATAGCGGGTCTTCATGTCGGCCTCATCCTCCGATGTTGCACCCTCAATAAGTTGGTTCCTCCATAAAATCTTTACGGAGGCAACCTACTTATTGATCAATTTCATAACTTGATCATCCAAGATCTCAAAGGGACCTATTCATTAGAAATATCCTCTCTTACCCCCTAAGCCATCTGGAGGGAGAATCGACACCGGATCACTTATACACTTCTGAAGCATAGACACATGGAACACCAGATGAATCAAGGCAAATTCAATTAGCAATTCTAACTCATATGCCACTTCACCTACCCTTTTCAAAATCTCATAAGGGCCCACATAACGGGTACTAAGTTTCTCCTTCTTTCCAAACATCATCACCCCTTTCATTGGTGAAATTTTCAAATAGACCCAATCTCCTACTTCGAATTTGAGGTCCTTCTTTCTATTGTTGGCATAAGATATTTGCCGACTATAAATAATTTTCAACCTTTCTCTTATGAGTCAAACCTTCTCCGTGGCCTCATACACTATTTCGGGACCAAGAAGATCAAACTCTTCTACTTCAAACCACCCAATCGGGGACCGACTCCTCCTACCATAAAGTGATTCAGAAGGTGCCATCCCAATACTCGCATGGTATTTATTGTTGTAGGAGAATTCTATCAAATGAAGGTGATCATCCCAATTCCCTTTGAAATAAATCACACAAGCCCTCAACATGTCTTCAAGAGTTTGGATGATGCGCTTCGCTTGTCCATCCGTTTGTGGGTGGAAAGCGGTGCTAAGCTTAACTTGGGTACCATGCCCACTTGGTAAAGATATCCAAAGGTGTGATGTGAATTGGCACCTCTATCCGAAATGAACTATAAGGGGCCCCCATGTAACTTCATAGTCTCTTTAACATAGAACTTAGCATACTCCTCCGCCGAGCAAGAAACTTTTATGGGAAGGAAATGGGCTGACTTATTCAGCCTATCCACTATGACCCAAATGGAATCATTTTGTCGACGTGTTTTAGGTAATCCTAGCACAAATTCTATGTTGACGTCTTTCCACTTCCATGTGGGAATGTCAAAATCTTGTGTTAGACCACCCGGACCTTAATGCTCGACTTTGACTTGTTGGCAATTTGGGCACCTTGACACAAAATTAGCTACTTCTCTTTTTCATTCCATTCTACCATTAAATATCACGTAAGTCACGATACATCTTGGTTGCCCCCGGATGGATGGAGTATCAGGAATAATGAGTGTCTTCCTTGATTTTCTCCCTTAAACTATCCACAACCGACACACATAACCTCCCTTAGTAGGTAAGTACCCCATCCTCCCCTTGGGAGAAAGATTCATTATTCTTTTTAAGGACCGATTCTTTCAACTCCATCAATATAGAGGATCAAGATGTTGCTTAGACTTTACATCAACCACTATGGATGAGTCGAAGTTATGATGGACCATGAAACCACCCTTTGAAGATTCTTCTAGTCGGACACCCAACCGGGCTAACCTATGAACCTCCTTAACCAATTCTTACTTATCATCCCCCACATGACCCACACTACCCATGGACACTCTGATTTGTGCATCCGCTACCACATTGGCTTTCCCGGGATGGTAAAGGACACGCATGTCATAATCCTTTAAAAGTTATAACCATCTTCTTTGTCTTAAATTCAAGTATATTTGAGTAAATACATAATGTAGATTATTTTGATCGTCGAAAATATAAACATGTACCCCATAGAGATAATGCCTCCAATTTTTCATGGAAAACACCATGGCCGCAATCTCAAGGTCATGAGTTGGGTAATTATTTGCATGAGCACACATCCTAGACCCATTTGAGAGGCAACACAATAAATCACAAAACTTTCAATACCCTCAGGCAAGGTCAACACCAGATCGGAGGTGAATCTATCTTTGAATAATTGGAAGCTGTTTTCACAAGATTCCGACATTTCGAACATGGACGTCTTTTGGTTTAAGGTCGTTAATAGAGAAGCGATAGAAGAGAATCCCTCAACAAACCTCCTATAGTAAAAGTCCCACCCTAGAAAACTTCGGATGTCGGTAGGACTCAAAGATCTAGCCCAACTTTTGACCACTTCCGTCTTCCTCGGATCAACCTCTACCGCTTCACTAGAGACAATGTGACCAAGAAATGCAGCCATTCTAAACTAAAATTCACACTTGATGAACTTAACAAAAAGTTGGTTATCCTTTGAGAACTTGCAAAACTATCCTCAAATGTCTCATATGATCATTCTCACTCCTAAAGTATATCCAAATGTCATTAATGAAGACACTAATATACTTTATAAAAACTCGTTTCATAAAGTCCATGAATGTCGCTGAGTCATTTTTTAGACCAAATGACATCACTAGTAACACAAAGTTACCATATCTTGTTTGGAATGCCATTTTCGGAATATTAACCTCTGTCACTCTAAGTTTATGATAACCCAACCTCAAGTCAGTTTTTGAAAAGTAACTCGCTCCTTTGAGTTGATCAAATAAGTCATCAATCCTAGGGAGCGGATACTTATTCTTTATAAGTACTTTGTTTAATTGACAATAGTCGATACACAATCTCAAAGACCCATCCTTATTCTTCACAAACAATAACGGGGCACCCCATGAAGATATGCATGGTTGAATAAAGTCCTTATCAAGCAAATTTGTGGGTTGCGCCTTTAGTTCATACAACTTCTCCAGGGACATCCTATAAGGAGGGATTGAGATTGGTTGAGTATCCAACAATAATTCTATGTCGAAGTCAATCTCCCATTAGGGAGGAATTTTGGGAAGTTCATCGAGAAAGACCTCAAGAAATTACCTCACTACGGGTACCGACTCTGTGGAGGTACCTCAGATTCAAGATCCCTAACTCTTACTATGTAGAGAGACAACCCTTTGCAATCAATTTGCAAGTTTTTGACATGAAATGATCTTACCCCTAGGATTTGAGTTTCCTCCCTTGCACTTAAAAATGGGTTCATTTGGAAATTGAAATTTGACTACCCTTGTCCTACAATCAATTGAGGCAAAGCAAGCATGCAACAAGTCCATTCCCATTATGACATCAAAATCTAGCATATCAATTTCTATCAAGTCAACTAATGTAACTCTATTGGGAAAGGAAATAGGACAACCTTTATAGACTCTCTTAACCACCACAGAATCACCCACCGGTGTAGAAACCGAAAAAGGTTCGTCTTATATGTCGGTTAGTATTTCAAATTTCATGGCTACAAGAGGGGTCACAAATGATAATGTAGCTCCGGTATCAACAAAATCATATACATTAAAGGAAAATAATTGTAACATACCGGTAGCCACATCAGGTGAGCTCTCTTGATCACCTCGGGATTGGAGAGAATAAAAGCAATTCTTTTTAGGAGTATACAAATGTGGGGTATTTGCTTGTGATTGAACATTTTCACTTCCTTCAGTCTTTGTCATAGGGCGCAATCTCTTAATGTGACTACTGTTACCACAACCATAGCAATTCCCCGTGACGACTAGGCACTTACAATCATGTTTTCTACCACATTTTGAACAAAGAGGCTCTCAACATAAGAACCACTACCTTTACCCTCTTGGGGCTTGGGAGTAGAAACCTTACTCTTATTGATCCTTGGAGCATTAGGAGGGCCTTGGTTGGAAAACCTCATTTTGAACCTTTGTTTGTCTTGCACCTCAAATTTAGTTTAGGAAGAATTCCCATCTTCTGTTCTTACCTTCTTCAATTCACTTCTAACTTTTTTAAGCTTTTGTTCCTCAATTTGTTTGACATGAACGATGAGACTAGAGATGTGAATGCCAGGAATCAACTTAGCCGACCTACTTTCATTAACTACAAGGTCGGATATCTCCATAACAAGTATGTTAATCTTAGATCTAGAATCTGCAACCATAGTAGGAGCATACTTTGACAGTTGAGTGAACTTGAGGCTATGCTCCTTCAATTTCATACCCCCTTAACGAAGGTTGACTTATTTTTGCGTTTTCCTCTCCTTTAATTCCAAGGAAAAGAACCTATCAAGCAAAGTTGTCTTGAACGCTCCCCAAGTAATTTGACCTTCTATAACCAGCCTCTCATACTTCCATTTCTCATACCACAATTGAGCCACGTCTTTGAGTTGGTAGGCGGCTAGTTCCGCCATTTCTTGAGAAGAAACACCCATAGCATCAACAACTTTGAACACTTCATCGATGAACCCTTGTGGGTACTACTCCACCTTGGAACCATAGAAAGTAGGGGGATTCATCCTTGTGAAATCCCTAAACCTTGAAGCGGTGGTGTAAGCATTGGGGTTCACTTGCACCCTTGCATCCCTAGAAATTTGGGTAGCCAACACTTTAGTGAAGCTATGAATAGATGCCCTTATTTAAACGTTAGTAATGGCCAATTCTTCTATTGGAAATTGAGGGATTTGAGGAGCTTGAGGGGGAACGACCTCATTCAAAATTTTTATCCTCGGCCCTTCGAACATTGTTCCTCCTTGTATTCATTGTCCATAAGAACAATAAAAGGATTAGAATAAAGGACTAGATAGAGTTAAGACTCTTAGGCATAACTAAGGAATAACAAAAGAGTGAAAGTTCCTAAGCTTAACATATTCTCTCATTCATATGTGTGGCGCGCTTCATAATTATGAATAAGACCCTACATAGACGTGTTTTAGTGAGACATCAATACTAATATTGATAAACTTTATGCTCTGATACCAAGTTTGTAACGACACAAAGTACACCCTATTCATTACCAACGTAGTCGTCCACGAAGAGGACTAAGACAAGCCCTTAGCATACATCATAGCACATCATACGTCAAAAATATGAAAAAATTTAACACTTTACGTAGTGAAGTATACTTAGATTTCTCTAATATTATATATGGAGTTTAAGTAGATTCCTCACATATAAAGTTTGCATAGACTACTGTTTTAACATACCAAATCATTTAGGAGTCTAAATTCTCATCTCACATATAAAGCATCTACAAGAGTATGAATTATTTTACGTAGCCTAATACAAAACATTACGCCGCTATAGACTTACAATAATTTTCTCAATGATAAAATAAAGAATGAATGATTCTAAACAAAGCAACATCATAGCTAGATTGGAACTTAGCAACATCCCAGGATGTGAGGACTCACCAATAACTTGGGAAAAGATATAAGTCTTCTTTGCAATCGACCACGAACTTCTCAACGGCCCAAACCTAAAATGTTATGGAAGAAATGGGAGTAATATGGGTTAGTACAAACCACGTGTACTAAGTATGGCTTATATGCACAAAATCATCAATGCATGAGAAAAGGACATCTTAGTTAAAATCATGCTTTCTATCAATTTAACTCAACATGCACATACAATAAGCATACCAAGTCAATTTAACATAATATCAACCCAACATGTAGACCACCGAATTAATACTTGTGCAATGCCAAAGATAGAACCCCATAATCCTATCAAAGTCTATGTATAACATTAAGCAACCCACTAAATACTTACAACATATTCTCATAAATTCATAATGACATGCTTAATACATGAATATTACTCATAGCTTATCAATCTAATCATAATGATAATCATAAAGGAACACTATTATAACCATCCCTTAGGATCCCACATGTGCAATTAGTAAGAGAAGTCTCATACCCTCCGTCACCCTATGTAGTAGCCTTCAACACAGTCCTAATAAGAGTTCACCTACTTAACTTCTTCATTTACTTTTTACGTTAGGGGAAGAACTGCAATAACTGAAATGAGACCATGATAGCTACATGGAATCCGGTGTTCTACTCCCACAACAAAAAGAGAGGGTTAACATTTGCTTAAGGTGTATCTTTTCGTACGTAGCTATCTAGGTGGACCCATTAAGATAGAATCCTATGTGGACACATATTTAAGGGTCAAGGATATTGTTGCTTGAAACCTTAACTTACTAACTTGGAGGTTTCCATGTCTTGAAACAACAGATATCTTGGGAATCCGGACTTACTACTGTGAGAAAACCCACGTGCGAGGTTGGACTTACTTATGTGAGACCTCCATCTCATTTACATGCCCTTTCGGTGCTAAGAAATTATTCCCTTTAGTAATCATATTATTTCATCATACAAGTTCACATTAGTCTCTTATAGACCCTTCTGTAAACATCTTATCATATCTAGCTCAAAAGTCATCACAAGATAGAACAATGCTTTCACTTTAGACACCACTTCATAAGTGAGTAAACGTTTCACTTAACACTTTATTATAATCATGAGAAACTACTTTAAATCATACAATAATTATATCATAACATGCATACATAACTCATGTCTAATTAAATATCTTAGGGTTAGGGATGAGGAATACATAGCATCAACATCACTACCACACATTCGACATAGAAGCATTACTATCTAAGTAACTTATAATTCATAATTGAATACATGAAGAACCAATCAACATACCTCTTTTACCCTTCAAAGAACCTTCATACTTCCATTACCAAGACTACATAACATAATTCATAAACAAGGTAATTTCAAGAAGCAATTAATTAATTAACAACAATGTAATCAATCTACATATTCATAATCTCACCATGTCAATTCATGGTTTTCATGAAATTGGAGGAAGGACATGGGTCTTGGCAAATCTCATAGGAAATCATCTATTAACAATCAATATATACTTAAATAACATTAATTCATCATAATTCATCACAATTGATTCATAATTTTGTTTTTCAAAGAAAACCCATGCGTAGAAGAAAACCTAGATTTGGGGGATTTAGAAATCATCTTTTGGAGGGACCTCTTTGGGAAAAGAATCCGAAGAGTGAAAGAAATCATACCTTAATGAATCTTAATCCACGAAATCCAAGTCAATTCGTAGAGAAATTGGTCTTATTCTTCAAGCTTTCTTGCTTCTTCAGTGGAGGATTACGGTAGATAGAAAGTAGAGAGAGATGAGAGCTTTTGGGTTTTGTTTGGGGAATTGATTGGAGTTGGTAAAAATTACTTAAAACTGACCCTTAATCATTATATAGTCACCCCCTATTGGGATAGTAGGGATGGTCTAGACACTTCATCTGTACTAATGAAGAGTGTCCACCATAAAATCCCCCATTCACATTCATTAACTTCATTCATTCATTCAAGGTGTGTGTGTGAGTACATGTGATAGACATTTCACCTAATCACCATTTTCTTAACATTGACCTCCAGACATACTGATAGTTTCATTCATCATATTTCACACACTAGCATGCTTCACATATACACATTCTTCATTTAACATAATCTAAACAATTCAAGCTTCATAAGAGATATCAACATGAACATAATCCTTATTACATTACTTCACATATTAAGCCTTGAAATACATACTCACCATACACATATAAATATATATTCATATACTTAAAGTAAGCAGCGCCACCAAAGGTGGACCATACCTCTCAAGAGCATTTCAAATTAAGAACTAAACAATATAGCCAACTCACCATTCATCCAAGATTTCACCACCTTTTCTCAATTTCTCCAATAACTCATCATAAAATTGCATTTAAGGCAGTAGCTAAGCATAATATGATGTGAAGATATTCAACTATAAAAATTTCTAACATTATCTAGATGTATACTCTAAACTCACTTCATAAGCTAAAAGTTGGAAATATTCATGGGCATGGGTTCATTGAGGTTTTGACATTAAATCATCAACTAATACTAAAAAAAACATATTTCAATCATTAAAACATTTCCATGCTAAGACCTTGCTTAGAGTAAAAAACAGAAGAAGTTGAAGTTTGGAAACCCTTTTTGAAATCTCTTTGAAGTGGCTCAATTAGAATGAAAGTAAGTTCAAGGATGGACTACCATATCTCAATTAGAATAAAACCACGAAATTTAATTGAACAAAACATCCACCACCTTATATTCTAGCCTGTTCTTGAGTTTTAGTTTCTATGGAGTTGAGAGAGTTCTTTCTTGAGGGAGGGGTTTTGAATATGTGAAAATGAAGTCTAACCTTGGTATAGGAGTATAAACCCTTTTAAAATACCCTAAAGACCATAAAATACTCATCCTTTGTTCATAAAAGACTTTGATGAATTCACTAAAACACCCCATGCTCTGCAGATTTTGGAAAGCTATTACAGTGGCCATTGATGGACCCCTAGCTACGAGGCGTCGCCTGATCAACGGCCCGTCTTGCTGGGGCGTCAATTTGTTCAGAGGCTGGTTCATGGGTGTTAATATCCCTCCACTGAGGGTGGAGCTACACTCCCAGACAACGGGGAATAAACAAGACTACGGTCCGTTGATGAGGGGTCGTAGGTTGCACAGTTTTGGCAATTGTGCCTAAGAGTTGGGGTCCTCTTCTAGGGCCCCTTGTGCGTCCTAGGTGGAGTCGTCCCGGACTTCAAAACCATATACATGTTCATCTAGGTATTCGGAACCTCGTCTGTCAATTTGGACTCCTAAAAACACACCAAACATGTCAAGGCACACAAGAACATACAAGAGTACATAGGCATCTAATCGTTGAACGTCTTAGACGTCCCTTGACGTTTGACTTCCAAACTCAACCAAAACTTACAAACTTCCTAATAACATCATAATTAAACATTTAAGGACCTTGAAACCTCATCACATACATGCTTGTCTCTAGTTTCACCTAGTTCATTTTAGGGTCGTTACTTTGTCCCCCACTTGAAACAACATTCATCCTCGAATGACACTAATCACTCTTAATGAGATAAAGGACTCAACTAGCAGCATATAACACATCACATCATGGTCAAAACATTTAATGCACCAAACTCAAAAGTAACACCAACTTCATATCATAAAGCATTCTCAAGTAACACAAGCAATTTGGAACAAGTTCCACAATTAAAAGTCCACACACGCTTCATCATATTCATTTCATTTATGGAGGAACTACCTTCTAAAATATTAAACATAATAATCATACTATTTCAAATCTCAACATGTAATAACTTCAAATAACTCATAGCATATAAGCACAACACTTGAAGCAATTAAGCAAATATCACTAGCTACACATTGGCATGGAAAGTTTAGGTTAATTACCAATCTACTCATATATAAATGGTAACATAAAGAGCATGCAAACATTATATCATCAATGAAGCTCATAACATAAGGAGACATGCAACTCATACTCAAATGTAACAGTGGAAATCATAACCAAACTACTAAGGATTTTGGCCTCAGGCTTGAGTAAGAATAGAAAGAAAAAGATAAAGATAGAAACTGCCTTGTTACTCAACTCATACTCCCCCACTTAGAGTAAAATAATTTAAAACAAATCAAGACAACCATAAGGAATTATGACTCATTGGGGCCTTCATTAAGGATTAGCTCCTTTACACATTGCAATTACTTCTTGTTAGTATCCTTAATAATCATCTTGAAGGTCTTATACTTCATAATCCCACTATACCTCTTATAAGGTGGGAACTCACACTAACCTAACTCATGAACATCAAGCCAAACTATCAACTTTTTTAGTCAAGCATAACACCCTCCTCTTAGGATTCAAGCTTAGACAAAATCTCTTGAATACCACCACATTCAACTCTTAGGCACCATATAACTCAAACTCATGGAATAAAACTCACTCTTTCTGTTTCCACCCATTAAGGTAGATTCGTTTGGAAACCAAAAATCTCTCTACATACATTCCACCATTTGCTAGCATAACCTCACAACTACCTTACTAGGTACACATGCTATCTTTCCTCCTTAGAGTAAACCTACACAAGAACTTCAATCCAACACAAGGACAACTAAGAAACATTATCCACACAAGAGAGCAACCCTCAACTCTTACAATTTACCACATTCTTTCAACACTCCTCAAATTTACACCTTAATTGTTTTCTACTATCATTGCACATAACCATAGGATAACTCATTTTTCCCAAAAAAGGACTTCATTCTACTACTATAACTCTTATCTTGCTAGAACTACATCACCATACAACTTCACATTATAATACCCCCAATTTCATAAATAACACATAGCCATAAATGGCACAACATTACCATCTTCCAAATCCACCTTCTCACACACTCACACAGTCATAAAACCACAATAAGAATAGAAACTCACCTTTTCTCCCTCTATCCTTTCAATGTCACCCCTTCCAACCAATCACAATTAGAAGACTACCAGAAAAGGGAAACAAGAGTGAAATCGTATGGAGATAAGCTTTATGGCACGTTATGAGAGTAATGGAGAAAGTGAAACTTCTATCCCCTTATAGCCTCCCGGTCATGGATGTGTCGCGACTCACATCGATGAACAAGACTCTACTAGACGTGGCTTGTGAGACTTTGGACCCTAAACTATTTCCCAAAACCTTATTCTCTGATACTAAGTTTGTCACGACCCTCAAGTACACCCTAGAAGTAAAGAGCACTCTTGAGTTGTCACAAGGCATACATGAACCTTCGGGCTCTTGTACAAGCCTCTTAACTATCATTCATGAAATAAGATATGAAAAGTAGTACGAATTAAAACTTTTCACAAGAATAATAATAAGAAACTATTTTTTAGATACTAAGAATAAGTCTCGTCGTCACAAGAAAACTTAAAGAAACAACTTAAATATCTTAGGGTCACGACCCTTTATATTGAAAGAAAATACATAATAAGTCTTATACAAGTCTTAATGAAAAACTAGAGAAACATAGACTATGTCCTCGAATATATGAGGACATATAGAGTCTTGAGAGAGTCGATTCCTAAGATTTGACTTCTAGACTTCCACTTGCCTCCAACCTATACTTATAGAGTATAATAAAGTATAGGGTTAGTACAAACATTGTACTAAGTATGGCATTATGCAAAACATGCAAAAGAGGATATTTTAGTAGAAATAATAATTTCATGCTGACTAAGTAAAATCTTCATGAATATAGAAATAAAACAAATAAATATCAATCATCATTTAACACTAGTGAAACTTCCATAATTTTAGCACAAAATTACACTTTACAGTGAACTCAAGATGTAACGTCCTTAAAATGAACTAGGTTGAAATTGAGATAAGCATGTGTGTATGTTGAGGTTTTGAAGTTCTTAAAGGGTTTATAATGATGTCCTTAGGCAGTGCATAATTTTTTGAAAGGTTTGGATGTCAAACGTCCAAGAATTTCCATGACGTTCGGAAGGTGTGCCTTAGAAAGTGCTTGTGTATCTTTGTATGTTTTAGCGAGTTTTACGTGTTCGTTTTAGTTGAAATTGATGTGGGATGATCCTAAGACCTAGATGAATATGTTTAGGGGTTCAACATCTGGGTAAGACACCACGTAGGATCCACGAGGGTCCCTAGAGAAGGACCCAAGACTTGGACCCAAAACTGCTAAGACAGTGTCCATCAATGAACCAGTCGACCGCCAGTAGACCAATCGACAGGTCGTCGAACTGGTCCGTCGATTGGAAATGCAAGTCTGCAGGTTTTTGGAGTTGCAGACCCAATCCACGACCCCTCATCAATGGGATGTCGATGCATCGATGGTTCGTCGTTGAGAGGCGTCGATGGTGGTCCTGCAAAAGCTGCCGACGGGCTTCTAAGGCTTAGGGTGTTTTGTAAATTCACCCCAAGTCTTTTATGAACCAAGGATGATTATTTTAGTGTCTTAGGGGTATTTTAAGTTAGTTTATACTCCTATAACTAGGGTAGAGTTATTTTTAAAAAAACAAAACCCCTCCCTCATGTTAGACTTTCTCAAGTCTCCATTGAAGCTAAAACACAAGGAAGGGATAGTAGAGATGGTTGTAGACGTGTTCTTCATCAATAATTTGTGGGTTTATTTTCATTGAGGTGTGGTAGTCATCCTTGAACTTCCTTTCATTCAAGGAGCCACTTCAAGATGATTTAAAAAAGGGCTTCAACTTCAAACTTCTTTATTCCTTGACTCTAAGCATGGGTTTTCTGTATGAAAATGTTTTAATGATTAAAATGAGTTGTTCTTAGCGTTAAATGATGATTTTAATGTCAAAAATCCAATGAAAACATGTTTAGCTTTTATCAACTTTTGGCTTTATTAAATAGGTTTAATGAGCATGATTAGTAATATTAGGGTTATGTCTTCTTATTAATTATATTGTGATTTAGCTAATGACCTAAGGGATATTTCATGATGAATTGTTGGATAAATTATGATTAGGTGGTGAAAACTTGGATGAATGGTAAGTTGGTTATATTGTTTAACTCTTATTATGAATTGCTCTTGAGTGGTATGGTCAACCTTTGGTGGCGGTGTTTACTTGAAGTATATGAATATGTGTATTCTGAATAAGGTCATGAATGCATATTATGTGAAATAAGACGAAAATGATGTTGTTCTTGTTGATGTGCTTTATGAAGCTTGTTATGTGAAGTATGCTAGAGGTTATGTCTAAGTGAACCATATGTTTATGTGAAGCATGTTAAAGTGTGTAGGATGATGAATGAAGATGTAAGCATGTTTAGAAGTCAATATTATGAAAATGGCGATTATGTGAAAGGTGTGCTCACTTGTACGCACACTCACACTTTCAATGAATGAATGAAGCTAAATAATATGAATGAAAACGGGAGTTTTGGGGTGAACACTCTTCGTGAGTTGTGATGAAGTGTTTAGTAGCAACCTCACTATTCCCAAGAGCTTTATAAGATAGGTTGGAGGTTGGATACCCTTCGTGAGTTGAGTTATGGTTTCCAATGTAACCTCTAGGGATTAGTACCCTTTGTGAATTGAGATGTGGTACTAATTAGCTATCCCGTAACCTATAATAATGAATGTTTAAGACACCGTGGGGGAGTTATCCTTAGCACCGAGAGGATTTAAAGAAGTGGTGGGTGCACATTGTGAGTAGAGATGTTGTACCCAACATACCACTTGAGATGAGTACTCCTTATTGGTAGAGAATGAGTTACTTAGAAGAAATCTCCTTATCCCTTAACTATGCGCACGCATAGGTGTGGCTATTGTACAATCCATGTAAAGTCTAAGAGTATGACCCTACCCTAAGCAAGTAGGGATCCCTCATCCGATAATGGTTAATATCTGATTCCATGTCTAGCTCTCATAGTCTATGTCGGTCAAGGCTATCCCCAACAAATGAGTGTAATGAACTAAGTCTTCTAAAGAGTGTACTACTTAAGGTAGGTTGTGGTATGGGACACTATTTAATTGCTCAAGTAGACACTCAAAAGTGTAGTCTTGGTGTGTCTTTGTCTTAATGTATGAATGTGTTATTATCTAATGAAATGAAGTTATGTGACTTAATGTCTGATGTTAAGAAAGCATGTTAAAGTTGTGTGTTGCATAATGAAGTTTATGAATGACGAATGTGGTGTACCTAACCTCATAGAATCCTCTAGGAGAACAAAGTGGGAGTAGTAGTATGGGATGCTATTCTCACATTGCAGTTTTTGTAACTTGCAAGTCCACTTGGGGAAGTGCACCTATGAGAGATGCAAGTGTGTTATCTAATGTTTAGTTATAGAAGTGTGTACTTGTTTCCCATGCGAGGTAAGCCTATGGTTGGTAGTCTTAAGGATCACTTAGGTGCGTATTGAAGGGGGTATGTTGGCGGTTCCTTCATGTCTTTCCTTAGTGAGTCTTAGGATAACATGGTTAAGGAAATTTCAAAGGAAATGAGTTCACAGTGTTTTGATATGAGTTTGGTCACTATAAGTCACTTGTGTTCATTGTAAAGTTACTTGGTTTTACTGTAAATATATGTTTTGGTCCAAAAATCATGGAAGTTCTATTTTATGTGATAAAGGATGATTCTTATGCTATTTTAATTCCATATTCACGAATGTTTTACTTAATTGGCATGAAAGCTTATTTGTTCTAAAACGTCCCTTTTAGCATGTTTTTGCATATGTCATACCTAGTACATTCTTTGTACTAACCCCCTACTTTTCTATACTTAATAAGTATGGGTTGGAGGCAAGTTGAAGACTAGCCAATCTTGGGAATCGACTCTCTCAAGACTAAGTATGTCATTATATATTCGTGGGCATCATTCTATTTCTTAGTTTCTACTATTAAGAGTTATTCTGTAGTTTCTTTCAATGTAAAGGACCGTGTCTCTAACATATTTAAGTTGTGTCTTTAAGATGGCTTGTGACAACGATACTACTCTTTAGTATTTATAAAAGATATTTACTTTTTATTATAAATGTCGTGAAAAGTTTTAATTTCGCACTACTTTTCATGTCTTATGCGATTAATGATAGCTAATAGGCTAGTACAAGACCCCAAAAGGTTCAACTACGCAATTTTCCGACCTAAGGGTTGCGATATCTTTTAGGGGATACTTTTGGGTTGTGACACAAGAAACCTTACAGTGAAGCCATTTCATTTCAACTGAAAGTGAACTCCTTTCCTTTGAGGTTTCCCTAACAAAGGTTATCCTAAGACTCACTAAGGTAAGACATGAAGGAACCGCCCATACAATCCCTTCAATACACACCTATGTGATCCTCAAGAATACTAACAATAGGATTACTTCACACGGGTAACAAGTCCACATCCTATAAGTAGCCACTATAGAAACATACTTGCATTTAAGGACTTCACATAAGTGCCCTTGTCCCACACAACCCCCAAGTTAACAAGGTGCGATGTGAAAGTAGCATCCCATACTACAACTGCCACAATGTGCTCCATGGGGATTACCTTAGATTAAGCACACCACATTCATCATTCATAAAAATCATTACACAAGACAAAAGCTTAACATGTTTTCTTAATATTAGACTTTAAATCACATAACTTCATTTGCATCACATGATAACTCATTCAAACTTTCATATAAAGACACACCAAGACTCCCTCCAAATGCCTACTTGTGCAATGGATAGATAGTGCCCCATACGACCACCTATCCTAAGTTGTACACCACTTAGAAGACTTAGTTCATTACATTATTTTTGGGGGGCTAGCTTTAATGGACATAGACCATGAGAGCTAGGCAAGGAATCACTGTATTAAACCCTATCGTATGAGAGATCCCCACTTGACTAGGGTAGGGTCAGTCTTGAGCTTTTAGATGGTTTCTCAAATAGCTACTTCTATGCGGGCGCACAATTAAGGGATAAGGAGATGTATTCTAAGAAACTCATTATCTACTAACAAGGAGTACTCATCACAAGAGGTACATTTGGTGAAACATCTCTACTCACGAAGTATGCCCACCCCTTTTTCAAATCCTCTCGATGCTAAGCATAACTCCCCCGCGGATTCTAAACATTCATTGCTATAGGATAAGCGTTAACTTTTGGACACCACATCTCAATTCAAGAAGGGTATCCCTCATCCAACCTATCTTAGAAAGCTCTTGGGAATATTGAGGTTTCTACTAAATACTTCATCTCAACACACGAATAGTGTTCTTCCCAAAACTCTCCTTCTTCATACTATAGGGATAGTTGGGATGGTCTAGACACTTCATCTTTACTCACAAACAGTGTACACCCTAAAATCCCCCATTCACATTCATTAATTTAGTTCATTCATTCAAGGTGTGGGTGTATGAGTACATGTTAACACACATTTTACATAATCAGGATTTTCTTAACATTGTCCTCTAGTGATACTCATACTTTCATTCATCATATTTCACACACAAGCATGCTTCACATATACACATTATTTATTTAACATAATCTATAAAATTCAAGCTTCATAAGGCATATCAACCTGAAAATCATCATTATTACTTTACTTCACATTTTATGCCTTTAAGGCCATACTCACCATACACATATAAATACATATTTATATTCTTCAACTAAACACTGCCACTAAAGGTGTACCATACCACTCAAGAGCATTTCAAATTAAGAACTAAGCAATATAGCCAAGTCACCATTTATCCAAGCTTTCACCACGTTTTCTCAAATTCTCCAATAAGTCATCATAATATAGCATTTGAGGCAGTATCTTATCATACTATAACATAAAGATATTCAACAATAACAATTTCTAACATTATCTAGATGTATATGTTAAACCCACCTCATAAGTTAAAAGTTGGAGATAAGCATGACCATGATTTCATTGTGGTTTTGACATTAAAATCATCAACTAATACAAAAAACAACATATTTCAATCATTAAAACATTTCCATGCTAGGACCCATACTTAGAGTAAAAAATAGAAGAAGTTGGAGTTTGGAAACCGTTTTTGAAATCACTTTGAAGTGGCTCCTTCAATGAAAGAAAATTCAAGGATTGACTCATACCTAAATTAGAATAAACCTTCTAAATTGATGAAGAAAACGTCCACCACCTTATCTTCTAGCCCTTCTTTGAGTTCTAGCTTTTGTGGAGTTGAGAGAGTACTTTCTTTAGAGAGGGGTTTTGAATATTTAAAAATGGAGTCTAACCTAGGTTTAGGAGTATAAACCCATTTAAAATACCATAAAGACCCTAAAAAAGCATCCTTGGTTCATAAAATACATGGGATGAATTCACTAGAACACCAAAAGCTCAAGCAATTTTGGACAGCTTTTATAGTGGCCACCGACGGATCCCTAGCTACGAGGCGTCGCTTGATCAATTGCCCGTCCTGCTAGGGCGTCTAGTGGTTTAGAGGCTGGTTCATGGGTTTTAAGCTCCCACCACTAAGGTTGGAGCTACGTCCCCAGACGACGCGTCATCAACAGGACTACGGTCCGTTGATGAGGAGTCGTAGGTTGCACAGTTTTGGCAAATTGTGCCTAAGAGTGTGGGTCCTCTTATAGGGCGCCTTTTGGAACCTAGGTGGAGTCGTACATGGAAGTCAAAACCCAATACATGGTCATATAGGTCTTTGGAACCTCAACCATAAATTTGGACTACTAACAACACTCCAAACATGTAAATGCACACAAGAACATCTAGGAGCACATAGGTGTCTAATCGTCAAACGTTTTGGATAACCCTTGACGTTTGACTTCCAAACTCAACCAAACCTTACACACTGCCTACTAATATCATAATTAACCATTTAAGGACCTTGAAACCTCATCAGATACATGCTTGGCTCTAGTTTCACCTAGTGCTTTTGGGACGTTACGTTCTCCCCCACTTGGAACAACATATGTCCTCTAATGACACTAAAAACTTTGAAGGACATAAAATACTCAACTATCAGCATATAATACACCACATCATGGTCATAACATTCATAGTCAATTCACTAAACTCACAAGGAACAGCAACTTCATATCATCAAGCATTGTAAAGTAACACGAGCAATTTGGAACAAGTTCCACAATTAAAAGTGCACAAACGCTTCATCATTGTCATTACATTTATGTATGAACTACCTTCTCTAACATTAAACGTGCTCATCATACCATTTCAAAGCTCAACATGCAATAAGTTCAAATCACTCATAGCACATAAGCACAACACTTGAAGCAATTAAGCAAATAACACTAGCTACACATTGGCATGGAAAGTTTAGGTTAATTACCAATCTACTCATATATACATGGTAACATAAAGAGCATGCAAACATTATATCGTCAATGAAGCTCATAACATATGGAGACATGCAACTCATACTCAAATGCAAGACTCCAAATCATAACCAAACTACTAAGTATTTTGGCCTTCAGCTTGAGTAAGAATAGAAAGGAAAAAATAAGGATATCAACTACCTTGCTGCTAAACTCATACTCCCCCACATAGAGTAAACTCATTTAAAAAAATCAAGACAACCATATTGAATCATGACTCACCGGGGCCTTCATTCCGGATTAGCTCCTTTACACATTCTAATTACTTCTTGTTAGGATCCTACTAAGCATCTTCAAGGTCTTATATTTCATAAAATAACAATACCTCTTATAAGGTGGGAACTCACACTAACCTAACTCAAAAAACATCAAAACTAACAATCAACCTTACTAGTTAAGCATAACACCCTCCTCGTAGGATTCTAGCTTTGATAAAATCTCTTAAAAACCACGTCACTCAACTCTTAGGCATCACATAACTCCAACTCATGGAATAAAACACCCTCTTTCTCTTTCCACCAATTAAGGTAGATTCATGTGAAAACCAACAATTTTGCTATATAGATTCCACCATTTGCTAGCATAACCTCACAACTACCTTACTAGGTAAACATGCTATATTTCCTCCTTAGAGTAAACCTACACAAAAACATCAATCCAACACAATGACAACTATGAAACATTACCCACAAAATAGGGCAGCCCTCAACTCTTACAATTTATCACATTCTTTCAACACTCCTCATATTTACAACTTAATTGTTTTCTACTACCATTGCACATAACCATAGGATAAATCATTTTTCCCAAAAAAGGACTTCATTCTACTACTATAACTCTTATCATTCTAGAACTACATCACCATACAACTTCACATTATAATATCTCCAATATCTTAAATAACACATAGTCATAAATGGCACCACATTACCATCTTCCAAAACTGCCTTCTCACACACTCAAATAGTCATAAAACCATAATAAGCATCAAAACTCACATTTTCTTCCTCCATCCTTTCATATCATCCCTTCCAAGAAATCACAATTAGAAGACTACTGGACAAGGGAAACAAGAGAGAGATTGTATGGAGCTAAGCTCTATGGCACGACACGAGAGTAATGGAGAAAGTGAAACTTCTATCACCTTATAGCATCACACTCATGGATGTGTCGCGACTCACACCGATGAACAACACTCTACTAAATGTGGCTTGTGAGACTTTGAACCCTAAACTATTTCCCAAAACCTTATGCTCTGATACCAATTTTGTCAGGACTCGCAAGTACAAACTACAAGAAGGGAGAACTCTTTAGTCGTCACAAGGCGTACTTGACCCTTCGGGGTCTTGTACAAGGTTCTTAACTATCGTTCATTACATAAGATATGAAAAATAGTGCGGAATTAAAACTTTTCAAAAGAATAATAATAATAAACTATTTTATAGATACTAAGAATAAGTCCGGTAGTCACAAGCCAACTTAAAGACACAACTTAAATATCTTAGGGTCACATCCCTTTACATTGAAACAAAATACATAATAAGTCTTATACAGGTCTTAATAAAAAACTAGAGAAACATAGACTATGTCCTCGAATATATGAGGAAATAAAGAGTCTTGAGAGAGTCGATTCCCAAGCTTTGCCTTCTAGACTTCCACTTGCCTCCAACCTATACTTTTAGAGTATAGAGAATTATGGGGTTAGTACAAACATTGTACTAAGTATGTCATTATGCAAAATATGCAAAAGATGACATTTTAGTAGAAATAATGATTTCATGATAATTAAGTAAAATCTACATGAATATAGAAATAAAACAACATATTAATAAATACTTAACACATAAAGTGAAACTTCCATTATTTTATCACAAAATTACACTTTACAGTGAACTCAAGAAACCTTATAGTGAACCCATTTCATTTCAACTCACACTGAACTCATTTCCTTTGATGTTTCACTAACGAAGGTTATCCTAAGACTCACTAAGGTAAGACATGAAGGAACCACCCATACAATCCCTTCAATACACACCTAAGTGATCCTCAAGACTACCGACAATAGGTTTACTTCGCACGGGTAACAAGTACACATCCTATAACTAGACAATAAAGAAACATACATGCATTTAATGACTTCACATAAGTTCCCTTATCCAAGACAACCCTCTAAGTTACACAAGATTCCATGTGAAAGTAGCATCCTATACTACTACTACAACAAAGTGCTCCTTGGGGATCCCCTTAGATTAAGCACACCACATTCATCATTCAGAAACTTCATCACACAAGACATAACGTTAACATGTTTTCTTAACATTAGACATTAAGTCACATAAATTCATTTGCATCACATGATAAATCAGTAAAACATTTCTTATAAAGACACACAAGGATTCCCTCAAAATGCCTACTTGTGCAATGGATAGATAGCGTCGCATGCCACCACCTATCCTAAGTAGAACACCCTTTAGAAGACTTAGTTCATTACATTGTTTTGTGGGGGCTAGCATTAACCGACATAGACCATGAGAACTAGACATGGAATCTCGATATAACTCCTACCGCATGAGGAATCCCCACTCTCCTAGGGTAGGGTCATTCTTGAGCCTTTACATGGATTGTCCAATAGCTACTCCTATGCAGGCATATAGTTAAGGGATAATGAGATTGCTTTTAAGTAACTCATTCTCTACTAACGCGTATTACTCATCTCAAGAGGTACATTGGGTGCAACATCTATACTCACGAAGTATACCCACCCCTTCTTCAAATCCTCTCGGTGCTAAGCATAAATCCCCCACAGAATCTAAACATTCATTACTATAGGTTAAAGAATAACTATTGGACGTCACATTTCAATTTAAAAAGGGTATTGATTCTCCAACCTATATTAGAAAGCTCTTGGGAATAGTAAGGTTTCTACTAAACACGTTATCTCAACTCATGAATAGCGTTCACCGCAAAATTCCCCTTTTTCATACAATAGGGATAGTATGGATGGATAGACACTTCATCTCTATTCCCGAAGAGTGTCCACCCTAAAATCCCCCATTCACATTCATTAACTTCATTCATTCATTCAAGGTGTGTGTGTGAGTACATGTGAACAAACATTTCACGTAATCACCATTTTATTAACATTGACCTAGACATACTCATACTTTTATTCATCATATTAGACACACTTGCATGCTTCACATATACACATTCTTTATTTAACTAATTTATACAATTCAAACTTCATATGACATATCAACATGAACATCATCATTATAACTTCACTTCACATATGAAGACTTCAAGGCCATACTCACCATACACATATAAATACATATTCATATGCTTTAAGTAAGCACCTCCACCAAAGGTGGACCATACCACTCAAGAGCATATCAAATTAAGATCTAAACAATATAGCCAACTCACTATTAATCCAAGCTTTCACGAGATTTTCTCAATTTCTCCAATAATTCATCATAAAATAACATTCAAGGCAGTAGATAATCATAATATAACATAAAGATATTCAACTATAAGAATTTCTAATATTATCTAGATGTATACACTAAACTAACTTCATAAGCTAAAAGTTGGAAATATGCATGAGCATGGCTTCATTGGATTTTTGACAGTAAAATCATCAACTAATACTATAAACAACATATTTCAATGATTTAAACGTTTCCATGCTAAGACCCATGTTTAGAGTCAAAATAGAAGAAGTTAGGGTTTGGAAACCCTTTTTGAAATCTCTTAGAAGTGGCTCCTTGAATGAAATAAAGTTCAATGATTGACTACCATACCTCAATGAGTAGAAACCCACAAATTTTGATGAATAGTACGTCAACCACCTTCTCTTCTAGCCCTTCCTTGAGTTCTAGCTTCTATGGAGTTGAGAGAGTTCTTTCTAGAGGGAGGGGTTTTGTATATTTGAAAATGAAGTCTAACCTAGGTGTAGGAGTATGAACCTTTTTAAAATACCCTAAAGACCCTAATATACGCATCCTTCATTCATTAATGACTTGGAGTGAATATACTAAAACACCCTAAGCTCAACCAAATTCGGACAACTTTTACTGTGGCCATCGAACGACCCCTAGCTACGGGGGCATTGCCTGATAGATGGATAGTATTGTTGGGGCGTCGATTGGTTCATAGTCTGGTTCATGGCGGTTAAGCTCTCACCACTAAAGGTGCATCTACGCCGCAAGACGAGGGGACGTCAACAGGACTATTGTCTGTTAATGAGGGGTCATAGGTTGCAGCATTTTGGTAGATTCTGCCTAAGAGTTGGGGTCCTCTTTTAGGGCCCCTTGAGGGTCCTAGGTGGAGTCGTACCCAAACGTCAAGCCCGTATACATGGTCATATAGGTGTTAGGAACCTCTACTATCAATTTGGACTCCTGACAACACTCCAAACATGTCAAGGCACACAAGAACATACAAGAGCGCATAGGCATCTAATCATCAAACGTATTGGACGTCCCTTGATGTTTGACTTCCAAACTAAACCAAACCTTACGCACTGCCTAATAACATCATAATTAACCATTTAAGAGCCTTGAAACCTCATCACATACATGCCTGGATCTAGTTTCACCTAGTTTTTTTTAGGGATGTTACATCGCCCCCACTCAAATATACATACATATATATCTCTCTCACCCCCAAGAAAGAAGAATAAGAAAGTTGAAGCTGGTTTTGAAGAAAGTTGAAGCTAGGGTTTGAAGAAATTGAAAGCTAGTGTTTGAAGGAGAAATTTTTTTTACTCAATTTCAATGAATTTCAAAGCTAAGGTAGGGTAGTTCTTTATCAATGGATTGTTTTCATCCTTTGGATCCCTTCAAAACCCCTGTCAAAGATAAAAATTCCCCAAAAGCTAGGGTTTTAATCCAAGTCATAGATTCCTTTCAAAAATGATTCTATTGGTGTAATTGCAATATATTAAGTTGGAATTGATTGTTTATCATAAGATTATGATGAAATCTCCTAAGAATCCATGAAATTCCCATATTACCATTTTATGATCTTGTGATGTGGGTGAATAGTTGAAACATGGGTATTATGAGATTATGTTTATAGCATGTATCACCCTAAAACGAATTAAGGTGAACTAGTGCTTCCTGATTTTTTCATGAATTAATTTTGTTTTAAATTGAGTTATAATAATGTTCTTAGGCATTGTGTGAAGTTTTGATGATTATGGAGGTCAAACGTCCAAGAACGTCCATGACGTTCGGAAGATATTTCTTAGAAAGTTTTCATGTGTCTTGATGTGTTTTGATGAGTTTTACCTGTTTGTTTTAATTGAAATTGATGTGGGATGTTCCTAAGACCTACACTACTATGTTTAGGGCTTAAACTTCTGGGTACGACCCCACCTAGAACCCACGATGGGCCCTAGAAGAAGACCCCAACTCTAAGACAAAACTGTCAGAAAACAATGTCCATCAATGAGCCAGCCCACGTCCAGTAGACCAATCGACATCTCTTTCACCTTGTCCGTAGATTGGACATGAATGACTGCAGGTTTGGAAGTTGAAGATCCAAACCAGGATCCCTCATCTACGGGACGTCAAAGTATTGATGGTCCATTGTTGAGAGGCGTCGATGGTGACCTACAAAAGTTATCACGTCTGCTGCCTTGTCTTGGGGTGTTTTGTAAATTCGCCCCAAGTATTTTATGACCCTAGGACCATATTTATAGTGTTTTAAAGTTATATTGAATTATTTTTAAGTCCTAGACCTAGACAAGACCCCTCACTTCAATATTTAGAATCTTTCTCCAAAAAGAAACTCTCTTTGAAAAGAAACTCTATCAAAGTCACCATTGGATCTAAAACTCAAGGATCTAGGAGGGGTGATTGGACGTGTTTCTTCATCAGAATTAGTGGGTTTCTTTCTCATTGAGGTATGTTAGTCATCCTTGAACCCTCTTCCATTAAAGGAGTCATTTCTAAATAATTTCGAAAAGGGTTTTTAAACTCTACTTTTTTCTATTTTTGATTATAAGCATGGGTCTTCATGTGAAAGTGTTTTAATGAATCAAATATGTTTCTAATAGTATTCATTGATGATTTTAATGTCAAAACCCTAATGAACTCATGTTTATGAAAATTTCCAATTTTTAGCTTAAAGAGTGGGTTAAATGAACATGTTGTGTAGGGTATGAACTTTGGTTTGCTTATGTTGTTATTATGATTTAGCTACTTCACTAAGGGACTTATTATGATGAAATATTTATGAATTGATTATAGGTGGTGAAAGCTCAGTTAAATTGTGAGTTAGTTTTATTGTATAATTCTTATTTTGAATTGCTTTTGAGTGGTACGGTCCACCATCTTGGTGGCGGTGTTTACTTGATGTATTTGGATATATTTGGCATGTATTGTGAGTATGGATTTGAAGGCCTAATGTGTGAAATGAAATGGTAATAAAGATGGTTCTTGTAATGTGTATTATGAAGCTTGAATTGCATGTTTTGCTTAGATTATGCTTAAATAAAGTAATGTAGATGTTAAACATGTTAAAGTGTGTAATGTGATGAACAAAGGTCTAAAGTATGTATAGAAATTAATATAAATGAAATCAAGCTTATTTGCAAGATGTGTTCACATGTACACACACACACTTCAATGAATGAATGAAGCTAAGTTAAGTCAAAAGGGTAGTTTTGGGGTGAACACTCTTCGTGAGTTGAGATGATATTGTTAGTAGAAAACTCACTACATCCTAAGATATTTCTATGGTAGGTCGGAGGATGAATACCCTTCGTGAGTTGAAATGTGGTGTTCACTAGCTATCCTTAACCTTTATTATAAAATGTTTAGAATCGTGGGGAATTATGCTTAGCACCGAGAGGATATGAAGAAGGGGTGGTTACACTTCATGAGTTGAGATATTGTATTCAAATGTACCTCTTGATATGAGTACTCCTCATTAGTAGAGAATGAGTTACTTAGTAGCAATGTCCTTATCCCTTAACTATGCGCCCGCATAGCTGTAGCTATTGGGAAAGCCATGTAAAATCTAAGAGAATGACCTTACTCTAGGCAAGTGAGGATCCCTCATCCAATAGAGCTTAATATCGGGATTCCATGTCTAGATCTCATGGTCTATGTCGGTTAAGCTAACCCCCACAAAAGTACTGAAAATACTAAGTCTTGTAAAACAGTGTACTACTTAGGGTAGGTAGTGGAATGGGACGCTATCTATCCATTGCACTAAGTAGGCATTCCAAAAGGGGAGTCTTGGTGAGTTTTATATGAATTGAATGAGCTAAGTCTTCTAAAAGAGTGTACTAATTAGGGTAGGTGGTGGAATGGGATGCCAACTACTCATTGCACTAAGTAGGCATTCCGAGAGGGAAGTCTTAGTATGTCTTATATGAGTGTTCTTCTAAGGTCTTGTTATTGAGTGGTGACTTGTTCTCCCGAGTGGAGTAAGCCTATAATGGGTAGTATTAAGGATTTCTTAGGTGCGTATTGAAGGAGGTGCATGGGTGTTTCCTTCATGTCTTACTTTCGAGAGTCTTAGGATATCCTTGTTTAGGGGACTCCTATGGAAATGAGCTCACTTCCTCTTGGCTTGACTTTGGGAGTTCACTGTTTTGTGAATGAATTAGCTCACTGTAACGTTCAAAATAGTTCACTGTAATTTTGGAAGGTTTACTGTAAAATGTTCCTTTTTGTTAAAATTATGGAAATACTTCTCTAAGTGTTAAATGATGTTCTTATGTTGTTTTGCTTCTAAATTCGTGAATGTTTGACTTATTTGGCATGAAATCTAATTTTACTAAAATGTCCCTTTTTACATGTTTTTGCATATGCCATACTTAGTACATTATTTTGTACTAACCCAATACTTTTCTATACTTAATAAGTATAGGTTTGAAGCTTTTGAAGACAAGAAGGCGAAGCTTGGGAATCTACTCTCTCAAGACAAAGTATGTCCTCATATATCCGAGGGCATAGTCCTATATTCTTAGTTTCTATCTTTAATACTTAATGTGTATTTTTTTAAAATGTAAAGGGCCGTGTCCCTAAGATTATTTATGTCATGTATTTAAGTTGGCTTGTGAAGACGAGATTATTCCTTAGCTTTTATGAAAGATGTTCCTTTATTATTTTAATTCATGAAAAGTTTTAAATTCCGCATTACTTTTCATGTCTTATGTAATGAAAGATAGCTAAGGCTTGTACAAGTCCTCCGAAAGGCCAAGTACGCAATTGTTCCAACCCATGGGTACTCCCTAACTTTTAGGGGGTACTTTCGGGTCGTGACATAGCAATTATAGTAATTTGATCATGTTTTTATCCATGTCTAATATAGTTATTCCAGATGTGTTGATCGAATGTGATCCATGGTCCTTTAAAGGAAAAGTATGAGAATTATGCATGATTATTAGGTTTGTAAATATGCTTTTAGAATACTTTTAGAGTAATGTTAATATGATTATAATGTACTTGTTGTGTCGTTGGATGATTATCCTCATGTACACACTTATATATGAATATTATATGATGTGAAATGATTTCAAGGTTGAAGTCTATTGTCACTTATTATTTCTATGAGCTATAGTATGAATAATGTTGAGTATCAATACATTCTTCCGTGAATATACACTTAAGTCAAGACTAAATAAGTAATCTATGGAAATTAATTCTTAGCACCGAGTGGATATGAATATGAGATGGAAGCTTTTACAATAGTTGAGTCCGGCCTTCCACATGGCTTCAGTCTACCTTAGTTGAGTCCGGGATCCCAAAGAATGTATCTCATGAAATGGAAACCTTATTCCGTAGTTGAGTTTGGATTCCCAAAGAATGTATCTCATGATATGGAAACCTTATACCTTAGTTGAGTCCGAGTTTCTAGTAGCAGTATCTTTATCCCATAACTATGTTCCCACATAGGTCTTTATCTAGTGGATCTACCTAAGTAAATAATATGGTTCTACCTTAAGCAAGTAGGACAACACCTTTTTGGTCTGGGGTAGACACCGTATTCCATGCTAAGCTCAGATGGTGTATGCCGGTTAAAGCTAGTATCCCTTTATGATAGTATGAAGAAGAATATGAAATATGAACTATAGTTACTCAAGAAGCTTTACTTAGTATGGTAGGGATTATGGGATCTTATTCATGTATTGCACAAGTATGCTTTGAGGGTATTTCTGATATATTCCTATTATGATATGACAATCTATGAGTTCATTATACTTATGACTAATGCTTTTCCAGTATCTTCAAAATGATGTTTTAAACTAGTAAATGACATGCATTCAACTATAATGGCTCTTTTAGCATGTTTTCATGATTTTGTGCATGAATATCACACTTACTGCATCTTTGTGCTAACCCATATTTTCTACATTATTTCCAAGTGTAGGGTTCGGTTCTCAATGTTGTCCCCATTGTGGCTAGAGCTTGGATTTGTTCATTTTTCCTAGATCGTGGTGAGTCCTCATGATTCGAGGAGGACTCATACTATCATTGTAGTTTCTTGTACATTCACTTTCACATTATGTTGTTTTGAGTTGTGATCGTAATCTGACTAAAATATTCTAATAGATGGGTTATTGATAGAAGTAAACACCTCCCCTATCATTTATAATGATTTGAGGACTCAAACGTGTTTTTACTCTTATTGTTTTAATAATTTCTGTTATGATATGCTAAGTGACTTACATGAATCGATTCGCGGTTCTATGTGCCTTGTTACGTCTACGGGGTACCCTTGGGTTCGCTCATGTATATTATCTTATGTTGTGATATGCTAAGGGGATTGTTTGAGGCCTCTTGGGGTCGTTTACGCCTTGTTACATCTAGGGGGTCCCCTGGGCCGTGACAATTCCTTCTAGAATCAATTCCAACACCTCGTTGGGTTTATACTTGTTCATGAACGCCAAGATTTTGAATCATAAGAGGTGTAGTTGATAGTTATCAAAATATCACTTGATATACATACAACACAACATAATAAGAAATGCGAGAATTAGTATACACTCTCATATAACTAAGAGTTTAACATAAAATGGAAATCTAATCATAGTCTCGAGAAGTCAATCAATTACATCAAGAATGGTTGGTACGTACCTCATACACTACACACAACGCCTGAAAAATAAAATATAAGAAACCATAGTAAGGGTGCAATGGTCAACGAAGCATGAAAAGTCATTAAGTCTTCAATGAGCAATAAATTAATTTACCCACAAGCGGGAGGAGGAAGACCATCGGACCTTTTATTTGGAAACAATATAGGCACAAATATGCATTAGTAAATTTAATTTAATAAGTATGAGGTATATGCTTAAATGTAAAATATGATCATAAGAGACGTAAGAAAAACATGATATGTATGTCAAATATTAAACATAGTAAATCCTTTAAAGAAAAATAAAAATCATCAGCATAATCAATGCTTCTTAAAATCATAATTAAAGCTTCATAAAAACTTTAAAATCAACTTAGTTTATTTTTTGGAATATTTATTTCAATCGACATTGACCATGTGAGATATAACATGGAATCCGATGTTTTTCTTCTCAGGGCCTAAGAGTATACCCTAGAAGATATGGTATTCTGAAGTCTCCACATGGCATATTCGATCTATCAGAGGTCTCACATACTCTATTAGACATCATTCATTGCATAAATATGTATGTACATAAGTGCGGAAATAATACTTTTCACAACATTATCTCAAAACTCATTTATAGAAAACATAGAAAATGCTAAGTCTTTCATAGCCATGTTCTTTTGAGGAAAACTTCATAACATAAGTATAAGAACCACATTCAACCCTAACTTCACATATAAGTCACATTCCAAGTAATCTACAATATAGCCTTAACATAACTCAAACCATATGACTCTCCTACCAAAGGTTATCCTAAGACTTACTTAAGTAAGACAAGAAGAGACCGTCCATACACCCTATTCAAGCACACCTAAACAATCCTTAAGACTACCTAAGATAAGATTATAATATATTTAGAATTTTACTCACCACCTAAGGTTACTCTAAGATTCACTTAAGTAAAACACGAAGAGACCGCTGATACACCCTCTTCAAGCAAACTTAAGCAACCCTCAAAGCTACCCTAGATAGGATACTTTTATTCAACCTACATTAACTCAATTCATAATCACTCATTATTTCAATTAATATTCACTTAAGCATTTAGAGGATTAAACATAATGGTGTTGGAAAATACCTAGGGAACCTACACCCTAGCACATTCATAGCCTTCTCGTTCCATGTCTAGATATCGTCCCATTCTACTGCGTAAACATTGTAGAACTTATCCAGTACTAGAATGTATCCCACATGATGAGAATAGACATTAACCGACATAGAACATACTTGCTAGGCATGGCATCAGGTGTTTTCCCTACTCCGACGGAGGGTGTTCTACTTGCCAAGGGTAGAACTAGGACACATCCCATGTAGGCACATGGTTAATGAATATCAAGGGTTTCTTTGTACTCTAGTCTTAACTTAAGAAGAGTCATTCCCAAAGCTTACTCAGTCGGTGCTAACCTTAGTTCTCATAGAGTAGTTAATTCACACTAGACATATGACAAGGCAACACATGTAGCCTTACCTCACCATATTGCCTCTACCAAAGATGGGTCCTCTAGGTGACACTCAATGGTTAATAGGATAGCTTAATGACTCTCTCAGAGATGGTTTCATGTCGTTCCAGCAAGCCTACCCCTATTTCCATCATTCCCACGAGAAGGATACCATTAGGAATTTCAACTTCAAGGATATTTCAACCTCCTTTCTAGTTTGAAGGTTCCAAATTAATGACCCTCTTAGCTATGTTCGAGGTCATATTTCAATCATACAATCACATACATGACAAAGGTGCTTTAGCCTACTAAGTCAAGAATTCATATTAACATTCTTTATGTATCAAGTATAGGGACATAGCTCTACCAGGACAAGACACTCACATCATCAATGTATCACATGTAGAATAAAATTCAAGGAACACATAGAAAACCAAGCCTACTACAGGTCACCCTATTCATTCATATAGAAACATTATCATATTTCAATATAACACTCATATGGTAAATTAGGAAAAATCATACTCCAACATCAAGTATACACACAGAAGGACATCACTATAGTCTATCATTATCGCCTATAATCAATTAGAAGAACTCATGCTTTCACTTTACACATATACATAACCATAATCATACTTCACATTGATCAGCATCACAAGTCAGTGATAATATCACAATACATAAAGTAAGGCCGACAAGGTCATGTTCTTCACAAGTATAACACATAAGCACTGCCACCATAAGTGGACCATACCAATCAACACAATTCAATACCTATACTACACAATATGGAGGGATAGGTCATCATACTATCATTCCATCAAGAACACCTCCAATCCATAGTCATTCCAACCAATTCAATTCACAAAGGCTCTTACCAATAGCCATACACACCAATCCAATCCAATAATCAAACCATACAATGAATCAACATAATAAAATATGAGAATTATCAAATTGAGGCAACATATGTACAATTCTAACATAATTCATACATATTTCAATAGCCCAATACAATCTACATAAGAATTCAATACTATTAAGTCTTGATCAAATCAACCATATTAGAGCCAAAATAAGGAAATCATGATTTGCATGGGTTCGTATAGTTTCTGAATTAAAATCATCTAATTAATATCAATTAAATAATGTATTTTTGACTGAAAACTGTTTATGCAAGAACCCATGGCTAGAATTCAATTTAGAAGTTCATACTTTGAGAAAGTCTTGGAAAAGCCTTTTGAAGCTTGGCTCCTTGAAGAAAGAGAGTTCAAGTATGAAACACCGTACCTTGATTGATGAAAATCCATGAAAATGATGAAGAATTGATGGACAAATCAATCTCCAAGATCCAACCTTCCTTCAATCTTCAGTAGAGTTCTAAAGAGTTCTTCTTTGGGGGTTTTGTTTTGATTTTGAAATAATGAATTCATCTATATGTTCAAGACTTAAAAAACCACATAAAATACCCAAAATCACCCTAAGTAACGCCATTTTTGTATTTTTAGAAAGATAGGTGAAATACTCAAAATTAACTTGGCTTGGCGGAGACACCTGCAAAAAAACTGCAACTGTCAAATTGACGGCAGGAATGACGGGGCGTCGACCAACCAACGGACTATCCTGCAGATCCGTGGTTTTGGTGAGAGACCCCTAAAAAAGGGGGCAAAGCTCCCACACTATGTTTGGGGCTACGCCCCTATCGATAAAGCGTCAATAGGATACCAGCCCGTCCATTGGCACTCGTGGTTTGGGACTGTTTTGGCAGTTTCAAGCCACAAGTTTGGGTCCTCCTCAAGGACACTTAGGTTGGTCCTTGGGGACTCGTTCCTGGACATTTCCAACCCAAATACACTTGTATATATATTGTCACATATGAGGAGCACCGCCTAGATGTAACCGACATCGTCGTCCTCGGAGAGGACTAAGACTATCCTTTTAGCATTCATCATTACATTTATAGTTTAAAAATGCGGAAAATTTAGAACTTTTTCATCTACAATTACTTCATAAGGTTTACTTAGACCTCTCGCTTACACATAATATATTCATATCGAGTATACCCAGACCCTTCGTATAAGAAGATTACATAGTCTTCTACTTTTATGGCATATATATATATAAAATACACAATATAGTATTAAAATGGATGTCTCAAATTAAACCATTTAAATGGAGTCAAACAATATGGGCATAAGCCCTTACATAATGTATAATTGCCACCTAGGGCATACAACAATATTTTGAAATGATCGTCTTTAGACTATAACAAAGAAACATAGTTAAAGTAATAACAAGGCATCATCTGAGACCTAATGACATACTCAATTGGAGAATGATTCCAAGCCTTCCTTGCAAATGATCACAATCTCGTCAACGGCCTGTTTATAAAATGTTGGGTAAAAGGGAGAAATGGGGTTAGACCATCACTTCTACTAAGTATAGGATCATATGCACATAGAACATGGAAATCATGCCAAAAAGGGACATTTATTCAAAAGCATGCAGAGTTACTTTAGAAATACCTTATGCACATACAAGAACCATTACAAGTCAATAAGCACATATTCCTTAAGTAAATAACATATACATCACAACACCAACAATACCAAGTCTAGTCAAGTCAGCACGCATATAAACATAAGTGAGCACATAATCAAGACAACTCTATCATCAAGTTATAATATCAACAAGCATGCATAAGAGTTTATAACATCATAACCTAAGCAAGGCAATCACTCATACACCCCCACTAAGTCCACTAGTGCAATCACTAAGTAAGGCCCCATAACCTCACCCAACCAAGTAAACCAAACAAGAACTATCAGCAATGCCTAAATTTACATACCATGTCATTAAGAGTAGAGATGATCATACTTTAGCAATAGATACCAACCACATGTTCATAAGTGAAACCATCACATAATGTCATTAACATGTAATATCAACATATACATATCATTTACATTTATAATCATATAAGCACATAAGAACATCCTTATAAGACTTCCCTCAAGGAAAACTAGTGCAACGTATAGGTAGAGTCCCATACCCATACCTAGACTAAGACAAACCTCTTAGGTCATCATTGTTAGAGTTCACTTCATTACTTCATTTTACCTTAGGGAACATCTTGCCTTAACTGACATAGACCACATGAGCTAATGTGGAATCCGGTGTCATGGAACCCTACACCGAAAGAAGGTGGACTACTTGCCAAGGTAGTAGAGAAACATGAACATAACATCTATGTTGATCCACTAGGTAGTATTCCTATGGGGGAAACATAGTTCAAGAACTAGGAGATGTATTTTGGGCCCTCTTTATGCTACATGCATTATAGTCTCCAATTTCATGAGTACATTAGTGAACCTACCTTCCCTATGTGGGAAGGGACACTCCTTTCTCTAGTTCACTCGGTGCTAGGCTAGAGTTCATTTTGAAATGTCTTTCATTAACAATCATAACATAGTTTTAGGTCATAGGGGTCTATCCCTTATATAGTCATAGTCATAGCTCAATAAGAATTGTTTGAGTATGTCCTTTCAATACAATTCACACATGTGAGGTTAGCACATTTACATCACCATATCATAATAAGGCACATAGGAAATTCATCACCAACCTTATATCATTACATCTTAGCCAACAACTCACAAGCCATAAATCAAGACATTTCAATTCAAAATCATACCAACCCTATCAATCTTCTCATAAGGCATAATTAACTATAAATTCATCATGAAACACAACTAATCATAATTGAAGTACAGGTTTGAGATCACAAGACTTACCCAATCTACTTCACAAGCCATCATCCAAGGCTTTACCATCAACTATCCAATTCAACCCAACAATGGGTGTAATATTATAACACAATTATAATTAATATAATAATGATGTACTTCACATACTAGGTTAATTCATCAAGAAATAGCACAATAGAATCCTAATACATCATAATCTTACTATAATAATCAAGAAAAACCATAGACAATACAATTTAGAAGATCAAATTCGTAATTGAAAGAAACCCATATGAAAGTCATCTTTTTGAAATCAATGTTAGAAGAACCCTTTGGGAAAAGGAATACCAAAAGTGAAAGGATCCTATACCTTGTTAGTTGTTGAAGTTTGATGGAGAAAATCACCCTTCTTGCTGCCCTAAGACCTTTACCTGACCATTCAATGGAGTTCTTCTATTTGGGATAGAGAAAGAAGAGAGAAGGAAGAGCAATTGTGTTTTTGGAAAATATTGGAGCTGTGCAAGTTTAATTAGGTTTAGGTCTTTATATAAGTCATTAACTAACTTAATTAGACGTCCCCAAACTCCTAATTAATTAACTAACCAACAAACTAATTAAATGAACTGACATAAAACTTCACAGAAAAGTGCAGATCGGACATACGAGACCCCTACCTATGGGTCGTAGGTCAGTCGATGGCCAATGCCCCCTCCGTGTTGTACAACCATCGTTTTGTTCAGAGATTTGTATTTTGACCATTTTTCAAAAATGGATAAGGACCATTGATGAAGGAAATTGGCGCCCCATCGATTGAACCATGCCTCGTCGTTGCCTTTGTTGGTAGACACTGTCCATGACAGCTTTTTGGTCGAAATGGAAGTGTCCTCCTCAAGGACCCTTAGAGTTGTCCTTAGGGAGTTGTACCCGGACGTTTGGACCTTAAACCTAGTCTAATATGTGTTACACACTTTACCACCAAATTTCATTAATTTCCAACTCTTAAAATCTTGTCAAATAGGCTAAGGCAAACTAGCACATTTTGGACTATTCTCCAGACGTCATGGACGTTCCTTGACATCGTGACTCTAAAACTTTCTAAATGAATTTTATTCATTACCATTGACCTTAAACGGAGTTACAACCCTTAGACACTCATGTGAAACTCTAGATTAGGATTTAGACTTTCAGAGTGTTACATTATTACCCCCCCCCCCCAGGAACATACTTCCGTGAATGACGCTAAAATCTTTTGAAGGGAAAGGATACAACTCAATCATGATATTTACACATAGGAATTCAAAACATCAATTACTACACATAAGAGCTCAAAATCATAACGTGACGAATTTCCTTCTCACAACAATATGAGCTCAACATATCATTAAAGGGTCCATTATGCCAACACTCAGCCTATCAAAATGCTCAATATCATTTCATAAAGGCAACAACATACCAAGTACACAATAAGTGCAAATAAAAACAAAGAGAATTTTTCAAAAGAGTTTCATTCTTAGGCATGCTTATTCACTGTAACAATGCATGTATCTTGATAATTTTATCAAAATCAAAGCAACTTCAAATAAACTCATTATTTTCAATATTAATAGAAACAACTAACCTTAGTTATAAAATTGATGAGGGTAATGGGACTTCATGTCGGCTTCGGCCTACCATGTTGCACCCTCAACTAGGTGGTTCTTCCATAACACCTTTACAGAAGCCACCTATATGTTCCATAACTCCTTTACTTGTTATCAAGGATTACAATCGGAACCTCTTCATAGGAGAGGTTCTCTTCCACACCTAGACCCTCAATAGGAAGGATGGATTCGGGATCACCGATACACTTCTTAAGCATGGAGACATGGAACATCAGATGAACCAGAGCCAATTTACTAGGTAACCTCAACTCATATGAAACCATGCCAACTCTTTGAAAAAATTCATTAAGACCTACATAACGAGGACTCAACTTCCATTTCTTGCCAAATCTCACCACCCCTTTCATAGGTAAAATTTCTAGATGCACCTTATTATCTTATTCAAACACTAAGTATCTTCTCCTATGGTCGGCATAAGACTTTTTCCGGCTATAGTCTGTTTTCAATCGATTCCTTATCATATGAACTTTCTCCAAATTCTCATAAATCACTTCGGGACCCAAAAGTGAAGAGTCACCCACTTCAAACCATCCAATTTGAGATCTACATATCCTACCATACAAGGCCTCAAAAAGAGCCATAGATATAGATAAATGGTAGCTATTATTATATGAAAACTCATCCAAAGGAAAATGTCTATCCCAATTTTCCTTGAGTCAGTTATACAAGCTCTAATCATATCCTCAAAGTTATGAATAGTATGCTACTCTTGACCATCCATTTGGGGATGAAAAGCGGTGCTTAGATTCACCTTTGTACCCAAACCTTTTTTGAATGACCTCCAAAACCTAGATGTGAATTGTGCACCCCTATCTTATATGATGGATAACGTAATACCATGGCGACACACAATCTCATCTGTGAAGATCCTTGCATAATCCTCCGCTGAGAAAGTGGGCTTGACGCGAATAAAATGAGCGAACTTGGTCAATCTATCCACAACTACCTATATAGAGTCATGTTGCTTTTGTTTCCGAGGCAAACCTACCACAAAATCCATGTTAATGGCTTCCCACTTCCAAGTGGGCACTTGGATTTCTTAATGTAAACCCGACTTTTGGTTCTCGTCTTTCACTTGTTGGCAGTTTGGACATCTCGCAACAAATTTCAATGTGTCCCCTATTAAGCCTTCCCACCAAAACACTTTAGTAAGTTCATGATACATCTTTGTTAAACCCGTATGGATGGAATAACGGGAACCATGTGCTTACTCAAGAATCCGATTTCTCAAATCATCAACATTGGGAACACACAACCTTCCTTGGTACCTCAAAACACCATCCCCATAAGGAAAATGACTCATTTAGCTTACAATGAACCAATTCCTTCAACTCAATCAATGGTTGATCAAGGTGTTGTTTAGACTTCACCTCCACCACCAAAGAAGATTCGGTGTTATGATGAACGATAAAACCACCATTTGGGGAATCTTCCAACCTAACACCCAATCGAGCCAACCTATGAACATCTTTCACTAGATCTTTCTTGGCTTCTTCCACATGAGACACACTACCCATGGTCATACCACTTAGAGCATACACAACTACATTGTCCTTGTCTGGGTGGTAAAGAACACTCATGTCATAATCTTTCAACAATTCCAACCATCTTCTTTGTCGTAGATTTAACTCATTTAGACTAAACACATATTGAAGACTCTTATGGTTGGTATACACATCAACATGAACACTGTCACGACCCGTATTTATACCCTAGAAGTTAGGTATTCTTAGGTCGTGGCACGGTGTACTTGACCTCTCAAAGGTCTTGTAAAAGCCCTTTCTTATCATTCATCGAATATACATATATGAAAAGTAGTTTGGAATTGAAACTTTTCACAACATGCAAATAGTCTATCGAAATATCTTTCATATAAGAACCATAGGAAATACTTAGTCTCATGTAATCAAATCTTAGACTAAAAATATACTTCGGACACGGCATACAATCGAAATATATTTCTACTAAGTCCATTACAATGCTTCGAAATAAGAAACGAAAAGACATCTATGCCCTCGAGTCAAATGAGGACATACTTCACTTTGCTAAAGATCCTATAATACAAGATTTGCTCCCAAATGCCCTTAACCTATGAATCACTTTAGATATAGATAAAAGTATGAAATTAGTACAAACACATGTACTAAGTATGACATAATGCATAAAATCGTGATAACGGTCATTTTATCGAAATATGCTCTTTTTGAAGCTTTATAGTATAAGCATAAGAATAACACTTAACACCTTACAACACATAAAACATCACATAAGCATTTTACCAAATTTTAAGAAACATTACAGTAAACTATGCTAAGTTACAGTGAACTAGACCCAACATTACAGTGAACCCTTACAGTATGCAACCCTCCCATTAAAAGTTATCCTAAGACTCACTTAAGTAAGACAATGAGAGACCGCCCATGCACCCTTTATAAGCAAACCTAAATGATCCTTAAGACCACTTATAATGACATAAATACACTTACAATACACCAAACACATAAACATGAGATCCTCATACCAAAGGTGATTCTAAGGCTCACTTAAGTGATTTGTGAAGCGACTGCCAATACAATCCCTTCACAAACACGTAAGAGATACTTTAGACTACCTAAGATAAGATCATTCTCACTTCATTAGTCAACCTCACTATGTAGAGTCATTCTTAAGACTTCCATAGGTAAGACATGAAAAGATCATCCTTTATGCCCCCTTCACACTTTAACTAGGCTATCCTTAAAGATACGATAGACTAGGTACTTATTTGATAACATACCTTCTTACTTAAGTCATTACTTCCTATAGTCCACTAAAGAGACATTCAAAACATAAGGACATTCAAGTGATGGTCTTGGAAAGACCTAGGGACTCACTTACTAATATTTTAAAGTCTAATCGTGTAATGCATTGATAGCGTCCCATACAACTACCTAAACTTCATAGAAATTCTCCAATACTAATAGGCATCCCACATGATGAGAATATAAAATAACCGACATACACCAGGGTAGATGGACATGGAATCCAGAGTTGTAACGTACTCCGATGGAGGGTGTTCTACTTGACAATGGTAGAACTTGGACACATCCCATGTAGGCACATGATTAAGGAATATCAAGGGATTCTTTTCTCTCTATTGTTTTATCTAAAATAGAGCTACTTCCCAATCATAATCACTCGGTGCTAGCCTTTGTTCTCATAGAGTTGTTCAATAAAGGAGTACATGAAGAGGTTCCGTATCGAATTCACAACCCAATCACATTACACCTTACCAAAGAGGTCCCCTAGGGTTGCCTTACAATGGTTAAGAGGATATGTCAATGATTTTCCTTAGAATGATTTCATTCCATACCAACAAACCATTCCTAAGTGAACCATTCATACAAGAAGTATACCATTATGACTTTCGACTTCTAGGATATCATAACCTCTCAACTACGTTGAGGGATCCACATAATTGAATTTCTCACTATATTCAAGGCCACATGTCCATCAAAAATACAAGACTAAGGAGATTTAGAATACTAAGTCAAGAGATTAAATATTCACATATCATTCATGCATCAAGAAGAGGGACTTAGGTCTACCTAAACAAGACACATAAACACTTTATCTTATCACATATAGCATATCTTCAAAGTACCACATAAGAACAACCAACTAAACATTAGGTCACCCCATACACTACAATAGAACCTTCAATACAGCCATCATAATACTCGTATAACCAAGTACGAAGAATCATGCATCCATCCTAAGATCATCATAATAAATAAGTAACGCCGGGCTAAGTCTTGACCCACTCCCTCAATCGACAGGGCATCGACCAGCCTACTTGTCGTCGATTGCCTCAGTCGTTTGGGGCTGGTCTAGGCAGACTTAGGTTCTTGTGAAGCAGATTGAACAGCAGCTGTTAGAGAAGGATCTCTATCATTGGTTCATCAGAAGACATCAAGCACGAAAGCAGCAAGGAGTGTGCTAGTGAGTCCCAAGCGAAGGAAAGAAGGACATGAGAGGCATAGAGAGGACTCAAGGACAAGACACGACTCAGATCCTTCCTAAAGGATCCTTGTTTGGTCCTTGGTAATGTTTTACCGTACGTTTCCAACTCAAAAATGTTTTTATACGAGTTTAGGACCTCTCATATCAATTTCATCCAAAAATAACACATAAAACTCGACGAAACATGCTAAGACACACAAGGTCATTTCAAGGCAAACCTTTCGAACGTCCTTGGAAGTTTGACCTCAAAACTTCATGAAGCTCAAGCTAGTAGTTCTAATGTGTATGCTCCAAAGAAGAATCACTTGTTCACCCCTATAGCGAAGAGCATAAAAGTGTTTCTTCTTTGGAGCATCCACATTAGAACAACTAGCTTGAGCTTGCCCACTACCTTTGTCTTGTCCCTTCAAATTAGGGCAATCCCTAACCTTGTGGACACTCTAGTAATACCCAAAGCAATTGTCCGTCCCTACAAGGCAATCACCATAACTTTTCTTGCCACACTTTCCAAAAGTTGGCTTCTTGCTTGGTGAGCTAGTACCTCTTCCCTTTTAAGACTTATGGTTAGACACCCTAGCATCATGAGCTTTAGGAAATTTGGAAGGAACTTGATTAGAAAACATCTTCTTGAACCTAGGCTTGTCTTGGCTGTCAAGCCTACCCTTTGAAGAACCACCTTCATAAGACCTTGCCTTCTTGGCCTCCCTACTCTTTCTCCTTATCCTACTCTCTTCTACTTGTTGAGAATGAAGCATGAGATGAAAGATATTCATATTAGCATGAACGCATAGCCGAACGACATTCTTCAACCAAGTATTTGGTCATCCCCGTATGAAAATGACTCATATTATCCTTTGGTTTAGACACCAAGAATAGTTCATACTTTGACAATTTAGGTAATTTCAAGGAATAGTGAAGTACACTCATACCTCCTTGCCGAAGTTTGATGATGTAACACTCCAAAAGTCTATGACGTAGTCTAGAGCCTAACATGAGTGTCTAAAGGTTGTGTCAATGTTTTATGGTCATTAGTAATGTATAAACTTCATTTATAAACATTTAGAATCTAAACATCAAGGAACGTATGTGACATCTGGAAACTGGTTAAAGAGGTTCTAGTGTGCCTTAGCCTATTTGACTGGGTTATAGGAGTCAGAATTTGATGAAATTTGGTTGTAAGGTGTCTAACACATATTAGAGTTGGTTTAGAGTCAAAACGTCCTGGTAAGTCACCCTAAGGACTAACCAATGGTACTTGAGGAGGACCCTTGCAATTTGGCAAAAAGCTGTCAATTAGACATTGCTCACCTACAACCATAGCCGACGAGGCGTGGTTGGATCGACGGGGAGTCGATGACTCCGTCAACAAATAATTATCCATTTTGGACAAGGACACGTTTGGAACAATCTCTATCGCAAACCACAGATATACAGCACGGAGGGGGGCAGGTGCGTAGGTCGACCTATGAACCATCCATCGAGGTCTCTTAGGTCCTGTCACTATTTTTCTGCTACGTTTTAGGTTAGTTAATTAAATTAATTAGGTGGTTATTAATTAGTTAGGGGTTAAGGGAGGTCTAATTAAGTTATCTAATGACCTATATAAATTACCAAAATCCAATTTCTGTTCCTTCTCTCTGCTTTATCTCTTCCAAGAAGAAGAATTCCATTGGAGACAAGGTCTAAGGGTTTTAGAGCGTCAAGGAGGATACCTTTGTAATACTCTGAAAGTCTAAATCCTAATCTAGAGCCTAACATTAGATTCTAAGAGTTTCAACATTGTTTTAAAGTCAATTATAATGTATAGAAGTCATTTAGGAAGTTCTAGAATCAAAATATCAAGGAACGTCCATGACGTCCGGAAACTAGTTCAAGATGTGCTAGTGTGCCTTAGAATATTTGTCTAAGTTTTAGGTATCGGAAACTGTTGAAAATTGTTGTTAAGGTGTATAACAAGTATTAGAGTTAGTTTATAGTCAAAAAGTCAGGGTACGACTCCCCAAGGACCAACTAAAGGGTCCTTGAGGAGGACCCTTCATGTTTGGCAAAAAGATGTCAAAAGACAGTGCCATCGACAGTTGCCAACAAACGAGGCGTAGGCCAATTGATGGGGCATCGATGGCCACCGTCGATGGTCTCTTAGTCAATTTATTGAGGGGTTTATTTAATCCAGTCTTTGTCACCAATGACTCATGTGCATGACAGAGGGGCACAAGGGCGTCGACTGACCTATGGCCCGTCAGTCGGGGTCTCGTAGGTCAGGTCCATGTGTTGGCTGCCACTTTTTAATTAATTCATTTAATTAGTTAAGTGGTTAGTTAGTTAATTAAGGATTAATGGATGTTCAATTAAGTCAATTAAGGACCTCTATATAAAGACCTAGCCTAATTAAACTAAACCTAACTCTCATAATTCCCAAAACCCAATTGCTCTTCCTTCTCGCTTCTTTCACTTTCCAAAATAAACCTCATAGAATACCAAGAAAAGGGGGGTTCTAGGGCTGCAAAAGATCAATTTTTATCCATAAAAGTATTCATTTCACCTTTGGGATCACTTTCCCCAAAGGGTTCCTCCAAGTTGACTTCAAGAAAAAATGAAATTCAAGTGGGTTTTCTTCCAATACAAAATTGATCTTGTGAATTGCTTTGTTATGATTCTTTTAGGTTATTATGAGTAGATTAACATATATTATGACTCAATTATACTAATTCTTGATGCATTGACCTAGTTGTGGAAGGATGACCTTTTCCCCTGAACCCTAGGTTGTGATCTTGAATTAAGTATCTAATATTTATACAATTGGCTTGGTAAATGTGTGAATTACTATTCTATGTTGTCATTATGCCAAGTTATGAGTAGATGGTGATATATTGTATTCCACTTATTCTAGTTCTCGAGTAATTAACCTAGGTTGTTGTAACGCCCTAAAATGAACTAAGGTGAACTAGAGCTTCGTGGTTGTTTATCGAGTTAATTTTAAGTTAAATCAGTTAATTGAGTGTTATTAGGCAGTGTGTAAATTTTGGTTAAGTTTGGAGGTCAATCGACAAAGAACGTCCATGACGTTCGGAAGGTGTGCCTTAGAAAGTACTTGTGTATCTTGATGTGTTTGAGTGAGTTTTACGCGTTCGTTTTCCTTGAAACTGATGTGGTATGTTCCTAAGACCTAGACACTTAGTTTAGGGGTTTAACATCTAGGCACGACCCCACTTAGGACCCACAAGGGGCCCTAGATAAGGGCCCAATACTTGGACCGAAAACTGCCTGGGCAGTGTCCACCAACGAGACCAACAACGTCCAGTAGGTCAACCAACGGCCCGTTGTCTTGGTCCATCGTTTGGACATACAAGTTAGGTTGTGCAGGCTCCATTTGGAGCTAAGTGTCAACCCACGAGACCCCACCAACAGTCCGTTGGTTAAGGCTCGTATGTGAGGTCTGCAAAAATGTTAAGTGGCTGCCTTAGCTTCGGGTGTTTGGTAAATTCACCCCAAGTCTTTTATGACCCTAGGACGTTAGTATTAGTGTTTATTAGGTATATTAAAGTTTTCTAAACCCTAAGACCAAATTTTAGACTTCATTTCCTAAAACTCCAAAACTCCTCTCCCTTAGAATTCTCTCTCAAGTATCTTTGGAAGCAAGAAGTCAAGAAGTGCTAAGAGGGCTGTTGGTGGTCGATTTCTTCACCAAAATCTTTGGGTTTTCTTGCATCCGAGTTATGGTATCCATTCTTGAATCCTCTTCCATTCAAGGAGTCAATTCCAAAAGATTTCAAAAAGGGTTTTCAAACTCTATTTTCTTCTATCTTTGATTTTAAGTATGAGTCTTCTTGTAAAAGGGTTTTAATGATTCAAATGTGTTGATTCTAACATTAATTGATGATTTTAATGTGAAAAAACTTATGAAGTCATGTTTATGCATATTTCAAACTTTTAGCTAGAGAAATGGGTTAAGTGAGCATGTTTATGTAGAGAATGAACTTTGGTTTTCTTATGTTGTTATTTTTTTTAGATACTGCCTAAGGGCCTTATAATGATAAAATATTGAGAAAATGCTTATAGGTTTTTATGGCTTGTTAAAAATAAAGAGTTGCTTATATTATATTGTTCTTATTATAAATTGATCTTCAGTGGTATGGTCCATCGTCTTGGTGGCGGTGTTTATTTGATGAATTTGTTTCTTTTAGTATATATTGAGAATGTGATCTTGAAGGTCTAATATGTGAAATGAAGATATATTGGAAATGGGTCTTGTAGTGTGTTTTGTCGAAACTTCAAATGTAAGTTTGACCTAGATTATGTCTAAACGAAGTATATGATTATGTGAATCATGTAAAGTGTGTAATTTAATGATTGAAGTCCTAAAGCATGTATAGGAATTGATAAGAATGAAATGACACTTATATGAAAGGTGTGCTCACATGTACACGCACACACTTTAAGTGAATGAATGAAGCTATGTTGAGTAAAAGGGGAGTCTTGGTGTGGACACTCTTTGTGAGTTAAGATGAAGTGTCTAGTAGCAACCTCACTATTCCTAATGTGCTTTCCAAGATAGGTCGGAGGATGAATTCCCTTCGTGAGTTGAGATGTGGTGTTCACTAGTTATCCTTAATGTATAACTTATAATGTTGAGAATCCGTGGGGAGTTATGCCTAGCACAAAGAGGATATGAAGAAGGGGTGAATTACATTTCGTGAGTGGAGTTGTTGTAGTCCAATGTACCTCTTGAGATGAGTACTCCTCGTTAGTAGAGAATGAGTCACTTAGTAGATATCTCCTTATCCCTTAATTATGTACCCACATAGGTGTAGCTATTGGGAAAGCAATGTAAAAGCTAAGAAGCACGACCTTAATCTAGGAAAGTGAGTATCCATAATCCAATAGGGGTTAATATTGGGATTCCATGTCTAGCTCTCATGGTCTTTGTCGGTTAATCTTACGCTCCACAAAAGTAATAAAAATAATAAGTCTTAAAAAAGAATGTGATACCTATGTGAATTGATTGAACTAAGTCTTCTAAAAGAACGTGCTACTTAGGGTAGGTGGTTGTATGGGATGCTATCCTACTCATTGCACTAAGTAGGACCTTCCGAAAGGGAAGACTTGGTGCCAAACCTTCTAAAGGAGTGTACTACGTAGGGTAGGTGGTCGTATGGGACGCTATCCTACTTATTGCATTAAGTAGGCATTCCGAAAGGGAAGTCTTTGGTGTTTTATTGGGTTTTCTTTTGATGTATTGATTTAGTGGTGACTTGTTCTCCCGAGGCGAGTAAGCCGAATGGGGTAGTCTTGAGGATCGCTTGTTTGTGCATTGAAGGAACTGTTTAGACGTTTTCTTCATGTATTACCATTGAGAATCTTAGGGTTGCTCTTAGGTAGGGAAACTCCTACGAAAATGAGTTCACTTCCTCATTGGCAATACCTTAGAAGTTCACCATTGTTAGAGTCTTTAGTTCACTATAAGGTTTGAAACTTAGTACTGTCTTAAAAAAATGGTTCAATGTAATGTTAAAGAATAGCTCACTGTAAGTGCATCTTTTTGGGATGCTACTCTCACATTGCACTTAGTGTGACCTAAGAGACCTATTGGAGATAGTACTTATGTGGAGTCCGTATGCATGATTAGTCCACTGTAAAGTTGGTATGTTCACTGTAAAGTGTGTTTTTTAGTTAAAGTTATGGAAGTCTTTCCTTAAGTTTTTAATGAAGTTTCTTAGGTTGTTTTGTTCCTAAGTTCATTAATGTTTTACTTGTTTGGCATGAAAGTTCATTTTACGAGAATGTCCCTTTTTACATGTTTTTGCATATGCCATACTTAGTACATTGTTGTACTAACCCCATACTTTTCTATACCTTATAAGTATAGGATGGAAGCTTTTGGAAGGTTGAAGTTGAAGCTTGGAAATTCTATTTTCTCAAGATTTGGTATGCCCTCATATATTCGAGGATATAGTTTATGTTTCCTAGTTTTACTATTAAGACTTATTATGTATTTTCCTTTTATTGTAAAGGGCCGTGTCCCTAAGATTCTAAGCCGTGTCTTTATGTTGGCTTGTGACGATGACATTCTCTAAGTAGTTATTAAAGACTTCCTTTATTTAATTATTCGTGAAAAGTCTGAAATTCCGCACTACTTTTCATGCCTTATGTAATGAACAATAGTTTAAGGGATTTTATGAGACCCCAATGGGTCAAGTACGCCCGGTCACGATCCGAGGGTGATTCCTAGCTTCTAAGGGGTGCTTTCGAGTCGTGACAGACTTGGTATCAGAGCATATGGTTTTGGGAAATAGTTTAGGGTCTAGAATTCGCACAAGCCACATATAGTTGTATCTTGGTCATTGGTGTGAGTCGCGACACATCCATGGACAAGAGGCATAGGATGCTAGAAGTTTCACTTTCTTCTCTATTATAATGTCGTGCCTTAGATTTGAGTTGTATAAGGTGTCTTTTCTCAACCTCTTCTCTTTGTGTTGATAGGGCATGAATACTAGGAGATAAACCGCTAGAAGGGAGGAGGGAGGTGTAGCTAATGAGAGGATCCCTCCCCGTGTTGACCAAGTTCCTATTGAGGGCATAGATGAAGAGAATGTGGAGTTTCCCCTTCAAGAACCTCAAGTTCCTCCGAAGCCCCAAGGGTCTCAAGTGTATCCTATGCCTCAAGTTCCTTTTGTTGAGGGGGATATGACTAATACGGAGTTGAGGGCTGCCCTAATGAACTTGACCCAACTCATGATGGCTTTAGCTCATGTCGTCAACAATCACTTTGCGGGCCAAGCTAATCAAGGAGATAGGCCACAACCAAATGCTAGTACTCACGCTTCTAGAATTCGAGATTTCATGAGGATGAACCCTCCCACTTTTCATGGAACTAAGGTGGATTAAGATCCACAAGGTTTCATAGTTGAGATTTTAAAAGTGGTGGATGCTATGGGTGTGACCCTTTGGGAGAAAGCGGAGTTAGACGCTTACCAACTTAAGGATGTTGCTCAAGTGTGGTATGAGCAATGGAGAGGTGAGAGACCCTTAGAATGAGGTCCGGTTGATTGGGAGGAATTCAATGAGGCTTTCCTAGATAGGTTCTTTCCATTAGAGTGGAGGGAGAAGAAGATGGTTAAATTCATGAACATTCGTCAAGGGGGCATGAGTGTGCAAGAGTACTCTCTCAAATTCACCCAACTCTCTAAGTATGCCCCAACCATGGTAGCCAACCCTAGGGCTAGGATGAACAAATTTGTGATGGGAGTGTCTAGCTTGTTGAAGAAAGAGTGTCGTACGACAATGCTTCTTAATGATATAGATGTCTCCAGGCTCATGGTTTATGCACAACAAATTGAGGAGTGAAAAATTAAGGAGATAAGGCAAGAGGGTAAGAGACCTAGGTCGGATGATTCTAGTCACCAAAATCCTAGCAAGAGGTTCTATCACCAAGATTCTTCCATGGGATACAAGGATAGGGCTCCAAACCAACATTCCCAAGAGGGTGGCCACACTTTTGAAAGGGCTAGGTGCCCACTTGTGGGAAGCAACATGGGGGTAGGTGTCTTGTCGGGACGGATGGTTGTTTTGCATGTGGTAATAAAGACCACAAAATGAGGGACTGCCCTAACCTCAAAGCAAGAGTGAAAGATGTCAATCAAGATTCCCTAGATCCTAATGCTCCCAAGAAGAACCCTTCCTATGGGATGGGAGCTAGGAAGGATAACTAATCCGGATTTGATGATCTTGGTAAGTCTTAACCTTTATGATTGTTGTTTTTATGTTATGAAATGAGTTTAGGTGGTTTTATAGTTCATATAATCATGTCATCTTGATGAATTTCCCAAAGAATGAATTTTTGAAAAAAATGAATGTTTGGGCAGTGGCTACAGTGATGCTCACTGTGAAATTTTGCATTTTTGAAAAAAAATTGCCTTGACTTCATTGAAGTTTCAATGTGTGCAAAAGTGTTGTATATGGGCATGTTTAATGTTGGAGAAGATAGTTCCTCCATAAAAGAAGGTTAAGAATGAGTTTGGAATTTGTGATGTTTAGTAAAAGTTGTCTATGTTGCTAAGTGTTCTAAAGTGTGAAATGATGCTCCTTGTTAGTTGATGCTCTGTTTTTTGATGTTTTGATCATGATTGTAATTTGTTTTGTGATGCTAAGTTAGTCCTTTATGGTCCTAGAGTTTCAGTGTCATTCGAGGACGAATGTTATTCCAAGTTGGGGAGAATGTAACGCCCTAAGAAAACTAAGGTGAACTAGAACTTCGTGGTTGTTTATCGAGTTAATTTGAAGTTAAAATGAGTTACTTTAGTGTTCTTAGGCAGTGTGTGAAGTTTGGTTAAGTTTGGAGGTCAATCGACCAAGAACGTCCAAGACGTTCGGAAGGTGTGCCTTAGAAAGTACTTGTGTGTCTTGATATGTTTGAGTGAAATTTACGTATTTGTTTTCCTTAAAACTGATGTGGGATGTTCCTAAGACCTAGATGAATTAGTTTAGGGGTTTAACGTCTGGGCATGAACCCCACCTAGGACCCACAAGGGGCCCTAGAGAAGGTCCCAGGACTTGAACCCAAAACTTCCTGGGCAATGTCCACCAACAAGACCAACGACGGCCAATAGGTCAAACAACGGCCCGTCGTCTTGGTACGTCGATTGGACCTGCAAGTTAGGTTGTGAAGGCTCCATTTGGAGCTAAGTTTCAGCCCATGATACCCCACCAACGGTCCGTTGATGCACAGACGGTCCATTGGTTAGGTCTCGTCTGTGAGGTCTGCAAAAATGTTAAGTGGCTGCCTTGGCATGGGGTGTTTGGTAAATTCACCCCAAGTCTTTTATGACCCTAGGACGTTAGTATTAGTGTTTATTAGGTATATTAAAGTTTTCTAAACCATAAGACTAAATTTTAGACTTCATTTCCCAATCCACCCAAACCCCTCTCCCTTACAATTCTCTCTCAAGTCTCTTTGGAAGCTAGAAGTCAAGAAGTTCTAAGAGGGCTGTTGGTGGTCGATTTCTTCACCAAAATATTTGGGTTTGCTTGAATCGGAGTTATTGTATCCATCATTGGACCCTCTTCGATTCAAGGAGGTAATTCCAAAAGATTTCAAAAAAGGGTTTTCAAACTTTATTTTCTTTTATCTTTGATTTTAAGTATGGGTCTTCTTGTAAAAGTGTTTTAATAATTCAAATGTGTTTATTCTAGCATTAATTTATGATTTTAATTTCAAAAACCTTATGAACTCATGTTTATGCATATTTCAAACTTTTAGCTAGAGAAATGGGTTAAGTGAGCATGTTTATGTAGAGAATGAACTTTGGTTTTCTTATGTTGTTATTTTTGTTCAGCTACTGCCATAAGGGCCTTATGATGATGAAATATTGAGAAAATGCTTATAGGTTGTTATGGCTTGTCAAAATGAAGAGTTGCTTATATTGTATTGTTGTTATTATAAATTGATCTTGAGTGGTATGGTCCATCTTCTTGGTGGTGGTGTTTATTTGATAAATTTGTTTCATTTAGTATGTATTTAGAATGTGATCTTGAAGGTCTAATATGTGAAATGGAGATATACTGGAAATGGGATCTTGTAATGCATTTTGGCGAAGCTTGAAATATATGTTTGACCTATATTATGTCTAAACAAAGTATATGATTATGTGAAGCATGTAAAGTGTGTGATTTAATGAATGAAGTCCTAAATCATGTATAGAAATTGATAATAATGAAATGATGCTTATATGCAAAGTGTGCTCACATGTACACACACACTTTAAGTGAATGAATGAACCTATGTTCAGTAAAAAGGGGAGTCTTGGGGTGGACACTCTTCGTGAGTTGAGATGAAGTGTTGAGTAGCAACCTCACAATTCCTAATGAGCTTTCCAAGATATGTCGGAGGATGAATTCCCTTCATGAGTTGAGATGTGGTGTTCACTAGTTATCCTTAACCTATAGTTTATAATGTTGAGAATCTGTGGGGAGTTATGCCTAGCACAGAGAGGATATGAAGAAGGGGTGGATTACATTTCGTGAGTGGAGATGTTGTAGTCCAATGTACCTCTTGAGATGAGTACTTCTTATTAGTAGAGAATGAGTCACTTAGTAGATATCTCCTTATCCCTTAAATATGTGCCCACATAGGTGTAGCTATTGGGAAAGCCATGTAAAAGCTATGAAGCATGACCTTACTCTAGGAATGTGAAGATCCCTCATCTGATAGGGGTTAATATCGGGATTCCATGTCTAGCTCTCTTGTTCTTTGTCGGTTAAGCTAACCCTCCACAAAAATAATAAAAAAAATAAGTCTTACAAAATAATGTTATACCTATGTGAATTGATTAAAGTAAGTCTTATAAAAGAACGTGCTACTTAGGGTAGGTGGTGGTATGGGACGCTATCCTAATCATTGCACTAAGTAGGACCTTCTGAAAGGGTAGACTTGGTGCCAAACCTTCAGAAGGAGTGTACTAGTTAGGGTAGGTGGTGGTATAGGACGTTATCCTACGCATTACACTAAGTATGCATTCTGAAAGGGAAGTCTTTGGTGTTTTGTTGGGTGTTCTTCTAATGTCTTGTGATTTAGTGGTGACGTGTTCTCCCAAGGCGAGTAAGCCAAACAGGGTAGTCTTGAGGATCGCTTGGGTGTGCATTGAAGGAATTGTTTAGACGTTTTCTTCATGTCTTACCTTGGAGAATCTTTGGGTTGCCCTTTGGTAGGGAAACTCCTACGTAAATGAGTTCACTTCCTCATTGGAAATACCTTAGAAGTTCACCATCGTTGGGGTCTTTAATTCACTATAAGCTTTGAAACTTACTAATGTCTTAAAAAAATGGTTCACTGTAATGTTAAATAATAGCTCACTATAAGTGCATCTTTTTGGTTAATTTGTTGTAACGTGCTCAAATCCTTAGGAATCCATTAGGAGCGCTAGTGGGACTAGTAGTATGGGATGCTACTCTCACATTGCACTTAGTGTGACCTAAGAGTCCTATTGGAGAAGAGTACTTATGTGGAGTCCGTATGCATGATTAGTCCATTGTAAAGTTGGTATGTTCACTATAAAGTGTGTTTTTAAGTTAAAGTTATGGAAGTCTATCCTTAAGTGTTAAATGATGATTCTTATGTTGTTTTGTTCCTAATTTCATTAATGTTTTACTTGTTTGGCATGGAAGGTTTTTTTACGAGAATATCCCTTTTTACATGTTTTTGCATATGCCATACTTAGTACATTTTGTACTAACCCCATACTCTTCTATACCTTATAAGTATAGGTTGGAAGCTTTTGGAAGGTTGAAGTTGAAGCTTCGGAATTCTACTCTCTCAAGATTTGGTATGTCCTCATATATTCAAGGACATAGTTTATGTTTCCTAGTTTACTATTAAGGCTTATTATGTATTTTCCTTTTATTGTAAAGGTCCGTGTACCAAAGATTCTAAGTCGTGTCTTTAAGTTGGCTTGTGACGATGACATTCTCTAAGTATTATGAAAGACTTCCTTTATTTAATTATTCGTGAAAAGTTTTAAATTCCACTACTTTTCATGTCTTATGTAATGAACAATAGTTGAAGGGCTTTTATGAGACCCCAAAGGGTCAAGTACGCCCGACCACGATCTGAGAGTGATCCCTAGCTTCTAAGGGGTGCTTTCGGGTCGTGACAGTTTTGAAGTAAATCATGAATTTGACCTAAGTCTCTAACCCTAGGTTATGAACTAGTACTGAATTGTGGTGTAGTGATTCAATTCAATTTATTATAATGTTTGTTACTATTGTGTGATGATATTACACCCATTGTTGGGTTTAATTGGATGGTTGATGGTAAGACCTTGATGACGGACTGTGAAGGTTATTGAGGGTAAATCCTGTGATCTCAATTATTTACTTCAATTATGATTACTTGTGTTTAGTGATGAAGTTATATTGAAGTATACCTTATGATTAAGATTGATTAGGGTTGGCATGATGTTGAATTGGAGTGTCTTGAACTATGGTTTATGAGTTGTTGGCTATGATGTAAATGTTATCTGGATGGTGATAACTTAACAATGTGCCTTATCATGATGTGATTATGTAAATGTGTTAACCTCACATGTATGAACTATCATGAAAGGAAAATACCAATGCAATTCTTATTGAATTGTGATGATGATTGTCTAAGGGATAGAGCCCATGACCTAAGTTAATCTATGATCATTAATAAAGGCTTAATGACATTTCAAAAAGGGACTCTACCTTTGCACCGAGTGAACTTGAGTAAAGAGTGTCCCGTCCCACATAGGGAAGGTAGGATCACTAACGTACTCATGAGATTGGAGACTATAATGCATGTAGAGTTAATAGGGTCCCAACTACATCTCGTATTTCTTGAACTATGTTTCCCCCATAGGAATACAGGCTAGTCGATCCACATAGTTGCTATGTTCATGCTTTTGTACTACCTTTGCAAGTAATCCACCTTCTTTCGGTGTAGTGTTCCATGACACCGGATTCCACATTAGCTCATGTGGTTTATTTTGGTTAAGGCAAGATGTTCCCAAAAAAACAAAGTAATGAAGTGAACTATAACTAGGATGACCTAAGGGGTTTAGCTTATAGTCTAGGTAGAGGTATTGGACTCTACCTATACATTTCACTAGTTAGCCTTGAGGGAAGTCTTGGAAGGATGTTATTATGTATGTATATACTTATAAATGTAAATGATATGTATAAGATGATCTTACATGTTAATTACACTATGTGACGTTGGTTTCACTTATGAACATGGGTTTGGTCTCTATTTGTAAAGTATGATGTTATGTACTCTTAATGATATGCTATGTGAAGTTGGACATTTTTTATTGTTTTTGTTGGGTTTACTTTATTGAGTAAGGTTATGGGGCCTTGCTTAGTCATTGCACTAGTGGACTTAACGAGGGTCCATGAGTAATGGTCTTGCTTTGGTTAGGATGTGATGAACTCTTATACATGCTTATTGATGTTATAACTTGATAATAGAGTTGTCTTGATCAATTATGTTGATATGCATGTGACTTGACTAGACATAGTATTGTTTGTCTTGTGAGGTACATGGTCTTGACCTAATGAAATATGTACTATTGATTGGTATTGGTTCTTGAATGTGCATAAGTCTTTTCAAAGTAAAATAACATGCTTTAATGAAATGTCCCTTTATAGCATGATTGTGTGCATATGATCCTATACTTACTACAAGTGATGTGCTAACCCCATTTTCCCTTTTTCCGCAACATTTTAGGTTCCGGTCGTTGAAGGGCTTGTGACGAAATTTAAAGGAAGACTTGGAATTCTTATTCTCCAAGTTGGGTAGGTCCTCACCACTTCGAGGACAAATACGACTTTCTAGCATTGGATGTTGATTAGTCTTAAGGACACTTTGTTCATTTCCTTTCACTTGAGTACCAAAGATTGTATAGACTATATGTGGCTTTATTGTATTGATGTATGGGTTATGCCCAATTGTTGTACTCTTGTTTAGATGGTTATGAGTTGAGAGGTCTATTTTAAGACTATGTTATATCTTATATATATATATGTGCCATAAAAGTAGAAGACTATGTAATCTTCTTATACAAAGGGTCTATGTATACTCGATATGAATATATTATGTGTATGCGAGAGGTCTGTGTAAACAAAATGATAGATAGAAGAAAAGTTTTAAATTTATTGAATTTTTAACCTATGAATGTAATGATGTAAACTAAGAGGCTAGTCTTAGTCCTCTTCGAAGACGACTACACCGGTTACGTCTAGGGGGTGATTCCCAAATGTGACAAACTTCATATGAGAGCATGGGGTTGAATATCTTTAGAGTCGATATCTCACTCAACCACGTCATGTAGATTCTTACTCATAATTGTGGGGAGCGACACACTTATGAATAGGAATTATATGATGCTTAGGAAACTCTCATTTTCTTGGAAATCCAATATTGTGCTTCGAGAGTGTTGACTCTATGTGCCTTAGCATCTAATCCTTTTATTGTGATTATACAAAATGAATACTCGATGAACAGCCGCTCTAAGACTTGATGAAGATATTGTCAATATGGGAGTTCCTCCCCGGGGCAATGAAGTCCCTCCTCTTGAAGAAGTTGCTAATGATGATCAAGCTTCATTCAATCGTCCACCTTTTATGGATGGGGACATAAGGGCAGCCTTCTCCAAATGGCCCAAACCATGACTACACAAGCACAAGCCGTCACCACTCAAGCACAAGCCATGACTGCCCAAGCTAATCGGGAGGTGATACCCCGGCAAACCAACATGTTTGCACCATGGCCTCCCGTTTGAAGGATTTCACTAGGATGATTCTTCCTACTTTGTATGGGTCCAAAGTGGAGGAAGACCCAAAAGAGTTTATTGATTAAACCTACTAGATTCTCTATGCTATGGGGTTGACTACTAGTGAGAAATTTGAGTTAGCCACCTACCAACTCAAAGGTGTGGCCCAAACTTGGTGCGTTCAATGGAGAGACAATAGGCCTTTAAGTTGTTAACCGGTGACATGAGAGACCTTCAAGAAGGCTTTTCTTGATTGGTTCATTCCTCGGGAGAAGAGGGAAGTCAAAGTGGAAGAATTCATCAACCTTCATCAAGGAGGTATTAGTGTACTTGACTACTCTTTGAAATTTACTAAATTGTCAAAGTATACTCCTTCTTTAGTTTTGACCCTAGGGATGAAATGAGCAACTTTGTGACGGGGGTGTCAGATAACTTGAACGAAGAAATGTCGTTCGTCTATGCTACATGATAATATGAACATTTCTCATCTCATGGTTCAAGCTCAACAAGTGGAGGAGACAAGGGTTAAGAGAAAGAGTAGGTATGCCAATAGGGCAAGGTCTTATGATGGTGGTTCTTCAAAGGGTAGGCTTGATATCCAAGACAACCGTAGGTTCAAGAAGAGGTTTTCTGATCAAGTTCCTTTCAAGTTCCCTAATTCTCGTGATGATAGGGTGCCTAACCCTATGTCTAAAAGGGGAAGGGGTACTAGTTCACCAACCAAGAAACCAACTTGTGGAAAGTGTGGCAAGAAGAATTATGGTGATTGCCTCATTGGGACGGACAATTGCTTTGATTGTGGAAAGAGTGGCCACAAGGTGAGGGATTGCCCAAATTTGAAGGGTCAATACAAGGGTAGTGGTCAAACTCAAGCAAGTTGTTATAATGGTGATGCTCCGAAGAAGAATCGCTTTTATTCTCTCCGCTCTAAGGGTGAGCAAGAGACTTCTCCCAATGTGGTGACCGATATGTTGAAAGTCTTTTCAAATGATGTATATGCTTTACTTGATCCCGGTGCTACCTTATCATTTGTACCCCTTTATAGATAAAAAGTTTGACATTTTGCCTGATATCTTGAGTGAACCTTTCTCGGTGTCTATCCCATTGGCTCATTCAGTTGTTGCAAAAAGAGTGTATAGAAATTGTCCTATAATGTTGCCTAATAGAGTTACTCATGTTGAATTAGTAGAACTTGATATGTTTGATTTTGATATAGCCACTCACCCATAGATGTGTCGCGACTCATATCGGTTGTTGAGACTCTACTAGACGTGACTTGATGAGTCTTTTTGAATCCTAATACTACTTTCACAACCTATGCTCTGATAACAAGCTTTGTCAAATCCCAAGATCACACCATAGAAGTTAGGGCGCAATCTTGGATTGTAACCGGCGTACTCGACCTCTCAGAGGTCTTATACAATCCCTTTCATATCATTAATTGCATATACATAGTGAAAAGTAGTGTGGAATTAAAAAATTTCACAAAATAAATCATAATCTTTAAAACTCTTTCATATAAAAGTAATAGGACACACTAAGCCTCAATCTCATCAATCTTAGACACAAGAGTACTTGGTACATGGCCCGTACGAATTAGCAAAATATAGTACTACTAAGTCTATTACAATACTTCAAGACACAACATTACTTCACTTTAGCACATTTTACATGTCATTCTAAAAGCAGATAAGGAAAACCATTATCATATTTAAGCCATCCTATCCACTACTCTATTATCATCAATATAAAAATTATAGACACATATAGCCAAGTAGGAACAATCATGCATTCAACTCTAAGACTACACACAACACATAGTCATTAGTCTAACATGATCACCTAGATATCTTCAATAGAAGAACACATACTTTCACATTACTTGACATATCTGTAGATATGATCATACTTCACATAATCAACTACACAAATCAACATAATACTTCAAGTAGTGCCGACAAGGCCATAATAATCATAATACTTAAAATAATACCGACATGGTTACATCAATTCACATAACACCGCCACCATAAGTAGACCATACCAATCACAACATAATTGAAGTCTAATTAACACAAAATAAAGTTATATAGGGCAGCGTACCACCACTCTATCATTAACACTTCAATCAAATGCCAAATCACCCAATTCAACATCGCAAGGCCATTACCCATGGCCAAGAACATCAATGCAATGCGTACACTTTAATTCTCACTGAAATCTAAGTCAATCAAATATAGATTTATCAATATATGACCAATTAGATATCAATTGAATACAAATCTTACATCATTAGATAGCCCATAAGAAACTACACATTAATTCATAAACTTTAGACCAATATCAAGTAACCCATAAATTAGTCAAAAACTAGGGTTCATCAATTACATGGGTTCATAGGTTATTTAGGTTAAAATCATAAATACAATAACAATTCAATCAATAATCAACATTTAAAAACCATTAATGCAAGAACCCATGGTAGATCATGAAATAGGTCAAGTTCAACTTTGAAAACTTTAGAAAACATCTTTGAAAGATGGGCTCCTTGATTAAAACGAGTTTCAAGGATCAAAACCCATACCTCAGTAATGCTAATCCTCCAGTTTGATGAAGAATCACCACTAAAATCTCCAATCCAAGGTTTTCCTTGCATTTTGGCTTCAATGGAGTCTTAAGGAATTTCTAAGGGATTTTGGGGTTTTGATTTTAAATAATGAAATATTCTAAGTGTTCAAGACTTATATACACATTTAAAATACCCAAAATACCCTTAGGGAAACTAAAATACTCTTATTTCGAAGTGGGGTGAATTTACAATATCACCCCTCACTTAACAGTGAACCTGCGTAAGAACATAGGCTCACAGACGGAAGACAACCTACGGACCATCCCATGACCAACGGACCATCCTGTTGGTCCGTGGTCTGGGTCTGAGGCTTTTCCTTGGTCCCTTATTACCCAAGTCTAAGTCCCAAACGACGAGACCCAACCAACGGGGAGTCGACTGACCCACTGGGCGTCGACTGCCTCCGTGGCTTGGGCTGTCTTGGGTAGCCTTGGCACCAATTTTGGGTCCTTCCTCAAGGACCCTTGGATGGTCTTTGGGGATACTTTACCCGAACGTTTGTAACCCAAACATGACCGTATATGAGTTTAGGATCTCTCACATTAATTTCACCCAAAATAAACGCGTAAAACTCGACAAAACATGCCTAGACACACAAGGTCATTTCAAGGCACTTCTTTCGAAGATCATGGACGTTCTTGGACGTTTGACCTCCAAACTTCAAGAAACATGACACACTTCCCTTATACACTTTAATAAATCATTAAAGGACTTCAAAAAATCATGAATCACACATAAACACACAGAACCACATATGACACACATAGGTGACATAGTCGTCGAACGTCTTGGTCGTCCCTTAACGTTTGACTTCCAATGCACCTAAACTCTTAGACTAAGCATCTATACCCTATTATAAACCATTTTAGGACCTTAGACCATCATGAAAACAATGTTAGGCTCTAATTCACCTAATTCATTTTTGGAATCTTACATTCTCCCCCACTTGGACAACATTCGTCCTCGAATGACACTTACCACTCTCCTAGCACTTACAAGAATAGGTACTCAAATAGCAGATCATGAACATACCATATAACACATAATCAAGAAGAAAACATCAATTCAACAAAATCAAAACATTCACAACACAACAAGAAACTTGAATAGATTCTATAACTCATCATGGTACAAAACTATCATCCTTCATTCCAAATAACAAAAACTCATTTTATATTCATTATTATACTCATAAATATCAGTTCTAACCACATTACAACAATCTTAGACCAAAGAATCAATTTGTCAATTTTTCAAAAATTTAACAGTGAGCAGTTCAATGTTACAGTGAATCTGGCAATTTTTCTAAAAAATGCTACTTCTAAGCAATTCATGGTAGAAACATGCTAATATGCAAGGTAACATCATATAAACATCTTTTAAAACATGATCAATGCTTCATAAAATACACAGTACAAGAAGTTAATGAAATATAATTTCAACCAAACTCCTAAACACCATGCACATGCAACAACTTCTAGGAACTTCTATCCCATCTATAACCATACTCCCCCACTTAGAAGGAACTCCTATCACAACAAGAGAAATAAGACTTACCAACATCATCATCACTCTCATCCTTTTTCTCTCCTCTAGTCCGGAGTGCATAGAAACTCCTCCTTGTTGGAGTATATTCCTTTGGAACTCTAGGAGCAGCCTTCTTACCATATCTATTAGGACAGTTTCTCACTTTGTGTCCTTCTTTACCACAACCATAGAAACTACAGGTACCCAATAGACACTCACCATAATTTTCTTGTCACAAGTGACACATGTAGGTTTGCCATTTTGAGAACCACCTCCTTTCTCAAACTTCACCTTAGGAGCACTACGTCCATCTTGAGTTTGAACCTTTTTTTTGAACCTAGGATGCACTTGATCACTTGCACCACTCCTTTTCAAGTTTCTTGACATCCTCCTATGTTTAGAATCCTCTATAGATTGGGAATACACAGGGAGTCTAGCTAAGGTCATATCATCATGTAGCAGAGTCGTACGACATTCTTCCCTCACTAGATCGGCGACATCCATCACAAAGCAACTCATTTTTTCCCTTGGATTAGACACTAGGGATGGTGCATATCTAGACAAGGTTGAGAACTTCAAAGAGTATTCCTCAACACTCATATTGCCTCGCTTGAGATTGATAAACTCCTCTACCTTAACCTCTCTCCTCTCACGGGAAAAGTACTTACCTAGAAAAGCTTCCTTAAATTCTTCCCACTAAATAGGATCCGACTCCACCGACCTATTATCCTTCCATTGAGTGTACCAAATTTGAGAAACATCCCTCAATTAATACGAATCCAACTCTGCCTTCTCCCTAGATGTAACACCCATAGCACTCAACACCTTGTACACACCATCAAGGAACTCTTGGGGATCTTCACCTACCTTAGAGCCAAGAAAGATCAGAGGATTCATCCTCACAAAGTCTCTCAACCTAGACTTCACAGTGCTCTTCACAACCCAAGGGGCCGTACTCAAATTATCTTGAGTAGTTACGGCTTGGGCTATAGCAATCAAAGCCTCGCTAATCTCTTGATTAGTCAATTCTGGGGGAACTACCGGAACCTCATTACCTCTTTCCTCATTAGGGACATGATCACCTTGAGGAGGCAGTTGAGTACCTTGAGAAGCTTGGACTCCTTTCCAATCTTGAGGAGTTTGCTCAAATTGCTCAACTTTCTCAACTTTAGGAGGAATCTCCTCATTCAGCCTCTCCTCTTCAAACCTTCTAGCGGGCATCCTTCTAGTATTCATCTCCTAGAAACACAAGGAAACACATTAAGAAGGATACTCATAACATTTACTCTACCGCACGACATAGGAGTATAAAAGAAGGGAAACTCTATCGTCCTATAGCCTCTCGCCCATAGATGTGTCGCGACTATCACCGATGGTTGAGATTCTACTAGACGTGACTTGATGAGACTTTTCGATTCCTAAGACTACTTTCAAAACCTATGATCTGATACCAAGGTTTGTCAAATCCCAAGACCACACCCTAGAAGTTAGGGCTTAATCTCGGATTGTAACCGGCGTACTCAACCTCCGGAGGTCTTATACAAGCCCTTTCATATCATTCATTGCATATACATGGTGAAAAGTAGTGCGGAATTAAAACTTTTCACAAAACATATCATCGTCTATAAAACTCTTTCATATAAAAGTAATACAAAATACTAAGTCTCAATCACATCAATCTTAGACACAAGTGTACTTGGGACACGACCCATACGAATTAGAAAATATAATACTACTAAGTTTATTATTATACTTCAATAAGAAATATAAAAGACATAAACGACATCTATTTATTCCCTCTAGTGAATTGAGGACATACTTCAATTTCTTTTGAACGATGTTACGGTCCAAGTCTTGCTTCCCAAATGCTCCTCGCCTACCAACACTATAGAGATAGATAAAAGCATGGATTAGGACAACCACATGTACTAAGTATGGCATAATGCATAAAAATCATGAAAACGGACATTTATTGGAAATATGCATCTTTTTATTTAAATATAGTAAAATAATCATAAGAATAACATATATGAGCTAAAAAACACATAAGAAATTATGTAAACCAAATATCATAAATTTACGAGCTACTTAACAGTAACTCAAATCATTGTACAGTGAATTCCTTCGCTGTTACAGTGAAGTGTTTAGTCCTTCACCAAACACACCTTTTAGCATGTAGTATTCTCACTAAATCTATCCTAAGATTCGCTTAAGTCACACAAAGAGAGACCGCCCATAAACCCTCTCTATGTGTGCCTAAACGATCGTCAAGGCTACTCATAATGAGACACATACACACTTACAATACACCAACATACAAAACATATATAATATGACAATTTCCCCTACCAAGGCTATCAAAAGACTTCCTTAAGTACTCCTATAAGAGAACTCCCATACACCCTCTTCAAGGTTACCTAAATAATCCTTAAGACTTCCTATGTTTAGGTCATGTCAAACATAACAACCAACTTCCCTAACTAGAGTTATTCTCCAGACTTCCATAGATAAGACATGAAGAGATCATCCCATATGCCCTCTTCACACTTTAGCTAAGGAATCCTTAAGTCACTTTAGATTAGGTGCTCATGCATTTACATACTTTCTAACATAAGTCATTAATTCATTAGTTCATTAAGAAACATTTACCACATAAAGGACATTCAAGTAATGGTCTTGGAGAAGACCTAGGGAGTCCAATTAACACGTTAAAAGCTTATTTTGCAATGTCTAGATAGAGTCTCATACAACCATATAAACTTCATAGAACTTCTCTAATGCTAATAGGTATCCCATATGGTGAGAATGGACAATAACCGACATAGACCATGGTAGCAAAACATGGAATCCGGAGTTCTATCCTACTCCGATGATGTTGTTCTACTTGCCAATGGTAGAACTTGGACACATCCCATGTAGGCACATGGTTAAGGAATATGAAGGGATTAATTTGTATTCTAGCCTCATACTATAACTATAACTACTTCCCTTACCATACTCACTCGGTGCTAGCCTTCGTTCTCATAGATTAATTCACATTAATGTTCATACGAAGGGGTTCCATATCATGTTCATAACCCAATTACATTTACCCTACTAATGAGGTCCTCTAGGGGCTTCCTTACAAAGGCGACAAGAAGTTCATCATGACTTTTCTAAGGTTTGATATGATGCCATTCTAGCAAATAAACCTTAAGACAATTATTTGTTACATGAAGGATACCATTACGGCTTTCGACTTAAAGTTTGATAACTTTACAACTAGGTTCAAGTTTTCACATAAAGGACCCTCTTATCATCATTCATGGTCTCACCTATCATTTATACATTCAAGACTCAGACGCTTTAGCTTCCTAAGTCAAGACATCACATATTCATATTCATACATGCATCTAGTAAGGCACTTAAGTCAACCTAGACAAGACAGAACATTACTTCACTTTAGCACATTTTACATTTCATTCTAGAAGTACATAAGGAGGACCATTATAATCTTTAAGTCATCCCATACACTACTCTATCATCATAAATATAACCATTATAGACTCATATAGCCAAGTAGGAAGAATCATGCATTCAACTCTAAGACTACACACAACACATAGTCATTAGTCTAACATGATCACCTAGATATCTTGTATAGAAGAACACATACTTTCACATTACTTCAAATCTAGGTATATACGATCATACTTCACATAATCAACTGCACAAATCAACATAATACTTCAAGTAGTGTCGACAACGCCATAATCATCATAATACTTAAAATAACGCTGAAAAAGCTACATCAATTCACATAACACCGCCTCCATTAGTGGACCATACCCATAACAACATAATTCAAATCTAATTAACATTAAATAAAGTGAAATAGGGAAGCGTACCACCACTCCATCATTAACACTCCAATCCAATGTCAAATCACCCAATTCAACATCATAAGGCCCTTACCCATGTCCCATGGCCATGAACATCAATTTAATGCATACACTATAAATCTCAATAAAATCTAAGTCAATTCAATATATATTTACCAATTATATATCAATTGAATAAAATTCTTACATCATTAGATAGCCCATACGAAACTACACATTAATTCATAAACATTAGACTAATATCAAGTAACCCATAAATTAGTCAAAAACTAGGGTTCATCAATTACATGGGTTCATAGGTTATTTAAATTAAAATCATCAATACAATAACAATTGAATCCATAATCAACGTTTAAAATAAATTAATGCAAGAACCCATGGTAGATTATGAAATAGGTCAAGTTCAAGTTTGAAAACTTTAGAAAACATCTTTGAAAGTTGGGCTCCTTGATGAAACAAGTTTCAAAGATCAACAAACATACATTAACAATTCTAATCCTCCAATTTGATGAAGAATCACCACTCAAATATCCAATCCAAGCTCTTCTTTGAATTTTGGCTTTAATGGAGTCTTAAAGAATTTCTAAGGGATTTTGGGTTTTTGATTTTAAAGAATGAAATCTTCTAAGTGTTCAAGACTTATATACACAATTAAAATACCCAAAATACCCTTACGGAACCGCCAATACTCATATTTGGAAGTGGGGTGAATTTACAATATCACCCCTCACTTAACAATGAACTTGCGTAGGAACACAAGCTCATAGAAGAAAGCCAACCTACGGACCAGCCCTTGACCAACGGATCGTCCTGGTTGTCCATTGTCTGGGACTAAGTCTTTTCCTTGGTCCCTCCTTACCTAGGCTAATTCCCAAACGATGAGACCCAACCAATGGGGCGTCGGTTGACCCACTGGGCGTCGATTGCCTCTGTGGTTTCGGCTGTCTTGGGCAGACTTAGCACCAACTTTGGGTCCTTCCTCAAGTACCCTTGGATGGTCCTTGGGGATACTTTCCCGGATGTTTCCAACCCAAACATTACCGTATACGAGTTTAGGACATCTCACATGATCTTCACCCAAAATGAATAAGTAAAACTCGATGAAACATGCCTAGACACACAAGGTCATTTCAAGGCACATCTTTCGATATCGTGGACGTTCTTGGACGTTTACCTCCAAAATTCACAAAACATGATACATTGACTATATACACTGCAATAACTCATTTAAGGACTTCACAACATCATTAATCACAAATAAAAACATAGAACCATATATGAGGCACATAGGTGACTTAGTCGTCGAACGTCTTCGTCTCCCTTGACGTTTGACTTCCAATGCACCTAAACTCTTAGATACTACCTGTATACCATATTATCTACCATTTTAGGACAACATTCTTCTTCGAATGACACTTGCCACTCTCCAAACACTTCCAAGAATATAGACTCAACTAGCAGATCAAGACCATACCATATAACACATAACCAAGAAGAAAACATCAATTCCACCAAACCAAGAGATTCACAACACAACAAGAAACTAGAATAGATTCTATAACTCATCATGCTACAATACTAACATCCTTCATTCCAAATAACAAAAATTCATTTTATATTTGTTATTATACTCATACACATTTGTTATAACAACATTACAACAATTTTAGACCAAAGAATCAAGTAGTCAATTTTTTCGAAATTGATCAGTGAGCAGTTCAATGTTACAGTGAATCAGGCAATTTTTCAAAAAAATGCTACTTCTAGGCAATTCGTGGTAGAAACATGCTAATATGCAAGGTCACATCATAGAAATATCTTTTAAAACATGATAAGGTTTCCTAAACCACACAATTCAAGAAGTTAATGAAATTCAATTTCAACCAAACAACTAAACACCATGCACATGCAACAACTTCTAGGACATTCTATCCCATCTATAACCATACTGCCCCACTTAGAAGGAACTCATATCAAAACAAGAGAATAAGACTTACTAACATTATCATCACTCTCATCCGGCTTCTCTTCTCTAGTCCGGAGTGCATAGAAACGCTTCCTTGTTGGAGCATATTCCTTTGGAACACTAGGAGCAGCGTTCTTACCATCTCTATTAGGACAATCTCTCACTTTGTGTCCTTCCTTACCACAACCATAGAAACTACAGGTACCGAATAGACACTCACCATAATTTTCTTGCCACAAGTGATACATGTAGGTTTGCTATTTTGAGAACCACCTACTGTCTCAAACTTCACCTTAAGAGCACTACGTACATCTTGAGTTTGAACCCTCTTTTTGAACCTAGGTTGCACTTGATAGCCCATATGAAACTACACATTAATTCATAAACATTAGACCAATATCAAGTAACCCATAAATTAGTCAAAAACTAGGGTTCATCCATTACATGGGTTCATAGGTTATTTCGGTTAAAATGATAAATATAATAACAATTCAATTCATGATCAATGTTTAAAAAATATTAATGCAAGAACCCATGGGAGACCATCAAATAGGTCAAGTTCAACTTTGAAAACTTTAGAAAACATCTTTGAAAGTTGGGCTTCTTGATGAATCGAGTTTCAAGGATCAAAAACCATACCTCAACAATGATAATCCTGCAATTTTATGAATAATAACCACTCAAATCTCCAATCCAAGCTCTTCCTTGAATTTTGGCTTCAATGGAGTCTTAAGGAATTTCTAAGGGATTTTGCGGTATTCATTTTGACGAATGAAATTTTCAGAGTGTTCAAGACTTATATACACATTTAAAATACCCAAAATACCCTTAGTTAACCTCCAATACTCTTATTTGTAAGTGGGGTGAATTTACAATATCACCCCTCACTTAACATTTAACCTGCGCAGGCTCACAAGCTCACAGACGGAAGCCAACATACGTACCGTCACTTGACCAACGGAGCGTCCTGTTTGTCCTTGGTCTGGGACTGAGGCTTATTCTTGGTCCCTTCTTCTCCCAGGATAAGTCCCAAAGAACGATACCCAACCAACGGGCGTCGATTGACCCACTAGGCATCGACTGCCTCTGTGGTTTGGGCTGTCTTGGGCAGCCTTTGCACCAACTTTGGGTCCTTCCTCAAGTGATCTTGGATGGTCCTTGGGGATACTTGCCAGGACATTTCCAACCCAAATATGACCGTATATGAGTTTAGTACCTATCACATGAATTTCACCCAAAACAAACTTGTAAAACTGGACGAATCATGCCTAGACACAAAAGGTAATTTCAAGGCACATGTTTTGAACGTCGTGGACGTTCTTGGATGTTTGACCTCCAAACTTCACGAAACTTGACACACTACCTATATACACTGTAATACCTCAGTTAAGGACATTAAAACATCATGAATCACACATAAACACATAGAACCACATACGAGGCACATAGGTGACTTAGTCGTCGAACGTCTTGGTCGTCCCTTGACGTTTGACTTCCAATGCACCTAAACTCTTAGCTACTGCCTCTATACCATATTATAGAACATTTTTAGACCCTTGAATATCATGAAAATAATGTTAGGCTCTAGTCACCTAAGTCATTTTCGGGAACTTACACAAGTCAAGACAAATCTACAAGGGCTATCACTTTTGGTGGAACTTTCCAACCAACCATGCCTAGGTACAATCTAAGCACTTCCTCAATTGACCATATTTAAATTCAAGCTTAAAATACAACTAACCACTTCTAAGTAGGTCAACCTCAATTCCCTCCTTCTCTTAAAAATCTAAGGGGTACATATCATACATCCATTAGTCACCTTAAGGCAATCATATTTCTAACTTATGGAGTAAAACTCATTTTCCCCTTTTTACCACACTTAGAATAGTTTGATAGATGGGATTATTAACTATCTTACTAGTGATAAGGTTTATACCATTAACTAGCATACATCACAATCACCATACAAGGCTCAACACACTATCTCCCCTCCTTAGGAGCAAGCCTATACAAAATATTCCAATCCAAACAAGGCAAATTATGAAGAATACCACATATACAAAGGCAACATTCATCTTTCTCACAATATATAATATTCTCCAAGACTTTTACAGCCTATATCATAAAATCATGCTACCATTCTACATAATCATAAGGCATCCTATCATTTCATGCGGAACTACAATCAACCATAACAACTACTAACAAGCTATAATCATATCATGTCATAAGTTCTAAACATAACATCTCCTTCCACATAAACCACCTAGAGCCATGAATTGCATCACATCAACATATACCAAAGTCACCTTCACATATACTCACCAAACCACACAACCAAGGTAAGCATCAAAACTCACCTCTTTATAACTCCCCAAAATGAACTAAGGTGAGCTAGAGCCTCATTGTTGTTTCTTGAAATGATTTTAAGTTAAACTGAGTTAGTTTAGTGTCCTTAGGTAGTGTGTGAAGTTTGGTTAAGTTTTGATTTCAATCGACGAAGAACGTCCATGACGTTTGGATGGTATGCCTTAGAATGTACTTGTGTGTCTTGGTGTGTTTGGATGAGTTTTACGTGTTCGTTTTACTTGAAACTTGAATTGGATGTTCCTAAGACCTAGACGACTTAGTTTAGGGGTTTGACGTCCAGGCATGACTTGAGCAAAATCTGCCAAAAATCAGTGGCCATCGACGACCCTAAGAACGATCCGTTTGTCCCTCAACGGTCCATCGACCTAGGGTGTCGATTGGACCAGTGAGTGAAAATTGGCCATGCTCCATTTCGATCTAACCAACGAGACCCTACCAACAGTCTGTTGTCCCCCTAACTGTCTGTTGGTGAAGGTCTCGGCTGTGAGACCTGCCAAGCCTGTTAAGTGGCTGCCAACTTGGGGTGTTTTACGTAAGTACACCCCAAGTCTTTTAAGACCCTAGGTGAATAATTTTAGTGTTTTTAGGTTATATTAAATTATTTTTAAACCCTAGAACTAGACAAGACCCTCACTTCAACATTCAAACTCTCTCTCTAAAAAGAAAACTCTCTCAAAGTCACCAATGAAGCCAAGGCTCAAGGAGGGAAAGGAGGTATGATTTGGACTTGTTTCTTCATCAAAATTAGTGGTTTTCCTTCTCTTAAAGGTATGCTATCTATTCTTGAATATCTTTTAATTCATTAAGCCAACTTCCAAAAAGGTTTTCAAAAGGGTTTCAAAACTTAAACTTCTTCTATCTTTGATTTCTAGTATGGGTCTTCTTGTATTTAAGTTCTAATGGTTTAAACGTATTTAACTTGGTTTATATTGATGATTTTGATTTTAAAAACTCCATGAAACTCTTGTTTATGCATACTTTAACTTTTTGCTTGAAAATGGGTTATGTGAGCATGATTTGAGTAGGGTATGAACTTGGGTCTTCTTGTATTTGTCATGTTTGTGTAACTACTGCCCTAAGGGACTTAATATGGTGAAATATTGATAAATTTCTTATGGGTGATGATGGTTTGATTTGTTGATGAGTTACTCTCATTGTATAGTTCTTATTATGAATTGTTATTTGAGTGGTATGGTCCACCTTATGGGTGACGGTGCTAATTGATGAACTTGATGTTATTTAGTATGTTTTGACTATGTAATCTTGGAGTTCTAATATGTGAAATGAACAGATATTGGAAATGGGTCTTGTATTGTGTTTGGTGTAGCTTGAATTGCATGTTTGACCTAGTTTTTGTCTAAATGAAATATATGATTATGAGAAGCATGTAGAGTGTGTAACTAGATGAATCAAGGTTAAAGTATGTGTAGAACTTGAGGAGAATGAAATGATTCTTATATGCAAGGTGTGCACATGTACACTCACACACACTTTAAAGAATGTATTATGCCAAGTTGAGTAAAAAGGGGAATCTTGAGGTGGACACACTTCGTGAGTTGAGATGTAGTGTCTAGTAGCAACCTATCCATTCCTGGTGAGCTTTCTAAGATAGTCTATTATGTTGAGAAATCCGTGGAGAGTTATGCCTAGAACCAAGAGGATATGAAGGGGAGGTGGATTACACTTCGTGAGTTGAGATGTTGTAATCTAAAGTACCTCTTGAGATGAGTACTCCTCGTTAGTAGAGAGTGAGTTACTTAGTAACAATCTCCTTATCCCTTAACTATTTGCCCGCATAGGTGTAGCTATTGGAAAGTCCATGTAAACGCTAAGAAGCATGACCTTACACTAGGCAAGTAAGGATCCGTCATCCGATAGGGGTTAATATCGGGATTGCATGTCTAGCTCTCATGGTCTTTGTCAGTTAAGATAACTCCCACAAAAGAATTGATTTGAAACTAGTTAACTTGTATATGTTGATATTGTGTATGTATGTTGTGAAGTACTCGATCCACATTAGTTACCTAGTAGAATCACTAAGTGGGAGTAGTAGTATGGGATGCTATTCTCACATTGCACTTGGTGTGACCTATACCTACTATGGGAGAAGAGTACTTTCATAAAATCCGTGTGAATGAGTACTATGGTGTGGTGTTATGGATGATTATTGTGGAGTACTTGAGTAAATGGAATCCATTAGGAGCACTAAGTGGGAGTGGGAGTATGGGATGCTACTCTCACGTTGCACTTAGTGTGACCTATATTTCCATGAGTGTTTTGTATATGTTAGCCAAGGTCGTGGATTTGATTTCCAACGAAGTAAGCCTAAGATTTGGTGGTTTTAAGGGTCGCTTTGGTGTGCTTTGAAGGGAGGTCTAATGAAGATCCCTTCTTGGCTCACCTTAGGGAGTCTTAGGATAACCTTGGGTTAGGGCAACTTCAAAGGAAAAAGAGTTCATATGACTTGGACCGTGCCATTCACTGTAAGGTCTTCATTGTAAGAATTCAAAATGTTCACTGTAATGCTTTATTCAATTTTACTGTAAGTTTTAGTAAAGTTACTGTAAAGTATTCTGTTGGTTCAAAAATTATGTGAGTCCTTCCTTAAGTGTTAAATGACGATTCTTATGTTGGATTGTTTCTAAATTCATGAATATTATATTTAAATTGCATGAAAAGTTATTTTACTAATATGTCCCTTTTCGTATGGTTTTGCATATGCATACTTAGTACATTGTTGTACTAACCCCATACTTTTATATACCTTATGAGTATAGGTTGGAAGCCTTTTGGGAGGATCGGAGTTGAAGCTTGGGAATTCTGTCTCTCAAGAATTAGGTATGTCCTCATATATTCGAGGACATAGTTTTATGTTTCTTAGTTTATTTATTAAGACTTAAAATGTATTTACTTTTATTGTAAAGGGCCGTGTCCCTAAGATTCTAAGTTGTGTCTTTAAGTTGGCTTGTTACGATAAGATTTCCTAGTATTTATGAAAAGACTTCTTTTATTATTATTATCTTGAAAATTTTTAATTCCGCACTACTTTTTCATGCTTTATGTTATGAATGCTAGTTAGAGGGCTTGTACGAGACCCCAAAGGGGTCAAGTATGCCCAGTCATGATTCGAAGGTTTTCCCTAACTTCTAGGGGGTGCTTTTGGGTCGTGACAGACTTGGTATCATAGCATAAGGTTTTGGGAAATAGTTTAAGGTCTAAAAGTCTCACAAGCCACATCTAGTAGTAACTTGGTCATTGGTGTGAGTCGCGACACATCCATGGACCAGAGGCTATAGGATGCTAGAAGTTTTACTTTCTTCTTTATTCTAATATCGTGCCTTAGAGTCGAGTATATAAGGTGTCTTTTCTGAACCTCTTCTTTTTGTGTTTTTAAGACATGAATACGAGGAGATCGACCGCTAGAAGGTAGGAGGGAGGTGTACCAAATGAGAGAGTCCTTCCCCGTGTTGACCAAGTTCCTATTGTTGGCTTAGGGGAGGAAAATGAGGAGGTTCCTCTTCAAGAACCTCAATTTCCTCCGAAACCCCAAGGACCTAAAGTGCCTCCTATGCCTCAAGCTCCTTTTGTTGAGGGTGATATGACTAATGCGGAGTTGAGGGCTGCGCTAATGAACTTGACCCAACTCATGACGGCTCAAGCTCAAGTCATCAACAATCACCTTGTGGGTCAAGCTAACAAAGGAGATAGGCCCCAACCAAATGCTAGTACTCCCGCTTCTAGGATTCTGGATTTCATGAGAATGAACCCTCCTAGCTTTCATGGTACTAAGGTGGATGAAGATCCACAAGGCTTCATAGATGAGATTTTCAAGGTGGTAGATGCTATGGGTTTGACCCCTAGGGAGAAAGCGGAATTGGCCGCTTACCAACTTAAGGATGTTGCTCAAGTGTGGTATGAGCAATGGAGGGGTTGATTGGGAGGAATTCAAAGAGGCTTTCCTAGATAGATTATTTCCTTTAGAGTGGAGGGAGAAGAAGATGGTTGAATTCATGAACCTTCGTCAACGGGGAATGAGTGTGCAAGAGTACTCTCTCAAATTCACCCAACTCTCTAAGTATGCCCCAACCATGGTAGCCAACCCTAGGGCTAGAATGAACAAGTTTGGGATTGGCGTGTTTAGCTTGGTGGAAAAAGAGTGTTGTACGGCAATGCTTCTTAATGACATGGATATCTCTAGGCTCATGGTTTATGCGCAACAAATTGAGGAGTCCAAAATTAGGGAGATAAGGCAAGAGGGTAAGAGACCTAGGTCGGATGATTCTAGTCACCAAAGGCCTAAGAAGAGGTTTTATCCCCAAGATTCTTCCATGGGAAACAAGGATAGGGCTCCAAATCAACATTCTCAAGGTGGTGGTCATTCCTATGAAAGGGCTAGGTGCCCTGCTTGTGGCAAGCAACATGGTGGTAAATGTCTTGCCGGAACGGATGGTTGTTTTGCATGTGGTAGTAAAGGCCACAAGATGAGGGACTGCCCAAACCTTAAATCAAGGGGGAGAGATGTCAATCAAGCTTCCCCAGATCCTAATGCTCCCAAGAATAACCCTTCCTATGGGATGGGGGTTAGAAAGGATAATTAATCCGGATTGAAGGTTTGGTAAGTCTTAACTCTTTGTTATTGTTGCTCTTATGTTATGAAATGAGTTTATATGGTTTTATATTTCATATGATTATGTCATCTTGATGAATTGCTAAAAGAATGAATTTTCGAAAAATTTTGGTAGCTTGGCAGTGAACACAATGAACTTCACTATAGAATTTTGACATCTTAAAGAAAATTGTTTTGTCCTGAATTTTAGTTTCAATGTGTGTAAAATTGTTGTATATGAGCATGTTTAATGTTGGAGAAGGTAGTTCCTCCATAAAAGAAGTCTAAGGTTGAGTTTAGACTTTGTGAAGTTTGGCAAAAGTTGCCTATGTTGCTAAGTGTTGAAAGTGTGAAATGATGTTCCTTGCTAGTTGATGATTTGATTGTTTATGTTTTGATAATGATCTAAGTGTATTATATGATTCTAAGTGAGTCCTTGTTGTTCTTAAAATTTAAGTGTCATTCGAGGACGAATTTTGTTCCAAGTGGGGGAGAATATAACGCCCCAAAATGAACCAAGGTGAACTAGAGCCTCATGGTTATTTCTTGAGTTTATTTTAAGTTAAACTTAGTTAATTTTGTGTCCTTAGGCAGTGTGTAAAGTGTGGTTAAGTTTGGATTTAAATCAACGAAGAACGTCCATGACGTTTGGATGGTATGCCTTAGAATGTACTTGTGTGTCTTGGTGTGTTTGGATAAGTTTTACGTGTTCGTTTTACTTGAAACTTGAATTGGATGTTCATAAGACCTAGATGACTTAGTTTAGGGGTTTAACGTCCGGGGACGACCCCACCTAGGAGCCACAAGGGGCCCTAGATGAAGGGCCCAAGACTTGAGCAAAATCTGCCAAAAAGAAGTGGCCATCGACGACCCTAAGGACGGTCCATTGGTCCCTCAACGGTCCGTCGACCTAGGGCGTCGATTGGACCAGTGAGTGAAAATTGTCCATGCTCCATTTGGAGCTAAGTATCCACCAACAAGACCATACCAACGGTCCGTTGGCCCCCTGACGGTCTGTTGGTGAAGGTCTCGTTTGTGAGACCTGACAAGCCTGTTAAGTGGCTCCCAACTTGGGGTGTTTTATGTAAATACACCCCAAGTCTTTTAAGAACCTAGGTGGATAATTTTAGTGTTTTTAGGTTATGTTAAATTAGTTATAAACCCTAGACCTAGACAAGACCCTCACTTTAACATTCAAACTCTCTCTCTAAAAAGAAAACTCTCTCAAAGTCACCATTGAAGCCAAGGCTCAAGGAGGGAAAGGAGGGCTGCTTTGAACTTGTTTCTTCATCAAAATTAGTGGTTTCCTTCTCTTAAAGGTATGTATCCATTCTTGAATATCTTTTCATTCAAGAATCCAACTTCCAAAAAGGTTTTCAAAAGGGTTTCTAAACTCAAACTTCTTCTAAATTTGATTTCTAGTATGGATCTTCTTGTATTTAAGTTCTAATGGTTTAAATGTATTTATCTTGGTTTGATTTTGATGTTAAAAACTTCATGAAATTCTTGTTTATGCATACTTCAACTTTTGGCTTGAAAATGGGTTATGTGAGCATGATTTGATTAGGGTATGAAGTTGGGTCTTCTTGTATTTGTCATGTTGGTGTAGCTACTGCCCTAAGAGCCGTAATATGGTGAAATATTGATAAATTTCTTATGGGTGATGATGGTTTGATTTGTTGATGAGTTACTCTCAATGTATAGTTCTTATTATGAATTGCTATTTCAGTGGTATGGTCCACCTTATGGGTGGCGGTGCAAATTGATGAACTTGATGTTATTTAGTATGTTTTGAATATCTAATCTTGGATGTCTAATATGTGAAATGAAGAGATATTGGAAATGGGTCTTGTATTGTGTTTGGTGTAGCTTGAATTGGAAATGGGTCTTGTATTGTGTTTGGTGTAGATTGAATTGCATGTTTGATCTAGTTTATGTCTAAATGAAATTTATGATTATGAGAAGCATGCAGAGTGTGTAACTTGATAAGTCAAGGTTAAAGTATGTGTAGACTTTAGGAGAATGAAATGATGCTTATATGCAAGGTATGCACATGTACACTCACACACACTTTAAAGAACGTATTATGCCAAGTTGAGTAAAAAGAGGAATCTTGAGGTGGACACACTTCGTGAGTTGAGATGTAGTGTCTAGTAGCAACCTCTCCATTCCTAGTGAGCTTTCTAAGATAGACTATTATGTTGAGAAATCCCTGGGGAGTTATGCCTAGAACCAAGAGGATATGAAGGGGAGGTGGAGTACACTTCGTGAGTTGAGATGTTGTAATCCAAAGTACCTCTTGAGATGAGTACTCCTCGTTAATAGCGAGTGAGTTACTTAGTAACAATCTCCTTATCCCTTAACTATGTGTCCGCATAGGTGTAGCTATTGGAAAGTCTATGTAAACGCTAAGAAGCATGACCTTACACTAGGCAAGTAAGGATCCCTCATCCGATAGATGTTAATATCGGGATTCCATGTCTAGCTGTCATGGTCTTTGTTGGTTAAGCTAACTCCCACAAAAGAATTGATTTGAAACTAGTTAACGTGTATATTGTTGATATTGTGTATGTATGTCGTGAAGTGCTCGATCCACATTAGTTACCTAGTAGGATCACTAAGTGGGAGTAGTAGTATGGGATGCTATTCTCACATTGCACTTAGTGTGACCTATACCTATTATGGGAGTAGAGTACTTTCATAAAATCCGTGTGAATGAGTACTATGGTGTGGTGTTATGGATGACTATTGTGGAGTACTTGAGTAAATGGAATCCATTAGGAGCACTAAGTGGGAGTGGTAGTATGGGATGCTACTCTCACATTGCACTTAGAATGACCTATCTTTCCATGAGTGTTTTGCATATGTTAGCCAAGGGCGTGGATTTGATTTCCAACGAAGTAAGCCTAAGATTTGGTGGTTTTAAGGGTCGTTTTGGTATGCTTTGAAGGGAGGTGTAATGAAGATCCCTTCTTGGCGCATCTTAGGGAGTCTTAGGATAACCTTGGGTTAGGGAAACTTCAAAGGAAAAAGAGTTCATATGACTTGGACCGTGCCATTCACTGTAAGTTCTTCATTGTAAGAATTCAAAATGTTCACTGTAATGCTTTATTCAAATTTACTGTAAGTTTAGTAAAGTTACTGTAAAGTGTTCTGTTGGTTCAAAAATTATGTGAGTCCTTCCTTAAGTGTTAAATGACGATTCTTATGTTGGATTATTTCTAAATTCATGAATATTATATTTAAATTGCATGAAAAGTTATTTTACTAAAATGTCCCTTTTCGTATGTTTTTGCATATGCCATACTTAGTACATTGTTGTACTAACCCCATACTTTTATATACCTTATGAGTATAGGTTGGAAGCCTTTTGGGAGAATTAGAGTTGAAGCTTGGGAATTCTATCTCTCAAGAATTTGGTATGTCTTCATATATTCGAGGACATAGTTTTATGTTTCTTAGTTTCTTTATTAAGACTTAAAATGTATTTACTTTTATTGTAAAGGGCCGTGTCCCTAAGATTCTAAGTTATTTCTTTAAGTTGGATTGTGACGATAAGATTTTCTAGTATTTATGAAAAGACTTCTTTTATTATTATTATCTTGCAAAGTTTTAATTTCGCACTACTTTTTCATGCTTTATGTTATGAATGCTAAGTAGAGGGCTTGTACGAGACACCAAAGGGGTCAGGTACGTCCGGTCATGATTCAAAGGTTTTTCCTAACTTCTAGGGGGTGCTTTCTGGTTGTGACACTTTTCTCCCTCAAGCATTGAGACATCATCCCAATCCAAGAAATCAAATCTTAAAGACTACCAGACAACAAATCATAAGAGAGAGATTTTATAGATTTAAGTTCTATGGCACGACATGAGAATAGTGAACAAGGGATACTCTATCTATCTATAGCCTCCCGTATCATTTGATGTGTCGTTACTCACCACCAATGATACGAGACTCTACTAGACATGGCAACACGAGACTTTGAAACCTAAGGACAAAATACAAAACCTTATGCTTTGGTAACAAGGTTTTTACGACCCGAGGGTATACACTAGAATTTATGGTATTCTAGAATCTTAACACGACGTCATCGACCTATCGGAGGTCTAAGAAAAGCCCTTAGACATCTTTCGTTGCATAATCATAATAAAAATAAAGGAAAATTTAAAACCTTTCATAGCACATCATATGCTAGAACATTACTTCATATCTATCTATCTATATATATATATATATATATTTATATATATATATATATATAAATAAATCATAATACATAGTTAGACTCTAAGTCTCTTTGCCATCTTAAGACACAACACAATAGAATAGAATAGGGAAACGACCCTTAAAAACATAAAATATAAGTCTAAGCTATTGGATCAACTTAATAAAACATCTTGGCATAGGCAACCCTTGAATCATAAGGGTCCATTTACTTGAAATTCGGAGATCTATCCAAGCTCTTCTTTTAGGAGACATCCTCTAGCCATCACCACCTACACTTTCTATAAAAAGATGAAGAATAATGGTATTAGAACAAGAATGCACTAAGTATGACAACCATGCAAAAACATGCATTCTATTCGAGGGGGAGATGAGAGATATTTTGTTCCACCACAGAAAATTATTTGATTCTTGTCTTTGAAAAAAATTCCATGACATACCCGAAAAAGAGGACATTTCGTTTGAAATCATACATCGTGTCTTTTTAGTCAACTTCATGAACATAGTCACATATAAGCTCAGTATAGTTCACATGCATAATATAGACATAAATACTGTTTATAATAGAACATAAAGTCATTTATCATACTATAAAAGATATTCAATACATACCATACATTACCTCTCTTTCATCTTACTTCTATGCTTAAGTAACCCTCAAGTGTACTTAGTACAATGTATCACTTTGAGGTCACCTTACAATAGTCTTTCATAATATGATTCATAACACAAGCACATATATTCATAATTCATAAACATCTCATAGACATAAACTTCACTTAACAACCATCACCTAAGACAACTACTAACTCACACTAGTGCAATGTGTAAGTAGCATCCCATAATACTACTTCCACCAAGTGTACCAAAGAAGTCACCCTACAATAGGCATAACATATTCAATAAGTCACAACATATTCAACAAGTCATAACATATTCACTTACAACTAGACATAAGGCCACATACTTCATATGATCATATAAGGACTATTTTCTTTACTACAATCTTAGACATAAATCATTTAGTTCATATCATAGGTAAACTACCATCATAACCCCTTGACAAGCTTACTTGTGCAATGTACACATGGAGTCCCATACACCCACATATACTAAGTAAATCCATTTTGAAGTCATAAGTGTAATTCAGATTTATAGTAATAATTCATATCTTTACATGACAAGGTCACTTAACATGCATTTATACAAGTCATGCATTGTAACGCCCTAAAACAAACTAAGGAGAACTAGAGCTTCATGAATATTTCTTGAGTGAATTTTGTTTTAAATTGAGTTACATTAGTGTTATTAGTCAGTGTGTGAAGTTTGGTTAAGTTTGAAGGTCAAACGACCAAGACCGTCCATGACATTCGGAAGGTGTGCCTTAGAGAGTACTTCTGTGTCTTGAGGTGTTTGATTGAGTTTTACGTCTTTTTTTAATCAATATTTATGTGTGATGTTCCTAATACCTAGATGACTTAGTTTAGGGGCTTAATATCCGGGTAAGACTCCACCTAGGACCCATGTGGGGCCCTAGAAGAGGACCCCACCTCTTGGCAAGAAGCTGCCAAAATAGTGACCAAACGACGACCCAAGGGACGGTCCGTTCATCAACCAACGGTCCGTCGACCATGGGCGTCGATTGGACCTGCAAAGATAGACAAGCCTTCACATGGTAGAGTTGCATTACCAATGGACAAACCAATCAACGGGGCATCTATTGGGAGATGGTCCGTTGGTGATGGGGGAGTAGGTGGTCACTGTAAAAGCTGTAATTCACCCCAAGTCTTTTATTAACCTAGGGAGTTATTTTTAGGGTTATTTAGGTATGTTAAAGTATTTGAAATACTAAGACCTAATTTTAGACCCCATTTCCTAAAACCCTAAAACCCCTCTCCCTTAGAATTCTCTCTCATGTCTCTTTGGAAGCTAGAAGTCAAGAAGAGTTAGGAGGGCTGGTTTGGTCGTGTTCTTCATCAAAAATCAGTGTGTTGTCTTGTATTGGAGGTATTGTATACATCCTTGAACCCTCTTCCATTCACGGAGTCAATTCCAAGAGATTTCAAAAAGGGTTTTCAAACTCTACTTTCTTCTATCTTTAATTCTAAGTATGGGTCTTGTTGTAAAAGTGTTTTAATGATTCAAATGTGTTTATTATAGTTGTAACGCCTAAGACGAATTAAGGTGAACTAGAGCTTTGTAAGTGTTTCTTGAGTGAATTATGTGTTAAAGTGAGTTACTTTGGTTTTCCTAAGCTGTGTGTGATGTTTGGTTGAGTTTGGAGGAAAATCGACCAAAAACGTCCATGACATTCGAAAGTTGTGCCCTAGAATGTTCTTGTGTGTCTTGTTGTGTTTGGATTAGTTTTACGTGTTCGTTTTGCTTGAAAGTTCTGTGAGATGTTGCTAAGACCTAGATGACCATGTTCAAGGGTTTAACGTTCAGGCACGACTCCACCTCGGACCCGCAAGGGGGCCCCATAGAAGGTCCTATGCCTTGGACCAAACTTCCAGGGTTGTGGACAAACGACGAACAAAGGGACGGTCCGTAGGTCCACCTACGGTCCGTCGACCATGGACCATCGATTGAACTTACAAAGGCAGAAATTCTAGGCCTCATGTGTGGCTAAGTCTCAAACAACGATACCTAGCCTACGGACCGTCGACTGGCCAACGGTCCGTTGGTTCTGTCCGTCGGCGGAGGCTGAAAGCTTGCAGTTTGGGAGGCTGCAGTCCCAAACGACGAGACCTCACCTACGGTCCATCGATGGACACATGGAACTTCGGTTGGTCCGTCGATGGGGCAGTCCCAAAAGCTGCAATGTGAATGGTAAAGTCTTGGGGTGTTTTTAGAAATTTACCCCAAGTCTTTTGGGACCCTAGGATGATACTTTTTAGGGTTTTAAAGTTATATTAGGTTATCTTTTAAGCCCTAGACATAAACAAGACCCCTCATTTAAAAATCAACTCTCTCTGTCTCTAAAAAACAAACTCTCTCAAGTCTCCATTGAAGCTAGAGGTCAAGCAGGGATAGGAAGGGCTGGTTGGACGTGTTTCTTCACCAAAATCTTGGGTTTGCTTGCATTTGAGGTATGGTATCCATTCTTGAATACTCTTTCATTCAAGGAGCCATTTCCAATGAATTTCAAAAAGGGATTTTAAACCCTAGTTTCTATTATCTTCAACCCAAACATGGGTCTTGCATGAAAATATTTTTAAAGGTTAATTAATGATGTTATTATTGTTAGTTGGTGATTCTAATGCTAAGACCTTAATGAAATCATGTTAATGTTTCCATTCAAATGGTGGTTTAAGAAATGGGTCAAATGAGCATGTTTATGTTTAGAATGAACTTTGGTTTTCTAATATTGTAAGGTTGGTTTAGCTACTGCCCTAAGGGACTTATTATTATGAATTAATGACAAAATGCTTATAGGTTGTTATGGCTAGTGGTCGTGTAGAATGAATAGACGTCGGAAATGAGTCTTGTATTGTGGTTGTGAAGCTTGAATTTTATGTTTGACCTAGGTTTTGGTCTAATTGAAGAATATGACTATCTGAAGTATGTGAAGTGTGTGAATTGATGGATGAAGGTCTAAAGCATGTTTAGAAGTAATGTATATGAAATGATGCTTATATGCAAGGTGTGCTCACATGTGTACACACACACTTTAAGTGAATCAATTAAGCTAAGTTTTGTAAGAAGGGGAGTCTTGGGGTGGACAATCTTTGTCAGTTAAGATGAAGTGTCTTGTAGAAACCTCACTATTCCTAATGATCTTTCAAAGATAGGTCAGAGGATGAATGCACTTTGTGAGTTGAGATGTGGTATTCGCTTGTTATCCTTAACCTTTAGTCTATAATGTGAGAATTTGTGAGGCGTTATGCCTAGCACCAAGAGTATCGGAAGAAGAGGTGGAATACACTTCGTGAGTTGAGATGTTGTATTCCGTTGTACCTCTTGATATGAGTACTACTCGTTAGTAGAAAATAAGTTACTTAGTAGCAATCTCCATCCCTTAACTATGTGCCCGCATAGGTGTAGCTATTTGGAAAGCCATGTATAAGCTAAGAAGTATGACATTACTCTAGGCAAGTGAGGATCCATCATCTGATAAGGGTTAATATCGGTATTCCATGCCTAGCTCTCATTGTCTTTGTCGGTTAAGCTAACCTGCAACAAAAGTAATAAATTAATAGGTCGTCTAATTAATGTGATACCTATGTGATTTGATTGAACTAAGTCTTCTAAAGGAACGTGCTACTTAGGGTAGGTGGTGGTATGGGACGCTATCTATCCAATGCACTAAGTAGGACCTTCCAAAAGGGAAGACTTGTTGCCAAACCTTCTAAAAGAGTGTACTACTTATGGTAGGTGGTGGTATGGGACGCTATCCTACTCATTGCACTAAGTAGTCATTCCGAAAGAGAAGTTTTTGGTGTTTTGTTGGGTGTCCTTCTAATGTCTTGTCTTTGAGTGGTGACTTATTCTCCCGAGGTGAGTAAGCCGAACGGGGTAGTCTTGAGGATCGCTTGGGTGTGCATTGAAGGAAGTTTTTAGAAGTTTTCCTCATGTCTTACCTTAGGGAATCTTAGGATCATCCTTAGGTAGGGAAACTCCTACGGAAATGGGTTCACTTCCTCATTTGCAGTACTTTGGAAGTTCACCATTGTTGGAGTCTTTAGTTCAATGTAAAGCTTTTAAACTTACTATAATGTCTTAAAATGGTTCACTGTAATGTTAAGGGTACAACTCACTGTAAGCGTAACTTTTTAGTTAACTTGTTGTAACGTGCTCAAATCCTTGGGAATCGATTAGGAGCGCTAGTGGGAATGGTAGTATGGGATGCTACTCTCACATTGCACTTAGTGTGACCTAAGAGTCCCATTGGAAGAGAGTACTTATGTGAAATCGTATATTTGAGTGAGTTCACTGTAAAGTCGAGTGCTCTTACTGTAAAGTGTGTCTTTGAGTCAAAATTTTGGAAATTCTTCTTTAAGTGTTTAATGATACTTCTTATGTTGTTTTGTTCCTAAGTTCATGAATGTTTCATTAAATTGGCATAAAAGCTTATTTCGCTAAAATGTCCCTTTCTTATATGTTTTGCATATGCCATACTTAGTACATTGTTTGTACTAACTCTATACTTTTATATACCTTATAAATATAGGTTGGAAGCTTTTGGAGGATCGAAGTTGAAGTTTGGGATTTCTATCTCTCAAGAATTGGTATGTCCTCATATATTCGTGGACATAGTTTAAGTTTCTTAATTTTAATATTAAGACTTACTTTGTATTTACCTCCTTATTGTAAAGGGTTGTATCCCTAAAAGCTTATTTCGCTAAAATGTCCCTTTCTTACATGTTTTTCATATGCCATACTTAGTACATTGTTTGTACTAACCGTATACTTTTATATACCTTATAAGTATAGGTTGGAAGCTTTTGGAGGATCGAAGTTGAAGCTTGGGAATTCTATCTCTCAAGAATTGGTATGTCCTCATATATTCGAGGACATAGTTTATGTTTGTTAGTTTCATTATTAAGACTTACTTTGTATTTTCCTCCTTATTGTAAAGGGCCGTGTCCCTAAGATTCTAAGTTGTCTCTTTATGTTGGCTTGTGACGATGATATTTCCTAGTATCTATGAAAGACTTCTTTTATTTAATTATTGTGACAGGTTTTAAATTTGTACTACTTTTCATGTCTTATGTAATGAACGATAGTTGAAGGGTTTGTATGAGACCCCAACGGGTCAAGTACGCCTTGACATGATATGGGAGTTGTCCTTAGCTTCTAGGGGGTACTTTCGGGTCGTGTCAATCTTTGTATCAGAGCATAAGGTTTTGGAAAATAGTTTAGGTTCTAAAAGTCTCACAAGTCACATTTAGTAGTATCTTTGTTATTGATGTTGAGTCGCGACACATCCATTGACAAGAGGCTATAGGATGCTAGAAGTTTCACTTCAATCTCTATACTAATGTCGTGCCTTAGAGTTGAGTTTATAAGGTGTCTTTTCTCAACCTCTACTGTAACAACCCTAAAAAAATGAATAAGCTAAATGTTTAAGGTGTCAAGAATGCTTGCGATTAGACCAAGGTTCACACGGATTGATACGCGTAGAACCAGACATCAGAACCCTTACTATGACCAAGCCAACTAACTTGGGGAGTTAGTTGAACTTGGAAAGGTTGGAACCAACCAAGTAAGGCTCTCGAAAATGAAGATTTAATCGAAGGAGTCTTTACCGGACTTAAAAAGATGAAATTTTAAGTTTTAAGGGTCTAAGGGTAAAATGGTCTTTTACCAGGCTAGGGGTAATATCATAATTACCCTAAATATATAATTAATTAATTATTTAATAAAGTGGAGGGACAATTTGGGGAGAGAGGGCCGAAATTGGTCTCTTGAAATGAAGTCTTGCTCCACACGGGTTCGAACCTAGGTGGGAGCAAGGATTTCATATAATTTTTTTTATTATTGGTGAATTAATTTAATAAATTTATAATTAATGGCTGATGTAAAAAGGAAAATCAGATTTTATTATTATTTATTATTTATTTACTTATTAATTAATGTTTTTTTAAAATTGACTAAGTCTTGCCAACTATCCTAGTTTTAAGATGCACTATCTCACACTATCTCTCTCCCTCAAGCCTAAATCTCTCTCTCTCTCATCCAAATTATTTTTCTTGGCTGCAAAAACAGAAGATAAAAATATTAGAAAGCAATCAAAAGTTCTCTAAACTCAAAGAACTTACCAAAAAAAATATACAAGCAAGCAAGCTAACTTAAGAAATGAAAACTTTGCATCATCTTCTCGACGGGTTTGTGATGAAGGTTTAGGGGAGGAGTTTGGCAGCACTTGGAAGGTGTGGAAAGCTACAACAAGGTATGGGTTTTCTCTCTTGGAATCCTTTCTCCAAGAGAAATTTCTTTCTACAAAAGTCGACATATGAAACTAGGGCTGTCCCCTTGAACGTTGAACTCCTTGTCCCTAGTCTCCTTCCGATTTCAATCTAAATTAGTTTAGAAATCATGTTGTTGGTATGGTTGCTGGTAGCTAAGTGTGAAATATGATGTTCCTTGTGATTTTATGTTTGGAAATAGCAAGCATATTCAATGATGTCAACCGAAAATGATGTGGTGCAATGTGTAAAATGTTTGTTGTTGTTCTCCGTTTTGAAGTCTTAAAATGACTTGTTTGATGATTGAAATTATTGTGCATAAGGTGTGTAAATTGTGATGTTAAATAAAGTGTAAGGTGGCTGATCATAAGTGGAAAAATCTAAGCTAAAACAACAATGAATCTACACCTAAGAATGTGTTAAACGAATCATGAAAGTACCTCAAAACGAACGTATGAATGTTGTTAAATAAAGGCTAGAAAATTTAATAAAATTTCCAGCACTTGGTGATGGAATTTTCGGCCAGAATACTTAAGGTTGAGAGGTTTAAAAATATATTTAAAATATGTGAGGTCAGTGGGGATTGAACCCAAGACCTCACTACATGAAAGCTGGGAAAAAAAAAAGAGGTGTGGGATTCGAACCCACAACCTCTCGGTCAAACAAGAGAGTAAGAGGGGAATTTTAAATTAATAAAAATAATGGGAGGAGTGGGATTCAAACCCCCCACCTCTTGGCTGAAGAAGGATACAAAGAGAGAAATTAAAAAGAAAATAAAGTGAGGCTGTGGGGGCTCGATCCCACAACCTCACTGCCAATACTTAAGTAGTTAACTTTTAAATGAAAATGAAAATAAGGAGGCTGTGGGGGTTCGAACCCACAACCTCTAAGTCCCAAGCGAAATAAAGAAAAAAATAAATAAAGAGAGGCTATGGGTGTTTGATCCCACAACCTCCTGGTTAAACCGAAATGGACAAGGAAAATAAATGGGAAAATAAGAGGGGGCTGTGGGGGTTCGAACCCACAACCCCTCGGCCAAAGGAGAGAAGTTCTAGAGAAAAGGAACTAAAAAGAAATATTGATGTTAGGGTTCGACCTAGGGTCCCAATATCATGAAGATTAAAAATAAAGTCAAGGAAAAATGTAAGTATTGTCCAATGGATTCGAACTTGGGTTTCCTTGCCCAAATTTCCGTATTGATACATAAGTCATACGTGAATTAAATGTTCAAGAATAATGCCACCTACTTAGATCAAAATCGAGATCTTGGTATATATACAAGATACATAAGTCTTGTACTACATAATCTTAGGAAGATTTGAGTCACTTAACGAACTATGAGTGAAGCCTCCTGGCTTGTATGTATAGACCCATAAGTCTAGCATACACTTAAAAATAAGTGAACCTAAGATGTATGTAAAGAAACGAAGAAACCCTATAAGGGTTAAGTAAGAGCGTGAAATACGCAAATGGCTAAGTACATGGCATATGATGAAATGAACTTTCACGTAAAATGGGGTGAGTAATTATGAAGAGCAATTGTGCTAATGTTAATGAATGTGGTGACAACATGATATGAGGCTAATGTAAAAGTTGAGAACAATCTAAAATGAGCCTAAGTAATTGTTACCAAAACGTACTCACCTATGAGAGTGTAAAGTTACTGAAGAGACCAGTCTCTATGAACACTCTAATAAAAGTATTGAGATTAACACACTTAATACTAATGATGAGATGAGAAATCATCTATTGAGCTATGATGTCCTCATACTAGAAGCCAGCTTCCATGACGTATGAGTTGAATGTAATGGAACTTTATAGTGAGCACCGATAGACTAGCTATGAGCGGTGATGCCTTCTTTTGGGAAGGTAAGAGGTTCACGTAACTCTCATGAGATGAGACTGTCCGGCTTGCCGGGTATGGGTCTCCTTATATCTCCTGGTCTTCGAACCTATACTGCCAATATAGGGATCTGGCGGGGTTAAATTCCCATGTACGCTAGCATGTTTTGGGTCACCTTGGCCGGTGATTCCACCTCTTTTCGGTGTGGGGGAGACACTGGATTTCATGATGCGCACATGATCTATGTCGGTTAAAGTTAAAGTTCCCAATGAATGAATGAGGCCAGCCTCAAATGAAGCACATAATGAAATGAATGAAACCAAAGGTGTTAGAATAGGATAATCAAAAGGTGAGTTAGATTTAAGTAATGACATTAGGTCATTCTTGGTCATTGCACAACGAACCTAATGAAAGTCTTAAACTACATTCTAGGTATAGCTGGTGTTTACACTGGCCTATGAACGAAATGAAATGGAGTACGTATGAATGGACGAAGCAGACTCTGTGTTTGCTAATGAAGACTCTCTAGTTGAGGTCCCATCTGTTGAGCCCTCATTTTTGGGATGTCTTAATGTTAAGTCCATGATTCCGAGTTCTCATGGCATATGAATGAATGATATTAAAGGAGTTATGTGCTACATACAAAGTGTGTTGTAAGCTATATGATATGTGCTACGTGTAAATGTTATGTGTTGTTTGCAAATGTGAAAAGTATGATGATGTATGTTATTTTCATGGCATAAGCTTCCTATTCCAAATCTGGAATGCTCACTGACTTTCGTAATCCGAATTTGGAAAGCTCATTGACTTTCCTAATCCAAATTTGGGAACCTCCTAATCTCAATTTGGCAAGTCCACTGACTTGACTTCCAAAAATCATGTCGTTAGGAAAGAGCTATTCTTTCTCATGCATGTCCTTGGTGTGTGCTTGCATATACCTATACTTAGTACAAGTGTGTACTAACCCTATACATCTATACTATTTTAGGTGCAGGCACAGGTAGGCGATAGAGCTACAGGATCATTGTTGCAGCTATCCGGACGTCAGCATTCATCCGGAGTTTGGTAGGTCCTCATGCTTTCGAGGATGCTACTGTTTTACATTCCACCTTAGTTTTAGAGTTGAGCTAGTGGAGCATGTTCCACTAGAGTTTCTTTCCTGTTTTGATTCAGAATTTGTATTGTACCGTTTTGGCAATTATACAATTAAGATTTATTGAACTATTCCTTTCATTTGATTATCTCTTAATGTTAGATGGTTGATGGTGAACAAATTACGAATGTATTATAAATGTTTAGTAAGCAATATTTAGAAATAAAAGTTTCAAATTTTCCGCTAAAATTAACCTATGTAAAGTAAGAATGATGTAAGTAGGCTTGTCTGCGACCTCTGAGAGGTCAACAACGCCGGTCTCGTCTGGGGTCTAGATTCCAGTCGTGACAAAGTTGGTATCAGAGCACTAGGTTAAATTCCGAGAATAATGAGTTCACATCAACCACATTGAGTAGTTTCTAAGTCATGGTAGTGAAGTGCACCACTATCCTGAATTAGAGACTGCATGATGCGTAGAAAAATTTCCATTCTTCTGATCTTATCGTGCTTTTTTGAATGTCTGATTTCTTGGTGTTATGAGCGTATGTAACATCAATCTTTGTTGTTTTCAGAGAATGGACCCTAGGAGGGCTATTGGTCAGAGTAGAGGAAGAGCAGCTGCTGGGGGCAACCGAGTTCCACCCCAGGCTCCAGCTGCAGGAGTGGTTGTGCCAGTTAATCCAGCTGGGTTGACTAATGCTGAGGTGAGTACATCTCTGGCCCAGATGGCATAGGCCATTACTATGCAGGCCCAGGCCATGACTGCCCAGGTCAACCGGCAGAATGTTTAAAGGGAGAACCCACCGGTTCGTAGCATGGCTGACAGGCTGAGGGATTTCACGAGGATGAATCCTCCTATTTTCACATGGTCTAGGACTGCAGAGGATCCCCAGGAGTTTGTGGATGAGGTGCATAAGATCGTGGTGGCTATGAGGGCCACTGATATTGAGAAGGCTGAGTTGGCTTCCTATCAGCTCAAGGATGTTGCACAGACTTGGTGTAAGATGTGGCAAGATAGCCGTGTCTTAGGTGGAGTGCCAGTCTCTTGGGAGCTGTTCAAGACAACATTTCTGGAGAGGTTCTTTCCCAGGGAGATGAGGGAAGCCAAGGTTGAAGAGTTCATCAACCTTAAACAAGGATCCATGACAGTCAGGGAGTATTCCCTGAAGTTTGTTAAGCTATCCAGGTATATTACTTTCCTTAGTATTTAATAGCAAGATTGAGGAGAGTACTGAGGCTTGTTGAATTATCCAGGTATGCTACTACCCTGGTTTCGAACAGCAGGGATGAAATAAGTAGGTTCCTCACAGGAATCAATGGAGACCTGGAGGAGGAATGTCGATCTGCGATGCTCCATGATAATATGGACCTTTCCAGGTTAATGGTGCATGTACAGCAGGTGGAGAACAGTCATAGAAAGAGGGGTATTCGTGATGTTAGGAGGCCTAGGCCTCAAGATCAGGCAAGTCCCAGCCACGGAGGCCACAGAAACAACTTTGGCGTCCGTGAGCAGCCAAGGTTTAAGAAGGGACTCTCCTACCAAAGGGAGTCAAGTTCATCCAGTGGTCTCTATGATAGGGATTCCGAGTCCAGAGATAAGATAAACAATGAAGTATATACACCTAAGGAAAGGCAACCTTGCAGGAAGTGTGGCAGACAGCATGGAGGAGAGTGTATGATGGGCTCTAACGCTTGCTACATTTGTGGAAAACCGGGACACATGGTGAAGGATTGTCCGAATAGAAGAAGTCAAGAACAAGGGAAGGAGAGAGTTCAGACTAATGGCCCAAATGAAGAGGCTCCAAGGAAGCAACAATTCTTCGCACTCAAGTCTAGGGGTGCAGGGGAAGGCACTTCTGATGAAGCCTCGGGTGCGTATCCTTAATTAGCCTTTCATATATTTGACTGTCTATGGTGTTTATGCCCTAGTATGAGGTTAATATGTTTGAAGTCATCATGTTGGTTGCTGATTTATATGACTTTTATGTTGACTTATGATGTATGCTTTGATGAGACTAGTTTAGGGAAGAATTCCTTAGTCTATTAATGTGAAGCTACTAGTAGGTTTCAAGGATGTGTACCATCATGTTAAGATGTGAATCAGATATTCACCCATGGAAGTATTGAAGTACCTACGTATGTGTACGTTCTATAGATGACATACTTATTGTTAGTAAAGAGTAGTGTCATTCGGGGACGAATGTTCCTAAGGGGGGGATAATGTAACAACCCTAAAAAAATGAATAAGCTAAATGTTTAAGGTGTCAAGAATGCTTGCGATTAGACCAAGGTTCGCACGGATTGATACGCGTAGAACCAGACCTCAGAACCCTTACTATGACCAAGCCAACTAACTTGGGGAGTTAGTTGAACTTGGAAAGGTTGGAACCAACCAAGTAAGGCTCTCAAAAATGAAGATTTAATCGAAGGAGTCTTTACTGGACTTAAAAAGAAGAAATTTTTAAGTTTTGAGGGTCTAAGGGTAAAATGGTCTTTTACCAGGCTAGGGGTAATATCATAATTACCCTAAATATATAATTAATTAATTATTTAATAAAGTGGAGGGACAATTTGGGAAGAGAGGGCCGAAATTGGTCTCTTGAAATGAAGTCTTGCTCCACACGGGTTCGAACCTAGGTGGGACCAAGGATTTAATTTGATTTTTTTTATTATTGGTGAATTAATTTAATAAATTTATAATTAATGGCTGATGTAAAAAGGAAAATCAAATTTTATTATTATTTATTATTTATTTACTTATTAATTAATGTTTTTTTAAAATTGACTAAGTCTTGCCAACTATCCTAGTTTTAAGATGCACTATCTCACACTATCTCTCTCCCTCAAGCCTCAATCTCTCTCTCTCTCTCTCTCTCTCATCCAAATTATTTTTCTTGGCTGCAAAAACAGAAGATAAAAACATTAGAAAGCAATCAAAAGTTCTCTAAACTTAAAGAACTTACAAAAAAAAAATATACAAGCAAGCAAGCTAACTTAAGAAACGAAAACTTTGCATCATCTTCTCGACGGGTTTGTGTTGAAGGTTTTGGGTAGGAATTTGGCAGCACTTGGAAGGTGTGGAAAGCTACAACAAGGTATGGGTTTTCTCTCTTGGAATCCTTTCTCCAAGAGGAATTTCTTTCTACAAAAGTCGACATATGAAACTAGGGCTGTCCCCTTGAACGTTGAACTCTTTGTCCCTAGTCTCCTTCCGATTTCAATCTAAATTACTTTAGAAATCATGTTGTTGGTATGGTTGCTGGTAGCTAAGTGTGAAATATGATGTTCCTTGTGATTTTATTTTTGGAAATAGCAAGCATGTTCAATGATGTCAACCGAAAATGATGTGATGCAATGTGTAAAATGTTTGTTGTTGTTCTCCGTTTTGAAGTCTTAAAATGACTTGTTTGATGATTGAAATTATTGTGCATAAGGTGTGTAAATTGTGATGTTACATAAAGTGTAAGGTGGATGATCATAAGTGGAAAAATCTAAGATAAAACAATAATGAATCTACACCTAAGAATGTGTTAAACGAATCATGAAAGTACCTCAAAACGAACGTATGAATTTTGTTAAATAAAGGCTAGAAAATTTAATAAAATTTCCAGCACTTGGTGATGGAATTTTTGGCCAGAATACTTAAGATTGAGAGGTTTAAAAATATATTTAAAATATGTGAGGTCAGTGGGGATTGAACCCAAAACCTCACTACATGAAAGCTGGAAAAAAAAAGAGGTGTGGGATTCGAACCCACAACCTCTCGGTCAAACAAGAGAGTAAGAGGGGCATTTTAAATTATTAAAAATAATTGGAGGAGTGGGATTCGAACCCACCACCTCTTGGCTGAAGAAGGAGACAAAGAGAGAAATTAAAAAGAAAATAAAGTGAGGTGTGGGGGTTCGATCCCACAACCTCTCTGCCAACACTTAAGTAGTTAACTTTTAAATGAAAATGAAAATAAGGAGGCTGTGGGGGTTCGAACCCACAACCTCTATGTCCCAAGCGAAATAAACAAAAAATAAATAAAGAGAGGCTATGGAGGTTTGATCCCACAACCTCCTGGTTAAGCCGAAATGGACAAGGAAAATAAATGGGAAAATAAGAGGTGGCTGTGGGGGTTCGAACCCACAACCCCTCGGCCAAAGGAGAGAAGTTCTAGAGAAAAGGAACTAAAAAGAAATGTTGATGTTGGGGTTCGACCTTGGGTCCCAATATCATGAAGACTAAAAATAAAGTCAAGGAAAAATGTAAGTATTGTCCAAGGGATTCGAACTTGGGTTCCCTTGCCCAAATTTCCGTATTGATACATAAGTCATACGTGAATTAAATGTTCAAGAATAATGCCACCCACTTAGATCAAAATCGAGATCTTGGCATATATACAAGATACATAAGTCTTGTACTACATAATCTTAGGAAGATTTGAGTCACTTAACAAACTATGAATGAAGCCTCCTGGCTTGTATGTATAGACCCATAAGTCTAGCATACGCTTAAAAATAAATGAACCTAAGATGTATGTAAAGAAACGAAGAAACCCTACAAGGGTTAAGTAAGAGCGTGAAATACGCAAATGGCCAGTACATGGCATATGATGAAATGAACTTTCACGTAAAATGGGGTGAGTAATTATGAAGAGCAATTGTGCTAATGTTAATGAGTGTGGTGACAACATGATATGAGGCTAATGTAAAAGATGAGAACAATCTCAAATGAGCCTATGTAATTGTTACCAAAACGTACTCACCTATGAGAGTGTAAAATTAATGAAGAGACCAGTCTCTATGAACACTCTAATAAAAGTATTGAGATTAACACACTTAATACTAATGATGAGATGAGAAATCATCTATTGAGCTATGATGTCCTCATACTAGAAGCCAACTTCCATGACGTATGAGTTTAATGTAATGGAACTTTATACTGAGCACCGATAGACTAGCTATAAGCGGTGATGCCTTCTTTTAGGAAGGTCGGAGTTTCACGTAACTCTCATGAGATGAGATTGTCCGGCTTGCCGGGTATGGGTCTCCTTATATCTCCTGGTCTTCGAACCTATACTGCCAATATAGGGATCTGGCGGGGTTAAATTCCCATGTACGCTAGCATGTTTTGGGTCACCTTGGCCAGTGATTCCACCTCTTTTCGGTGTGGGGGAGACACTGGATTTCATGATGCGCATATGATCTATGTCAGTTAAAGTTAAAGTTCCCAATGAGTGAATGAGGCCAGCCTCAAATGAAGCACATAATGAAATGAATGATACCAAAGGTGTTAGAATAGGATAATCAAAAGGTGAGTTAGATTCAAGTAATGACATTAGGTCATTCTTGGTCATTGCACAACAAACCTAATGAATGTCTTAAACTACATCCTAGGTATAGCTGGTGTTTACACTGGCCTATGAACGGAATGAAATGGAGTACGTATGAATGAACGAAGCAGACTCTGTGTTTGCTAATGAAGACTCTCTAGTTGAGGTCCCATCTGTTGAGCCCTCATTTCTGGGATGTCTTAATGTTAAGTCCATGATTCCGAGGTCTCATGGCATATGAATGAATGATATTAAAGGAGTTATGTGCTACATACAAAGTGTGTTGTAAGCTATATGATATGTGCTACGTGTAAATGTTATGTGTTGTTTGCAAATGTGAAAAGTATGATGATGTATGTTATTATCATGGCATAATCTTCCTATTCCAAATCTGGAATGCTCACTGACTTTCGTAATCCAAATTTGGAAAGCTCATTGACTTTTCTAATCCAAATTTGGGAACCTCCTAATCTCAATTTGGCAAGTCCACTGACTTGACTTCCAAAAATCATGTCGTTAGGAAAGAGCTATTCTTTCTCATGCATGTCCTTGGTGTGTTCTTGCATATACCCATACTTAGTACAAGTGTGTACTAACCCTATACATCTATACTATTTTAGGTTCAGGCACAGGTAGGCGATAGAGCTACAAGATCATTCTTGCAGCTATCCGGACGTCAGCATTCATCCGGAGTTTGGTAGGTCCTCATGCTTTCGAGGATGCTACTGTTTTACATTCCAGCTTAGTTTTAGAGTTGAGCTAGTGGAGCATGTTCCACTAGAGTTTCTTTCCTGTTTTGATTCAGACTTTGTATTGGACCATTTTGGCAATTATACAATTAAGATTTATTGAACTATTCCTTTCATTTGATTATCTCTTAATGTTAGATGGTTGATGGTCAACAAATTACGAATGTATTAGAAATGTTTAGTAAGCAATATTTAGAAATACAAAGTTTCAAATTTTTCGCTAAAATTAACCTATGTAAAGTAAGAATGACGTAAGTAGGCTTGTCTGCGACCTCTGAGAGGTCAACGACGCCGGTCTCGTCTGGGGTCTAGATTCCAGTCATGACATCTACTCTTTGTTTTTTAGGATATGAATACGAGGAGATCGACCGCTTGAAGGGAGGAGGGTGGTGTAGCTAATGAGAGAATCCCTCCCCGTGTTGACCAAGTCCCTATTGAGGGCCTATTTGAAGAGAATGTGGAGGTTCCCCTTCAAGAACCTCAAGTGCCTCCGGAACCCCAAGGGCCTCAAGGGCCTCCTATGCCTCAAGTTCCTTTTGTTGATAGGGATATGACTAATGTGGAGTTGAGGGCTGCCCTAATGAATTTGACTCAAATCATGACGGCTCAAGCTCATGTCGTCAACAATCACTTTGTGGGCCAAGCTAATCAAAGAGATAGACCCCAACCAAATGCTAGTACACCCGCTTCTAGGATTCGTGATTTTATTAGGATGAACCCTACAACTTTTCATGGCACTAAGGTGGATGAAGATCCACAAGGTTTCATAGATGAGGTTTTCAAAGTGGTGGATGCTATGGGTATGACCCCTAGGGAGAAAGTGGAGTTAGCTGCTTACAAACTTAAGGATGTTGCTCAAGTGTGGTATGAGCAATGGAGAGGTGAGAGACCCTTAGAAAGAGGTTTGGTTGATTGGGAGGAATTCAAAGAGGCCTCCCTAGATAGGTTCTTTCCTTTAGAGTGGAGGGAGAAAAAGATGGTTGAATTCATGAACCTTCGTCAAGGTGGAATAAGTGTGCAAGAGTATTCTCTCAAATTCACCCAACTCTCTAAGTATGCCCCGACTATGGTAGCCAACCCTAGGGCTAAGATGAACAAATTTGTGCTGGGAGTGTCTAGCTTGGTGGAAAAAAAGTTTCGTACGACAATGCTTCTTAATGACATGGATATCTCTAGACTCATGGTTTATCTACAACAAATTGAGGAGTCCAAAATTAGGGAGATAACCCAAGAGGGTAAAAGGCCTAGGTCAGATGATTCTAGTCACCAAAAGCCTAGGAAGAGGTTCTATCACCAAGATTCTTCCATGGCAAACAAGGTTGGTGGTCATACTTTTGAAAGGGCTAGGTGTCCTACTTGTGGAAAGCAACATTCGGGTAAGTGTCTTGCCGGGACAGATGGTTGTTTTAGTTGTGGTAGCAAAGTCCACAAGATGAGGGACTGTCCTAATCTCAAAGCAAGGGCAAAAGATGTCAATCAATCTTCCCTAGATCCTAATGATCCCAAGAAGAACCCTTCCTATGGGATGGGAGCTAGGAAGGATAACTAATCCGAATTTGATGATTTTGGTAAGTCTTAACCCTTTATGATTTTTGTTTTATGTTATTAAATGAGTTTATGTGGTCTTATAGTTCATATGATCATGTCATCTTGATGAATTGCTCAAAGAATGAATTATTGAAAAAAATGACATGTTGGACAGTGGCTACAGTGATGCTCACTCTAAAAATATTGGTTTTTGAGAAAATTCGTTTTGACTTGAGAAGTTTCAATGTGTGCAAAAGTGTTGTATATGTACATGATTAATGTTGTATAAGGTGGTTCGTCCATAAAAGAAGGTTAAGAATGATTTTTGGAACTTGTGAAGTTTGGTAAAGTTGCATATGTTGCTAAGTGTGTAAAAGTGTGAAATGATGCTCTTTGTTAGTTCAAGCTTTGATATTGATGTTTTGATCATGATTGTCTTGTGTTATGTGAGTATAAGTGAGTTCTTGTTGTTCTTGAAGTTTAAGTGTCATTCGAGGACGAATGTCATCCCAAGTCGGGGAGAATGAAATGCCTAAAACAAATTAAGGTGAACTAGAGCTTCATAAGTGTTTCTTGAGTGAATTATGTGTTAAAGTGAGTTACTTTGGTATACCTAAGCTGTGTGTGAAGTTTGGTTGAATTTGGAGGATAATCGACCAAAAACGTCCATGACGTTCGGAAGTTGTGCCCTAGAATGTTCTTGTGTTTCTTGTTGTGTTTGGATGAGTTTTACGTGTTCATTTTGCTTGAAACTTGTGTGAGATGTTCCTATGACCTGTATTACCATGTTTAGGGGTTTAACATTAGGGAATGACCCCACCTAGGACCCACAAGGGGCCCCCACAGAAGGGCCTATGCCTTGGACTGAACTGCCAGGGTGTGGCCAAACGATGGAACAAGGGACGGTCCGTAGGTCCACCTATGGTCCGTCCACCATGGAACTTCGATGGCACTTGCAAAGGCAGAAAGTCCAGGACTCATGTGTGGCTAAGTCTCAATCAACGAGATTTAGCCTACGGAGCGTCGACTGGACAACGGTCCGTCGGTTTTGTCCATCGATGGAGGTTGAATGCCTGCAGTTTGGGAGGCTGCAGTCCCAAACGATGAGACCTAACCTACGGTCGGTCGATGGACACACGGACCGTCGGTTGGTCTGTCGATAGGGCAGTCCCAAAAGCTGGAACGTGAATGGTAAAGTCTTGGGGTGTTTTGGGAAATTCACCCCAAGTCTTTTGGGACCCTAGGATGATATGTTTTAAGGTTTTTAAGTTATATCATAAGGAGAATGTTTGGAAACTCATTTTTCACAAAAGACTCCAACATAACCCAAGTTACTACGAAACTCTTTGTTCTAGGCTTGAATAAACACATAAGTAAAGGTTAAGGGTATCTCACTCACAACAACCATTCTCTTCACGATGCTCCACCACTTAGGGGAAACCCAATCTAAGGTCAACATAAACATACTACAAGGACTTCTTTTCAAGGAACCTCAAATCTTACTAATACCTTCTCACCAATGTCTATCTCATGAAAGAAAAAGAATCTCAAGGTCTAACCATCCAACCACTACATCCCCCCCTCTCTAGGAGAAACTCACCTTTACTCTTTCTAATCTCACCTCCTTCCTTCCTAAGGTCGGATCTAAACAACTTCCAAGAAAACATAGAGTTTCCCAAGAATCATATAGTTTCCTATTCATAAGTGTGGCGCGCTTCACAATTATGAGTAAGAATCTACATAGACGTGGTTTAGTGAGACTGGACTCTTAGTTTACACCATTACATTCATAGGTTAAAAATGCGGAATATTTAAAACTTGTCTATCTTTAATTAGGTTTACATAGACCTCTCGCATACACATTATATATTCATATCTAGTATACATAGATCCTTCGTATAAGAAGATTACATAGTCTTATACTTTTATTGCATCTCTCTCTCTCTCTCTCTCTCTCTCTATATATATATATATATATATATATATATATATATATATATATATATATATAAGATATAACATAGTCTCAATATGGATGTATCCTCTCATAACCATCTAAACAAGAGTATAACAATTGGGTATAGCCCATACATGAATTTAATAAAGCCACATATCGGCTATACAATCTTTAGTACTCAAATGAAAAGGGAAAGAACTAAAAGTCTTATAACTAGAACAACATCAATAGCTTGATAGTGGCATTTCCCTTGGAAAGTGAGGACCTACCCAACTTGGATAAGTGAGATTTCCAAGTCTTCTTCAAAATTCGTCACAAGCCCTTCAACGACCGGAACCTAAAATATTGGGGAAAAGTGGAAAATGGGGTTAGCACATAACATGTACTATGTATAGAGTCACATGCGCACACAATATAAAATCATGCTAAAAAGGGACATTTCATTATAGCGTGTTAATTTACTATGAAAAGAATTATGCATATTTATAAACCAATACAAGTCAACAATACATATTCATTAAGTCAAGACCATGTACATCACAAGACAAATCCTACTAAGTCTAGTCAAGTCAATCATACATACTAACATACTTGAGAACATAATAAAGAGAACTCTATCATCAAGTTATAACATCAATAAGCATGAATAAGAGTTCATCACATTATAACAAAGCAAAATCATTATTCATGAATCCTTCTTAAGTCCACTAGTGTATTCACTAAGCAAAGCCCCATAACCTTGTTCAATCAAGAAAACCTAACAAGAACCATAACCAATGTCCAACTTCACATATCATATCATTTAGAGTACATAACATCATACTTTAGCAATAGATACCAAATTCATGTTCATAAGAGTAACCAACATCACATAGTGTCATTACATGTAAGATCATCATATACATATAAATTACATTTATAAGCATATACATACAAAAGAACAACCTCCTAAGGATTCCCTCAAGGCAAACTAGTGCAAGGCATAGGTAGAGTCCCATACCCCTACCTCGGCCAAGTAAAACCTTTTAAGTCACCCTAGTTTATTGGTACTTCATTACTTCATTTTAGTTTTGTGAACACTTGCCTTAACCGACATAGACCACAAGAGCTAAGTGTGGAATACGGTGTTGTAAGTCCTTAGACCGATGGAAGGTGGTCTACCGGCCAAAGTAGACCCAAACATAAATGTAGCTTTATAGGTGGATCCACTAGCTAGTCTTCCTATGGAGGCAACATTTTTAAGGAACTAGGAGATAGGTATGAAATCTCTACATGCCGTTTGGCAATTGGAGCCTCATCTAATGAGAATTTATAGGGTTAGTATCCCTCATAGGGGAGTCAACACCACATGTGGAACTATAGGGTGAATCTTCCTCTATGGAAAGTGAACACCTCCTATTGTAAAGTTCTCTCGGTGCTAAGCTAACGTCCCTTTTTAAATGTCTCTATGTCATCCGTTATTATCAAAACTTAGTTTAGGTCATAGGGTATGTCCCTTATATAATCATCATCATAATAGCTCAATAAGAATTGCATGAGTATTTTCCTTTCATTACAATTCATACATGTGAGGTTAGCACATTTACCTAATCACATCATGATAAGGCACATTGGTAAGTTATCACCATCCTTATAACATTTACATCTTAGCCAACAACTCACAATCCATAGTCAAGACATTTCAACATCATACCAACCCTATCAATCTTAACATAAGGTGTACTTCAACACAACACCATCACTTAATCACAAGTAACCATAATTGAAGTAAAGAGTTGATATCACAAGACTTACCCCATCTCCTTCACAAGTCATCATCAAGGTCGTACAATCAACCCTACAATTAAACCCAACAATGGGTGTAATATCATTACACAATAGTAACCAACATCATAATAAAGTCAATTCAATCAGTACTGAACAAGTCATTACTAGTTCATAGCCTAGGATTAGAGACTTAGGTCAAATTAATGATCTACTTCACAACCTAGGTCAATTACTCAAGAACTAGCATGATAGGATTACAATACATATCAATATATTCATAAATTGGCATAATAACAACATAGTATAGTAAGTCACACCTTAACCAAGCCAATTTCATCAATACTAGGTAATTCAATTAAAGATCACAACCTGGGGTGAAGGGGAGTAGGTCATCTTCTACAAACTAGACCAATACATCAAGAAGTAGTACAATTGAATCATAATCCATGTTAATATAATCATCATATCCAAAATAAATCATAAACAAAGCAATTCACAAGATCAATTTCGTATTGGATGAAAACACACTTGAATTTCATCTTTTTGAATTCAATTTGAAGAAACCCTTTGGGGAAAGAGATCCGAAAGGTGAAACGAACCCATAACTTGTTGATTGATGAAGTTTAATTAAAGAAACTTGACCTTTAGCAGCCCTATAACCCTTGACCTTGGTCTTATATGGTGTTCTTCTACTTGGGAGAGAGAAAGAAGAGATAAGGAAGAGCAATTGGGTTTTAGGAATTATGAGGGCTTAGGTTAGTTTAATTAGATTAGGGTCTTTATATTAGTCAGTAACTAACTTAATTAGACCTCCCTTAACCCCTAAATAATTAACTAACCACCAAATTAATTAATTTAATTAATCTTTAAAGATGCAGCAAAAACAGTCTTTGATACACGAGACCACGACCACACCCTGTTTGTCAAACGACGGCCAAGGGACCAACCGTCCTGTTGGACCGTCGTTTGTGACAGATAATGTCCAAAAAGTCTTCCAAAGAATTTGTCTAATTGACCATGGACAGTGGCCATCGACGCCCCGGTGATTGGACCATGAGCTGTCGCTTGCAATCCGTCGTTGGACACTGCCTTTTGGCAACTTTTGCCAAATTGTAATGGTCCTTCTCAAGGGACCTTGGCTGTTACTTGGGGATCTCATACCCGGACATTTAGACTATAAACTAACTCTAATACGTGTTAGAAACCTTTCTACCAAATTTCATCATTTTCCGACTCCTAAAACTTAGTCAAAGAGGCTAAGGTACACTAGCACATCTTGAACTAGTTTCCGGACATCATGGACGTTCTTTGACGTTTTCAATTCCAAACATCTTTAATGACTTATATGCACTATTTTTGGACCTTAAACAGTGACACAACCCTTAGACACTCATGTTAGACTGTAGAAAATGTCTTAGACTTTCGGAGTGTTACATTATCCCTCCCTTAGGAAAATTCATCCCCGAACGACACTAAATTCTTTTGGAAGGAAGGAATAGATTCAAGAATAGCATCCCAACCAACAATAATACATGAGTTACAACATAAATCATGGAATTTACAAATAGTAATTCAAAATTTTCAATTACTACATAAAAGGCTCAAAATCACAATATGAAGAATTTCGTTCTCATAACAACATGAGCTCAACATATCATTAAGGAGTCAACTATGACAAAACTCAAACTATCAACATTCTCAATATCCTTCATAAAGACTCACCATATCAAAATGCACAATATAATTCAAAACAAGAAAAATTGCAGATTTTCAAATCTATAAGCACAACTTCAATGTAATTCACTGTAACATGAGCATTTTTGCAAAACATCACAAAAAATCAAAGCAACTTCAACTTTAGTCATTAATTTCATTATTAGTAAGAACAACTAACCTTCACTAGGTAATATATTAGGATAACGGGACTTTATGTCGGCCTCGGCCTCCAATGTTGCTCCCTCAACTATGTGGTTTCTCCATAACACTTTTACGGAGGCCACCTCTTTGTTCCTCAACGTCTTCATTTGACGATCCAGGATTTCTACAAGAATCTCCTCATAGGAGAGGTTCTCCTTCAGACCAAGACCCTCAATAGGAAGAATAGACTCGGGATCACTGATACACTTCTTAAGCATGGAAATATAGAAAATCGGATGAGTCGAAGATAGTTCACTATGGATTTTAACTCATATGCAACCTTAACAACCCTTTGCAAGATTTTATAGGGACCCACATAATGAGGATTCAACTTCCCTTTCTTGCCAAATGAACTACCCCTTTCATAGGTTAAATATTCAAGTACACTTTATCACCTTCTTAAAACTCTAAGTCTCTTCTAATATGATCGGCATAAGACTTTTGCAGACTATAGGTTGTTTGGAACCAGTTCTTTATGATATGAAATTTCTCCAAAGTCTTATAAATCAAATGGCGACCAAGAAGCGAAGACTTGCCAACCTTAAACCACCAAATAGGAGATCTACACCTCCTACCACACAATGCTTCATAAAGATCCATAGATATGGATGAATGATAACTATTATTATACGAGAACTCCACCAAAGGTAAATGTTCATCCCAATTTACTTTAAAGTCAATGATACAAGCTATAAGCATATCTTAAAGAGTTTGAATAGTCCTCTCCTCTTGACCATCCGTTTGGGGATGAAAAGTGGTGCTTAACTTCACTTGAGTACCGAAACCTCTTTGAAATGATCTCCAAAACCTAGATGTAAATTGAGCACCTCTATCCGATATGATGGACAAAGGAACCCCATGAAGACTCACTATCTTGTCAATATAGATTCTTGCATAATCTTCCACCGAATAAGTAGACTTAACGGGAATATAGTGAGCGTATTTGGTCATCCTATCCACTACCACCCATATATAGTCATATTGCTTCCAATTCGAGGTAACCCCACTATGAAATCCATGTTGACATCTTCCCATTCCAAGTAGAAACTTGGATTTCTTGTAGTAGACCACTCGGCTTTTGGTGCTCGGCCTTCACGTGTTGATAATTGGGACACTTTGCAACAAACTCCGCAATATCCCTTTTTAGTCCATCCCACCAAAAAACCTCTCCAAGATCATGGTACATCTTTGCAGAACCCAAATGAATAGAGTAACGGGCTCCATGAGATTACTCAAGGATCCTACTCCTAAAATCATCCACATTAGGCACACACAATCTCCATTGATACCTAAGAACACCATCCCCACTTGGGAGAATGACTCATTCATCTTTCCAAGAACTGATTCTTTCAACTTCGTCAATATTGGATCAAGGTGTTGCTTAGACTTCACCTCAACCACCAATGACGACTCAAAGTTATGATGTACCACAATACAACCATTTGGAGAACTTTCAATCCAAATATCTAAACGAGCCAACCTACAAACATATTTCACTAGGTTTCTCTTGGCTTCTTCCACATGAGATGCACTTCCCATGGACAAACAAGTTAGAGTGTCCGCTACCACATTAGCCTTGTTGGGGTTGTATACAACACTCGTGTCATAGTCTTTCAACAACTCTAACCATCTTCTTTGCAGGAGATTCAACTCTTTTTGAGTGAATACATATTGAAGACTTTTATGGTCCGTATACACATCAACATGAACCCCATAAAGATAATGCCTCCATATTTTCAAAGCAAATACCATGGACGCTAACTCAAGGTTATGAGTCGGATAATTCTTCTCATTAACCTTGAGTTGCCTAGAAGAATAGTCTATAAGTTTTCCATGTTTCATTAGAACACACACCAACCCATCTCGGGATACATCACAATAAACCACAAAACCCTTAGTAACCTCCGGTAGGGTAAGTATCGGAGTGGAAGTAAGCCTATCCTTCAACATTAGGAAGATCTTTTCACATGCCTCCGACCACTCAAATTTCACATTCTTTTGGGTGAAGGTTGTCAAGGGGGAAGCCAGAGATGCAAACCCATCCACAAACCGTCTATAATAACCGGCTAGGCCTAAGAAAATCCTAATATCCATAGGAGCCAAAGGTCTAGGCCAATTTTTCACTATTTCGGTCTTCTTTTTATCAACCTCTACACCTTCACTAGAGATGATATGACCAAGAAACGCTACCAACCTCAACTAAAACTCACATTTTTTATACTTGGCAAATAAATTGGTGTTCCATAAGCACTTGTTACACAACTCTCAAATGGTCCGTGTTTTCACCCTCATTCTTCGAATATACCAAGATGTCGTCAATGAAGACAATGACAAATGAATCTACGTAACTTTGAAAAACCCTATTCAGTAGGTCCATAAACGCCGTCATAGCATTAATGAGACCAAAGGACATTACTAAGAACTCATAGTGACCATATCTTGTTCAAAATGCCGTCTGAAGAATATCTTCACCTCTCACCCTAAGTTGGTGATATCCCGATCTGAAGTCAATCTTGGAAAATTAACTCGCACCTTGGAGTTGATCAAATAAATCATCAATTCGAGGGAGAGGATACTTGTTCTTGATTGTGACTTTGTTGAGTTGACGGTAATCGAAACATATTCTAAGGGACCCATCCTTCTTCTTCACAAACAACACCATAGCTCCCCATGGATAAATACTAGACCAAAAAAAGCCCTTGTCTAGTAGATCGTTGAGTTGACCCTTTAACTCTTTCAATTCGGCTAGAGTAATCCGACATGGAGAAATTGAAATGGGGTTTGTATCCGGTAGCAAGTCGATACCAAAATCAATTTCTCATTTGGGAGGAATACTGGGAAGGTCATTAGGAAATACCTCCACAAATTCCCTCACTACAGGGACCAACTCAATGGGAGGAATTTCGGAGTCTAAATATTTGACTCTTACTATATGGTATAAACACCCTTTAGAGATCATCTTACAAGCTTTCAAACAAGAAATTATATGACCTCTAGGAATATAATTTCCCCCCTTCAACTCTATGACGGGCTCATTTGGAAAGTTAAACTTTACCACCCTCGTTCTACAATCTATTGAAGCAAAGCAAGAATACAACCAATCTATTCCCAAAATGACATCAAAGTAAAACATATCAAGTTCTACTAGTTCAACATGAGTAACTCTATTGGTCAACATTATAGGACAATATCTATATACTCTTTTAGAAACAACCGAATCACCCACCAGTGTAGACACTGAGAATGTTTCACTAAAGATATCGGGCAAAATGACAAAAAGATTAGCTACTAAAGGTGTAAAAATGACAAGGTAGCACAGGGATTAAGTAAATTATATACATCATAGAAAACACTTTCAACATACCGGTCACCACATCGGGAGAAGTCTCTTGTTCACCTCAAGAGCGGAGATCATAGAGGTGATTCTTCTTTGGAGCATAATCATTAGAACCACTTGCTTGAGCTTGAACACTACCCTTGTTGCCCCTTCATTTGGGAAATCTCAAACTTTGTGTCAAATTTTACCACAACTAAATTAATTGCCCATTCCAATTAAGCATTCACCGAAATGACCTTTTCCACACTTTGCAGAAGTAGGCTTCTTGTTTGGTGAACTAGTACCTCTTCCCTTCTGAGACTTAGGGTTAGACACCGTATCATCACGAGTCTTAGGGAACTTGGAAAGAACTTTGTTATAAAACCTCTCTTGAACTTAGGCTTGTCTTGAATATCAATCCTACCACTTGAAGCACCACCATCAAAAGACCTTGCCCTTTGGGCATCCCAACTCTTTATTTTAACTCTTGTCTCTTCCACTTGTTGAGCATGAACCATGACACGAGAAATGTTCATATTATCATGTATAATATCCATACAACATTCTTTTTTCAAGTCATCCGACACTCCCATTACAAAGCGGCTCATTTAATCCCTAGGTTCGGAAACCAATGTGTAACGTTCCGGAAAATAACATGTCTAATAAAGATCCCAGTATGTCCTTAAGAAATCCTACTGGGGATACATAGGAACCCCAATGCCCAATATTGAGAAATATTGGGCATAGTATAGAAAAATTTGCTAAGAGATATTAGCCAATTTTCTATATACGAATAAGAAATATACTTTTGGGTTGCCATGTCCCAATCAAAAGATTATTGTTTGAGGAATGTACCTGCAAGGAAGACCCTAAGCTAATATAATTGGCACTATATACATATAATTCCACAACCAACGTGTGAGGTATGAGGCATCCAGGTATCAAGCCTAGATACCATTCTACATGACCATCTAAAAAGATCATGTAGATTAAGTAGTGCCCAAGGACATGGTGAGGGTCTTTAGGACAATAAGTAAACATTCCCAAATGATCCATCAAGATAAATTAGTTGGGAAAGTGCAACAAACCCATGTGCAAGCACATGGACAACACACGTGAAGGAACCGGCCAAGGGGACCACGAAACCACCCTAACCGAATTTGGTTAGGGCGGTTAGGCAAGACACGCACTGGCGGGTCCCTCCATGTGGGACCAGACAACCTAACTAACTAAGTCCTAACCAACTGTCCTAACTAGCCAACTACCTAGGACTAACCTAATTGGACCCCCTAATGCACCCGACAACCTAGGACCAATATGTTTGAACCTAGTACTAGTTAAGGGGACAACCTAGTACCTAACCTAGGATGGTCCAAAGTTGATAGTTGTGGTCCTAGTTAAATAGGGGTTCTTTGGTAATTTCCCTAGGTCCATAAATTAATTAAATTAAGGATTTAATTAATTAATTAAAAGTCAAAATATCAATCGAAAAAAGGGTCAATGCCGATTGCCAGATTTTGATCAAAGTCAACATCTTCCTATGTTAGTCAACTTAGAAAGGGCGTTTTGGTAATTTACTAATCTGTTGGTTAATTTACTAAAATAGCCTTAGTTGAATAAGTCAAAGTCAGTTCCTAAACCTTATCATTCACGATCAAATAGTTAGAACAAAAACGCAAAAGGCAATAGACGTAGAACGCTAAAACGTGAAAAGTTCCATCGACGTTCTAGGGCAATTCGAAGGTTTCTCCATGGATTCCTTCAAGGTGGTCTTCGTAGATTAAGTTATACTTAAGGTATGGGTTTCTCTCCTAGACTTCTTTAACCAAGAGAACTTTTTTTCCAACCATTCAACGATCTTAAAAACTGGGGTTGTTCCTGTGTTCTCGTCGAACTTCTTGTCCCTAGTATCCCTTTCAATTGCATGTTGAATAGGTTAGATATCATGTTGTTGGTATGTGGTGCTGGCTGATCTTATGTGTAATGCTCTTGAAATATGAATGTCGATTAACCTATGAAGTTGTGATCGTATAAAATTAAGTGATTAAAACGTGAATCATGAATCGATAATATGTTAGTCACACCTGTAATCATTTAAGTGTTGATATGTTTGTCCGAGTGTTGTATTGCTGTGATTGTGATGTTATGAAGATGTTATAGTCATCAAATGTTAATATGATGATGTCCAATATGTCTTAAAAATGTTGCCCTAAAGTCATGACTAAGATTGGCATTAAAAGACCACTATGAAATCACATCTTGAATGAATTGACTATCTGATTCCAATAAAATTGGCTAACACTACTTGGTTAAAATGAATGCATGCTAATGGCTAGGATCTTATGTAAATGATTGAAAGATTGGCTAAAGATTCATACATATTCAATTTAAATATGAACATACGTAAAATTCGATTATGCCAATAAAAATGATTTGCTAGTATAACATCCCAAATGTTGAGGCCAATACTAATCATATGCCAATCTTGTGTAGTTAGAATATCAAATGATATTATAATCACTTCTAAAGTAATTCAATGAATCCATAACCAAGGGCATTCCATTCATTGGGACAACTCCCAACATGCTCTAAAAGAATGAACTATGAACATATGTAACTCATTGAAAAAAGTGTTCATCATCCATAAACGATGAAATGAATCTACTACACTAAAGTAAAGATGTAACGTGAGTTATTACATAATTAAAGGGGTCTAAACTAAATAAGTAACCGGAATGGGGTGTTAAAGAAAGTGAGACAATTCTTACTTACACCTCAGCTACTATGTTAAAAGAATACTCACGAATGCAGGTGTTAGAATGTGTGAGACTAATCCCATTAACACCTAAGGATGATATTTAAGGACAATTCACATTTCATCAATGTAAATTAAGGATGATATGTAAGGACAATTCACATTTCATCAATGTAAAGTAAGGATGATATCTAAGGACAATTCACATTTCATCAATGTAAAGTAAGGATGATATGTAAGGACAATTCACATTTCATCAATTAAAGTAAGGATGACAAGTCATCAGAAGAGTAAGTAAATCTCAATCTAGAAGCAAGCTTCCAAAATGCTTGAGTCAACTCTAAAAGATAAAGAAGATAATGAAAGTGAGCACGGCACCGATAGACTAGTTATGAGCATGTGCTTGCACGTGTAAGTCTCATGTGACGAGGCTACCACCGAGGTTGATAAGTAGTCTCATTAAGTCCCTAGTATTCGAACTATGTCTAGGCAACATAGGAACTAGCCAGTGGTTTCCACCTAAGCGAGCTAGGCATGTTCGAATTCACTTTGGCCAGTGATTCCACCCTTTTTCGGTGTGGGGCAGACACTAGATTTCATGTTTAGCTCACATGATCTATGTCGGTTAATGCTAACGATATGTTCTTAGTTCACTATAGCCATGAGCCACTCCTTTTCGGTGTGGAGTGAACACTTGAGATGGATTCGCCTTAGCCGGGGATCACCCCTTTCCATGTGTGGGGCAGACACTGGATTTCATGAGTAGCTCATATGATCTAGATTCATTTTAACTGGTGAATCACCCCTTTTTGGTACTGGGCAGACGCTGGATTTCATGTTATCTCGCATGATCTTATTCCTAATGCTTTCACCATGAAAGTGAGAATGATGATGATGATGGAACGTATGTTCAAAATGAGCAATGATGAAGAGCTTAAGCTAAATGTCAATTGCCATATGTCACACTCATGAAGTTTCAGCAATTAATGGGCAAAGCCAAATAAGATTGGCTTATAATGACTTCTTATATGATGCCAATAAAAGGAAGTAGAAACGTAAAGTTAATTAAATACCTCATAACTTCCTTAAGATGAAAGTAATGAAATAAATGGCATGACCAATAGAGAATGACTTATGAAACGTAATGAATATATAGTGTAACGTATGGCTCACTATAAGGTAGTTCAATCATTCCTTAGTCATTGGATTACTCACATCGATTCATTCTGGGTATGGGACTACAATGAATCATTGCACTTGTAAGTAAAACATAGGACCAAAGGAATTATTTAACTACACAACAACAAGAAGAAAAAGACTGAAAAATAATCCAACTGTCAAAAATGGAGCTTTAGGGTTGGGGTTGAGCAAATTTTCAAATCTTCGCCCGAGTGATTCTAAAATTATGTTGATGATACTAATGTCTTGTAATCACATAGAAAATGAGTTGTGTGGTTTTAATGCATTAAAATACATCATATTCATACCACAATTCACAACTAACGAATTAGGAAAGTCTAATGCCTAGACTTTCCAGAAATGGCATGTTGCTTAGGAAGAGCTTTCATTGCTAATGCATAGCTTTATGTGTATGTGTGAATACACCCTTTCTTAGTACAAGTGGTGTACTAACCCCCTACTATTTACTACTTTTACAGGTGCATATCAGAGGGCAGATTGACGATACTTGCAGCGGTTTGGACTTCAGCGTTTTCTCTAGACCATTTGGTAGGTCCTCTTGATTTAGAGAATGCTACACGCATTAGTCCAGCTTTAGATATAGACATAGCTAGTTGATGTTTTCCCTAACATTTCTTTCACATTTCATTTCGAACCTTTTGATGTAAGACCGTTTTGGCAACTTAATATATTATATTCATCGTTTGTTTTGAAATGTTCTTAATATTATATGGTTGTCTATTGATGTTGAGCTTAGTATATAATGTTTAATATGTAATAACTATATAAAGTCTAAGTAAACTTCATACATATAAAAAGTTCTAAATTTTTCGCAAATTTAACTAGATGAATCTCATGAATGCAAGATGAGGCTTGTCTTCGACCTCTGAGAGGTCAATGACGCCGGTGGCGATTCGGATTCAAGAATCCGGGTCGTTACAGATATGGTATCAGAGCATGAGGTTAAATTACCTAGGAACTAAAGATTAACACAACCACGTTATGTAGTTTCTAACATGTGGTTGTGAAGCGCGCCACAATCATGATTTAGAGACTATACAATGCTAGGAAATCTTCCCTTATTCTAATCCTTATCGTGCCATGTAGAGTTGTGACATTTCATGTCATTTTGAGGATCTAACTCTCTTCTTGGGTATACGTGTAGAAAATGAACACAAGGAGGAATGTCGCAAGGAGAGTTGAGGAAGCAGCTGCGGAAGGAAATTTAGCTCCTCCTCAAGCCCCAGCTGCTGCTGATCAAGTGCATGTCAACCCAGATGGGTTGACAGATGGTGAAGTGAGGAATGCTTTGCTACAGATGGTAGAAGACATCACGACTCATACTCAAGCCATCACAGCTCAAGCCGCGAGAGAAGGAACTCCCAGAGAGAACCCACATGCTAGAACCATGGTTAGCAGGCTGAGGGACTTCACCAGGATGAATCCCCTAGTGTACTACGGGTCCAAGGCCAGCGAGGATCCTCAGGAATTCGTAGATGAGGTGTACAAGATTCTGTGTGCCATTGGAGTTGATGAGGAGGCAAAGGATGAGTTGAGTCCATATCAACTCAAGGATGTGGCACAGGTTTTGTACCGGATGTGGGATGATGGCCGATCTAGAGGAGATGTTCCCATCACTTGGGATGTTCTCAAGACTGCCTTTCTGGAGAGGTTCTTCCCAAAGGAGCAGAGAGAAGCCAAGGTTAAAGAGTTTATCAAACTAAGACAAGGAGGTATGTCTGTCAAGGAGTATTCCATGAAATTTGTGAAATTGTCAAAGTATGCTTCTTCTCTGGTGGCAAATAGCAGGGATGAAATGAGCAGATTAGTGACTGGCGTGTCGGAGGATCTAGTAAAAGATTGTCAGGAAGCCATATTGCAAGACAATATGGATTTGGGTAAGTTGATGGTGTATGCTCAACAAGTAGAGTAGGGTCGCCGTAAGAGAAAGGTTCACGAAGGCAAGAGGCCTAAGGCTGCGGACCAGCCTAGTTTGAGCTCGGGTAGGGGCTCATTTGGAGTCTAAAACATGCCTAAGTCCAAGAGGCACTCAAGTAACTCCGCTCCTTCAGTTAATTCAAGAGCTAAGGTGATTAATTCTGGCCCCAGAAAGGGGAATGACCGTAACGTCCAGTTAACCAACAGGCCTTGTGGTAAGTGTGGGTGTTCGCATGGAGGTGAATGTTTGGTAGGTACTAACACATGTTTCGGGTGCGGCAAAAGTGAACACATGGTCCGAGAGTGTGCTCAAGTAAGTAATCAAGCCAAGGTAAATGCTCAGCCTCGGTCGAATGCAAATGCTGTAGCCGAACCTCCCAGGAGGAACTGGTTCTATGCGCTAAAAGGTAGAGAAGAGCAAGAGAAGTCAGCTGATGTAGTCACGGGTACGTTGCATGTCTTTACTTTACCTGTGTATGCATTATTAGATATAGGATCCACATTATGATTTGTCACTCCATTGATACCTAGTAGATTTGATGTGCTTCCTGAAATTTTGCATGATCCAATTTTAGTAAGTACTCCTATAGGGGACGGCATTAGAGCTGAGAAAGTGTATAAAAATTGCCCAATTCACGTCCTTGATATAGTCACTTACGCTAATCTAGCGGAGTTAGCCATACTCAATTTTGACATAATCTTGGGTATGGATTGGCTTCACAAGTGTTATGCCACAATAGACTGTCAAAACAGGGTAGTGAGGTTTCAGTTTCCAAGTGAGTTAGAACTGGAATGGGAAGGGCGTGGTTGAAGTCCAGTCGGCCAAATTGTTTCAAACTTAGAGGCCAATAAGATGATAGCTAAGGGGTATTTATACCACTTAGTTAGAGTCAATGACTTAGATCAAGAAGTCCCTTTCATAGATTTTGTGCCAATAGTGAATGAGTTCCCAGATGTCTTTCCGGAGGATTTACCAGGAGTCCCTCCTGAATGTGAGATTGACTTTGGTGTTGATTTAGATCCCAACACCAAGCCAATTTCTGTTCCCCCGTATAGGATGGCACCAGATGAACTTAAAGAGTTGAAGTTGTAGTTAAAAGATCTACTTGATAAGGGCTTCATCCAGCCGAGCATATCCCCATGGGGTGCTCCAGTGTTGTTCGTATAGAAAAAGGATGGAACCCTTAGAATGTGCATCGATTATCGGGAACTCAAAAAAGTAACTATAAAGAATAAGTACCCTCTTCCCAGAATCGACGATCTGTTTGACCAACTCCAAGATTCAAGTTTCTTTTCAAAGATAGACCTTCGTTTAGGCTACCATCAACTTAGAGTGAGGCGAGAAGACGTCTCTAAGACAACTTTTTGTACTAGATATGGACACTAGGAGTTTCTGGTCATGTCATTCGGTCTCATGTAACATTCTGGAAAATCACATGTCTAATGAAGTGCCCAGTAGGTGTTTAAGAATGCGTATTGGGGATACATAGGCATTCGAATGCCCAATATTGAGAAATACTGGGCATAGTATAGAAAATTGGCTATGTAGTATTAACCAACTTTTATATAATATCCAAATAAGCAAAATATTGGGCATAGTAGAAAATATTGGCTTAAAGGGTGTTAGCCAAATTTTCTAAGTATTAATGAGCTTGCTTAAGAAATGTACCTGCAATAAAGACCCTAGGCTAAAATGCAATAGCTTCATTACAAACATATGAAGTACTAGGCATCCAAGTGTCAAGCCTAGTACCATAGTACATGACCATTTAAAATGATCATGTAAATTAAGCAGTGCCCAAGGACATGGAGGGTCCTTGGGACAATAAGTAAACATTCCCAAAAAACCATAAATAATAGTTAGTTAGGAAAGTACAACCAATACATGTGCAAGCACATATGCAAGACGTGTGGAGAAGCGGCCAAAGGAGGGGACCACCCTAACCGAATTCGATTAGGGTAGTTAGGGGAAAAACGTGCACAAGGTAACACTCAATGTGGGGACTAACTTACTAACCAATTCTAGACTCTAACCTACTGCCCTAAATAGCTAACTAACCTATGACCAAACTAAATAAACTAATTAACGCACCCGACGACCTAAGACTTAACCGGGTGACACTAACCAAGTACCTAGTTAAAGAGACCACCTAGTACCTAACCAAGGATGGTCCACAAGGTTGCTTATGGTCCTAACAACTTAGGTATACTTTATTAATTACCCTAGGCTACTTAATTAATTAATTTATCAGCTTAATTAATTAATTTAAAAGGACAAAACCGAAATTACAAAGCAATTTGCAGATTTCGGTTAAAACAAGAAAAAGACAACCTAGTACCTACCTAGGATTATCCAAAATGTTAGTTATGGTCCTAAAAACTTAGGGGTACTTTATTAATTCCCCTAGGGTACCTAATTAATTAATTTAGCAACTTAATTAATTAATTTAAAGGGTTAAAACCTAAATCACAAAGCAATTTCCAGATTTCGGTTAAGACAAGAAAAAGACAACCTAGTACCTAACCTAGGATGGTCCAAAGGATTAGTTATGGTTATAACGACTGAAGGGTACTTTAGTAATTACCCTAGGTCACTTAATTAATTAAATTAGTCATTTAATTAATTAAATTAACGGGGTCAAACCGAAATTCTTACACTAACCTAGTACAACTCAAGAAACATCGTAGTACTTAACCTAGGATGGTCTAAAAGGGTTAACTTTGGTTCCAATGATTTAGGGGAACTTTAGTGATTACCCTAGGTCCCTTAATTTATTAAATTATCCATTTAATTAATTAATTTAAAGGGGAAAAACCAAATTCTTAGAATAAATTTAAGATTTGACCAAGTATTGTATTTTCCTAGTTCTAGTCAATCTAGGAGGGGCTTTTTAGTAATTAGTTAATTAATTAATATATTTAACTTATTAAAACCTAAGTTGAATGAGTAAATATAAGTTACTAAGACTTAGAATCACGTTCAAACTCATAGAAAAGGCAACGCAAAAACAGTAAGCAATGAACTCAAGAAAAAGGCAGAAACTTTATCGATTTCTCTAGGGCGATTTCAAGGTTAATTTCAAGGTGGTATTCGTTGATTAAGTTCTACATAAGGTATGGGTTTCTCTCCTAGACTCCTTATCCAAGAGAACTTTATTTCCAACGAATTCAACGATCTTGAAACTAGGGTTGTTCCCGTTCTCTTCGAACTCCTTGTCCCTAGTATCCTTTTCGATTTCAATGTTGAATAGGTTAGAGATCATGTTGTTGGTATGTGGTGCTGGCTGTTCTTAACATGTATTGTTCTTGAGTGATGAGTATCGAATGTATTTATGAACTTGTAATTGTGTAAAGTTACTCTTATAATGATAATTAAGGATCGATAATATGCTAAGTTAAGTCTGTGATGTGTTAAGTGAATTATGTGTCTTTGTCCGAATGTTGACTTGCTGTTGTTGTGATGTTATGAAGATTCTAAAGACATCAAATGTTAATATAATGCTGTCAAATATGTTCTTAAAACGTTACACTAAAAGACATAAACTAAGAATTGGCTCAAAGACATCTATGAAATCATATCTTGAATAAATTGGCTATCTAGTTCCAATAAAATTGGCTAACTATATTTGGTAAAAATGAATATATGATAATGGCTAGGAACTTATGTAAATGATTAAAATATTGGATAAGATTTCATACATATGGCAATTTAAATATGTGCATACGTAAAATTGGATTATGCTAAAATGAATGAATTTGCTAGTCTAACATCCAAAATCTTGAGCGAATACTAATCATATGCCAATTCTTGTGTAGTAAGAGTATAAAGTATATATTAAGCACTTCTAAAGTACCATCAATGAATCTATAACCAAGGTCATGATATTTATTGGGACAACTCCCAATATGCCCTACAAGAATGAACTATGAACATATGTAACTCATTGAAGGAAGTTCTCATCGTCCATAAACGATGAAATAAAACTACTACACTAAAGTAAAGATGTAACGTGAGTTATAACATAATTAAGGGGGGTCTAAATTAAGTAAGTGACCAGAATGGGGTGTTAATGGAAGTGAGACAAGTCTTGCTTACACCTAAGATACTTTTTAAAAAGATTACTCACGAATCAAGGTGTTAGAATGTGTGAGACTAGTCTCATTAACACCTAACGATGATATGTAAGGACAATTCACATTCATCAATGTAAAGTGAGGCTGTAAGTGTAAGGACAAATCACACTTAATACGTAAAGAAGAGATGAGAAATCATCTAATGAGCTATGACTACCTCATGCTAGAAGCAAGCTTCGATGATGTATGAGTTGAATGTAAATAAGAACTTTAAACTGAGCACCGAGGTGGGTATGGGTCTCCCTAAATCTCCTAGTCTTTGAACTATGTTGCCACCATAGGGAACTAGCTTGGTTCGAACCCAATAAGCTAGCATGTTTTGGATTCACTTTGGCCAGTGACTCCACCTCTTTTCAGTGTGGGGGAGACACCGGATTTTTTGATGCTCACATGATCTATGTAGGTTAAGGTTGAATTTCCTCAATGTATGAAAGATAATGAAATGAACGATACCGAAGGTGTTTGTGCAAGACAATGAGGAGGTGAAACTAGATTCTAGTAATGACATTAGGTCATTCTTGGTCATTGAACTTCATGATCCCGATGAGAGTCTTAAACTTCATCCTAGGTATAGCTGGTGTTTACATCAACCTACGAATGAATGAAATGAATAATGTGATGTACGAATGAACGAATGAAGCAGACTCTGTGTTTGCTAAAGAAGGCCCTCGGGTTGAGGTCCCATATGTTGGGCCCTCACTTGAGATGTCTTAATACTACATCCACGATTCCAAGGTCTCGTGAATATGAAATGTATAATATATAAAACATGAAATGTATGTTATGTGAACCTATTTGTCTATGATGTGTGACATATTCATGGTACGACCTTCCTATTACGAATTATGCAAGTCTAGAGACTTGACCTCCTAAGAAAGAATGTTGATTAGGAAGAGCCGTGACTTATAATGACTTCTTATATGATGCCAATAGAGGGAAGTAGAAATATAACGTTAACTAAATAGCCCATAACTTCCTTAACATGAAAGTAATGAAATCAATGGCATGATCAATATAGAATGGCTTATGAAATGTAATGAATATATAGTGTAAAGAAGGACCCACTATAAGGTAGGGAAATCATTCCTTAGTCCTTGGATTACTTACATAGATTCATTGTGGGTATGGGACTACAATGAATCATTGCACTTGTAAGTAAAACATAGCACCAAAAGAATTATTGAACTACACAACAAGAGGAAGAAAAAGACTAAAAATAAAACTAAGTATGGATGACAGAGGTCTCGGGTTAGGGGACTTAAAATTTCAAATCTTCGCCCGAGGGTTTCTAAAATTATGTTGATGATACTGATGTCTCGTAATTATATATAAAATGAGTTGTGTGCTTTGAATGCATTAAAATACATCATATTCATACCACAATTCACAACTAACGAATTAGGAAAGTCTAATGACTAGACTTTCCAGAAATGGCATATTTCTTAGGAAGAACTTTCATTGATCATGCATAGCTTTATGTGTATGTGTGCATACACCCATACTTAGTACAAGTGGTGTACTAACCCCCTACTATTTACTATTTTTATAGGTGCAGGTTAGAGGACAGATTGATGACACCTGCAGCGGTTTGGACTTCAACGTTTCTCCAAACCATTTGGTAGATCCTATTGATTTCAAGGATGCTACAGTCTTATTCTAGCTTTATATATAGACATAGCTAGTGGATGTTGTCCCTAGAATTTCTTTCACATTTCATTTCGAACCTTCTGATGTAAGGCCGTTTTGGCAAATGTATTTATGATATATTCATAGTCTGTTTCGAATTGATTCTTATGATAGATGGTTGTTTTCTTTATGTTGAGCTTAGTATATGATGTAAATATGTAATGACTATATGATGTCTAAGTAAACTTCATACATATAAAAAGTTTTAAATTTTCCGCAAATTTAACTAGATGAATGTGATGTATGCAAGATGAGGCTTGTCTGCGACCTCTGAGAGGTCAACGACGCCTGTGGTGATTTGATTCAAGAATCCGAGTCATTACAAACTTGGTATCAAAGGATGAGGTTAAATTACCTAGGATCTAAAGCTCAACACAACCACGTTACATAGTTTCTAGATTATGGTTGTGAACCGCGCCACAATCATGACTTAGAGACTACGCAATGATAGGAAATTCTCCCTTCTTCTACTCTTTATCGTGCTAAATAGAGCTTTGACACTTTGTGTCATTCTAAGTATCTAAATTCCTTCTTGTGTGAACGCGTAGAAGAATACACACAACAATTAGGATGACCAAGTGGTCTAAGGCGCCAGACTCAGGATCTGGCCTTCCCAAGGAGGGCCATAATGGAAATTCCCAACGTGGACGAAATATGTGTGGTGAGTGTGGTTGTTCGCATGGAGGTGAATGCATGGTAATGTCTAAAATCCTGCTATGAGTATTGATGATGAGTAGAAGGATAAGTTGGTTGCATACCAACTTAAGAATGTGGCTTAGACATGGATTTGTTCATAAGTTTTATGCTATAATAGACTATAGAAACTAGGTAGTAAGGCTTAAATTTCCAAATAAGTTGGGTTAAAATGGGAAGGGCGTCGTTCAAATCCAACATGCCAAATAGTTTCAAATCTTAAGGCCAATAAGATGTTATCTAAGGGATACTGAAGCCACTTAGTTAGAGTCAATGACTTAGAATAAGAAGTCCCTTCCATAGACTCTGTGTCCGTAGTAAATATGAGGTTTGGTAAGAAAAGGAAGTTGAGTCTTAGGTATATAGGTCATTATGAGATCTTACAACAAGTAGGTAAAGTTACCAAACAACTTGACTTTTGTTCACCCAGTGTTTCACGTTTCGATGCTTGAGAAGTGTCTAGGCAATCCAACGTCCATCCTACCCATCGAGGGGTTAGGAGTCGATAGGAATCTTTCCTTATGAAGAGGTTCCTGTTGCAATTTTAGATCATCAGGTGATGCGACTGAAGAACAAAGAGGTTCTCACCGTGAAGGTGTTATGTAGGAACCACCTGGTTGAGGGGGCAAGATGGGAGTCTGACACCGATATGAGATTTTGTTACCCTCACTTGTTCAGTTCTTGAGGTTAGATGTACTCTTACTAAGTCTGGTTTTGTTTAAGAAACTCTATGTTTAATTGATTTAGTCGATTTGGTGTTATAAGTCACTAATCGTATGTCTTATAATAGCACTATGTGAGTTAAAACCAAGTTATGTTTGCATTTTATGTTGCTTTTTTTGTGTAGCACAGACATGTTTTCTGTGTTGCATGATTTGTGATGTGGATTAAGTTAAGTGTGATTGAGAAGGAAATTCCTCAATCTCAAATATGAATCTTCAGATAAGCTTGAATGTTATGCATCATCCAAATAAGTGTGAATCATATATTCAAAAAAGAGAAAAGTTTGAGCATGTAAAATAACTTTCGAAAATCACCCTCTTTGTTTATATGATGTATAAGTGTCATTCGGGGACGAATGTTCCTAAGGGGGGGATAATGTAACATTCCGGAAAATCACATGTCTAATGAAGAGCCCAGTAGGTCTTTAAGAATGTGTATTTGGGATACATAGGCATTCCAATGCCCAATATTGAGAAATACTGGGCATAGTATAGAAAATTGGCTAAGTGGTATTAACCGATTTCTATATAATAACCAAATAAGCAAAATATTGGGCATTGTAGAAAACATTGGCTTAAAGGGTGTTAGCCAAATTTTCTAAGTATTCATGATCTTGTTTAAGAAATGTACCTGCAATAAAGACCCTAGGCTAAAATGCAATAGCTTCATTATAAACATATGGAGTACTAGGCATCCAAGTGTCAAGCCTAGTACCATAGCACATTACCATTTAAAATGATCATGTAAATTAAGAAGTGCCCAAGGACATGGTTAGGGTCGTTGGGACAATAAGTAAACATTCCCAAAGGAACCATAAATAATAGTTAGTTAGGAAAGTACAACCAACACATGTGCAAGGACATGTGCAACACATGTGGAGAAGCGGCCAAAGGAGGGGACAACACTAACTGAATTCTGTTAGGGTAGTTAGGGGGAAAACATGCACAAGGGACCACTCGATGTGGGGCCTAACTTCCTAACAAATTCTAGACTCTAACTTACTGCCCTAAATAGCTAACTAATCTAGGAACAAACTAAATAAACTAATTAGCGCACCCGACAACCTAAGACTTAACCGGGTGACACTAACCTAGTAACTAGTTAAAGAGACCACCTAGTACCTAACCTAGAATTGTCCAAAAGGTTGGTTATGGTCCTAAAAACTTAGGGATGCTTTAGTAATTACCCTAGACTACTTAACTAATTAGTTTATCATCTTAAATAATTAATTTAATAGGAAAAAATTGAAATTACAAAGTAATTTCCAGATTTCGGTTAAGACAAGAAAAAGACAACCTAGTACCTAAACTAGGATTGTCCAAAAGATTAGTTATGGTCCTAAGAACTTAGGGGTACTTTAGTAATTCCCCTAGGGTACCTAATTAATTAATTTAGAAACTTAATTAATTAATTTAAAGGGTTAAAACCTATATCACAAAGCAATTTCCAGATTTCGGTTAAGACAAGAAAAAAACAACCTAGTACCTAACCTAGGATGGTCCAAAGGATTAGTTATAGTTATAACGACTGAAGGGTACTTTATTAATTACCCTAGGTCACTTAATTAATTAAATTATACATTTAATTAATTAAATTAAAGGGGTCAAACCGAAATTCTTACACTAACCTAGTACAACTCAAGAAACATCCTAGTACTTAACCTAGGATGGTCTAAAAGGATTAATTTTTGTTCCAATGATTTAGGGGAACTTTAGTGATTACCCTAGGTCCCTTAATTAATTAAATTATCCATTTAATCAATTAATTTAAGGGGGAAAAACGAAATTCTTAGAAAAAATTTAAGTTTTGACCAAGTATTGTGTTTTCCTAGTTCTAGTCAATCTAGGAGGGTCTTTTTAGTAATTATTTAATTAATTTATTTAATTAACTTATTAAACTCTAAGTTGAATGAGTCAATATCAGTTCCTAAGACTTATAATCACGTTCAAACTAATAGAAAAGGCGACGCAAAAATAGTAAGCAACGAACGCAAGAAAAAGGCAGCAAATTTATCTATTTCTCTAGGGCGATTTCAAGGTTTCGTTCAAGGTGGTCTTCGTTGATTAAGTTCTACATAAGGTATGGGTTTCTATCCTGGAATCCTTTATCCAAGAGAACTTTATTTCCAATGAATTCAACGATCTTGAAACTACGGTTGTTTCCGTTCTCGTCGAACTCCTTGTCCCTAGTATCCTTTTCGATTTCAATGTTGAATAGGTTAGAGATCATGTTGTTGGTATGTGGTGCTGGATGTTATTAACATGTATTGTTCTTTAATGATGAGTATCAAATGAATTTATGAACTTGTAATTGCATAAAGTTACTCTTATCATGATAATTAAGGATCGATAATATGCTAAGTTAAGTCTCTGATGTGTTAAGTGAATTATGTGTCTTTGGCCGAATGTTGACTTGTTGTTGTTGTGATGTTATGAAGATTATAAAGCCATCAAATTATAATATGATGCTGTCAAACATATTCTTAAAACGTTACACTAAAAGCCATAAACTAAAAATTGGCTCAAAGACATCTATGAAATCATATCTTGAATAAATTGGCTATCTAGTTCCAATAAAATTGGCTAACTCTATTTGGTCAAAATGAATATATCCTAATGGCTAGGAACTTATGTAAATGATTAAAAGATTGGCTAAGGGTTCATACATATGGAAATTTAAATATGAGCATACGTAAAATTGGATTATGCCAAAAATAATGAATTTGCTAGTCTAACATCCCAAATCTAGAGCGAATACTAATCATATGCCAATTCTTGTGTAGTAAGAGTATAAAGTATATATTAAGCACTTCTAAAGTAACATCAATGAATCTATAACCAAGGGTATGATATTCATTGGGACAACTCCCAACATGCCCTAAAAGAATGAACTATGAACTTATGTAATTCATTGAAGGAAGTTCTCATAGTCCATATACGATGAAATGAAGCTACTACACTAAAGTAAAGATGTAACGTGAGTTATAACATAATTAAGGGGGGTCTAAATTAAGTAAGTGACCAGAATATGGTGTTAAAGGAAGTGAGACAAGTCTTACGTACACCTAAGCTACTATGTTAAAAGATTACTGACGAATGAAGGTGTTAGAATGTGTGAGACAAGTCTCATTAACACCTAAGGATGATATGTAAGGACAATTCACATTCATCAATGTAGAGTAAGAATGTAAGTGTAAGGAAAATTCAGACTTAATACGTAAAGAAGAGATGAGAAATCAATTAATGAGCTATGACTACCTCATGCTAGAAGCAAGCTTCAATGATCTATGAGTTGAATGTAAATAGGAACTTTAAACTGAGCACCGATAGGCTAGTTATGAGTGGTGATGCCTTCTTTCGGGAAGGGAGGGGTTCACAGAATTCTCATGAGCTGAGACTGTCCACCAAGGTGGGTATGGGTCTCCCTAAATAGCCTAGTCTTTGAACTATGTTGCCACCATAGGGAACTAGCTTGGTTCGAATCGAATAAGCTATCATGTTTTGGTTTCACTTTGGCCAGTGACTTCACCTCTTTTCGATGTGGGGAAGACACCGGATTTTATGATGCTCACATGATCTATGTCGGTTAAGGTTGAAGTTCATCAAAGTATGAAAGATAATGAAATGAACGATATCGAAGGTGTTTGTACAAGACAATCAGGAGGTGAAACCAGATTCAAGTAATAACATTAGGTCATTCTTGGTCATTGCACTTCATGATCCCCATGAGTCTTAAACTTCATCCTAGGTATAGCTGGTGTTTACATCAGCCTACGAATGAATGAAATGAATAATGTGAAGTACGAATGAACGAATGAAGCAGACTCTGTGTTTGCTAAAGAAGGCCCTCGAGTTGAGGTCCTATATGTTGGACCCTCACTTGAGATGTCTTAATGCTACATCCACGATTCCAAGGTCTCGTGAATATGAAATGTATAATATATAAAACATGAAATGTATGTTATGTGAACCTATTTGTGTATGATGTGTGACATATTCATGGTATGACCTTCCTATTATGAATTAGGCAAGTCTAAAGACTTGATCTCCTAAGAAAGCATGTTGATTAGGAAGAGCCATGGTTTATAATGACTTGTTATATGATGCCAATAAAGGGAAGTAGAAATATAGCGTTAACTAAATACCTCATAACTTCCCTAACATGAAAGTAATGAAATCAATGGCATGATCAATATAGAATGCCTTATGAAATGTAATGAATATATAGTGTAAAGAATGACTCACTATAAAGTAGGGAAATCATTCCTTAGTCCTTAGATTACTTACATCGATTCATTGTGAGTATGGGACTACAATGAATCATTCCACCTGTAAGTAAAAAATAGGACCAAAGGAATTTGAACAACACAACAAGAAGAAGAAAAAGACTGTAAATAAAACTAAGTATGGATGACAGAGCTCTCGGGTTAGGGGACTTAAAATTTCAAATCTTCGCCCGAGGGTTTCTAAAATTATGTTGATGATACCAATGTCTCGTAATTATATAGAAAATGAGTTATGTGCTTTGAATGCATTAAAATACATCATATTCATACCACAATTCACAACTAACGAATTAGTAAAGTCTAATGACTAGACTTTCCAGAAATGACATGTTACTTAAGAAGAGCTTTCATTGATCATGCATATCTTTATGTGTATGTGTGCATACACCCATACTTAGTACAAATGGTGTACTAACCCCCTACTATTTACTATTTTTATAGGTGCAAGTTAGAGGACAGATTGACGACACTTGCAGCGGTTTGGACTTCAGCGTTTCTCCAAACCATTTGGTAGATACTCTTGATTTCGAGGATGCTACAGTCTTATTATACATTTAGATATAAACATAGCTAGTGGATGTTGTCCCTAGCGTTTCTTTCATATTTCATTTTGAACATTTTGATGTAAGGCCATTTTTGGCAAACGTATTTATGATATATTCATATTCTGTTTAGAATTGATTCTTATGATAGATGGTTGTTTTCTTTATGTTGAGCTTAGTCTATGATGTAAATATGTAATGACTATATGAAGTCTAAGTAAACTTCATACATATAAAAAGTTTTAAATTTTTGGCAAATTTAACTAGATGTATTTGATGAATGCAAGATGAGGCTTGTCTGCGACCTCTGAGAGGTCAACGACGCCGGTAGCGATTCGATTCAAGAATCTGGGTCGCCACTTCTCACTAATGCACCAGCCGCGTTTATGGACCTTATGAATTGAGTCTTCCATAAGTACCTTGATTCCTTCGTCATAGTATTCATAGATGACATTCTCATATACTCTAAGTCTAAAGAAGAGCATGAGGTACACTTAAGAAGGACATCAGGTGTATGCAAAGTTTAGCAAATGTTAATTCTGGTTGAGATCAGTAACCTTTCTTGGTCATGTTATGACCGACCAAAGTATTGAAGTTGATCCTAAGAATGTTGAGGCGGTGAAGAATTGGCCGAGACCCCTTACTCCTACAGATATTCGGAGTTTTCTGGGTTTAGCCAATTATTATCGCAGGTTTGTTGAAGGGTTTTCCACTATTGCTGCACCATTGACCGCATTGACAAAGAAGAAAGCAAAGTTTGAGTGGTCCGAGAAATGTGGAAAGAGTTTTCAAGAACTCAAGGATCGACTCACTTCGTCCCCAGTATTGACATTGCCGAGAAGTGGTGAGGGGTACGTGGTATATTGTGATGCTTCCCGAGTATGTTTGGGATGTGTTCACATGCAGAATGGTAAGGTGATTGCATACGCATCAAGACATTTGAAAATCCACGAAAAGAACTACCCTACTCACGATCTTGAACTAGCCGTGATTGTCTTTGCGTTGAAGATGTGGAGACATTATTTATATCGTGTACATGTTGATGTGTATACTGACCATAAGAGTCTTCAATATGTATTCACGCAGATGGAGTTCAATCTTTGTCAGAGGAGATGGCTAGAATTTCTCAAGGATTATGAAATGAGTGTGTACTATCACACAGGTAAGGCAAATGTGGTGGCTGATGCATTGAGAAGACTGAGCATGGGTAGCGTTTCACATATTGATGATGAGAAGAATGAGCTGGTTAAAGGGGTGCACCAATTGGCAAGATCGGGTGTACGGCTGACAGATGCACCAAGTGCGGGTGTTTCGGTTCACTTAAGTTCTGAATCCTCATTTGTTGTAGATGTTAAATCCAATCAACATCTTGACCAAGTACTCATGGAGTTGAAAGACTCGGTATTGTGTAAGTTGAATGAGTGTTTCTTGTTAGGCGGAGATGGCGTACTCAGATATCAAAACATAATATGTGTGCCCAATGTGAATGATTTGAGGTCAAGTATTTTTGCAGAATATCATGGTTCCCGATATTCCATCCATCCAGGTGCCACCAAAATGTACCAATACCTTAAAGAGGTCTATTGGTGGGAAGGCATGAAGAGAGATATCTCTAAGTTCGTGGAGGAGTGTCTGAACTGCCAACAAGTTAAGGCGGAATACCTTAAGCCTGGATGTCTCACTCAGACGATTGAGATCCCAACGTGGAAGTGGGAGGCTATCCATATGTATTTTTTGGTTGGTCTGCCAAAGACTAGGAAACTACATGATTCCATTTTGGTTATTATTGATAGAATGACCAAGTCCACTCACTTCATACCTGTGAAGTCTACCTTCAAGGCCTAAAACTATGCCAAGCTTTATATAGATGAGATAGTGAGATGGCATGGGATTCCTCTATCTATTATTTCGGACAGAGGTGCTCAATTCACTTCTCATTTTTGGAAATCTTTCCAGAAATGTTTGGATACACAAGTGAAACTAAGTACTGCTTTCCATCCGCAGACAGATGGGCAAGCAGAACGTACCATCCAGAACCTTGAAGACATGTTGAGAGCATGTGTTATTGACTTCAAGGGGAGTTGGGATGATCACTTGCCGCTGATAGATTTCTCTTACAATAATAGCTACCATTCCATCATTGGAATGGCACCTTTCGAAGCATTATATGGCCGATGATGTAGATCTCCGATTGGTTGGTTCGAAGTAGAAGAATTGGTCATCCCTTGTCCTGAGATCGTGCATGAGGCTGTGGAGAAGGTGAAGATGATTAAGGATAGATTGTCTATTACTTACAGTCATTAGAAATCCTATGCAAAGAAACGAAAGAGAGCTCTTGAGTTTGAGGTGGGTGATCAAGTCTACCTGAAGATATCACCCATGAAAGGGGTGATGAGGTTTGGTAAGAAAGGTAAGTTGAGTCCGAGGTATATAGGTACTTATGAGATCTTGCAGCGAGTGGGAAACGTTGAATACGAACTGAAATTACCTCAAGACTTGGCTTCTGTTCATCCAGTGTTTCACATTTCTATGCTTAAGAAATGTCTAGGCGATCCAGCATCCATCCTGCCTGTTGAGGGGTTAGGAGTTGATGAGAACCTTTCTTATGAAGAAGTTCCAGTCGAAATTTTAGATCACCAAGTGAAGCGTCCGAGGAACAAGGAGGTTTCCACCGTGAATGTCCTATGGCAGAACCATCTTGTTGAGGGAGCAACGTGGGAGGCCGAGGTCGATATGAGATCCCGCTACCCTCATTTGTTCAGTTCTTAAGGTTAGATATTCTCTTCCTAAGTTAGGTTTATCTTTAAGAAAACTCTAAGTATAAGTGCTTTAGTTGATTAGGTGTGATATGCCACTAATCGTATGTCCTCTAATAGCACTATGTGAGTTAAAATTAAGTCATGTCTGCATTTGATGTTGCTGTTTTTGTGTAGCATAGACATGATTTTTTTATGGCATGAGTTCTGATGTGCATTAAGTTAAGTGTGATTGAGAAGGAAATTCCACAATCTCAAATATGAAGCTTCAGATAAGCTTGAATGTTATGCATCGTACAAATAAGTGTGAATCAGATATTCACAAAAGAGAAAAGTGTAAGCATGATAAAGTAACTTTCGAAAATCACCCTTTTTATTTAAATGACGTGTAAGTGTCATTCGGGGACGAATGTTCCTAAAGGGGGGATAATGTAACATTTTGGAAAATCACATGTCTAATGAAGATCCCAATATGTCCATAAGAAAGCCTATTGGGGGTACATAGGCACCCCAATGCCCAATATTGAAAAATATTGGGCATAGTATAGAAAAATTGGATAAGAGATATTAGCCAATTTTCTATATACGAATAAGAAATATACTTTTGGGTTTCTATGTCCCAATCAAAAGATTGTTGTTTGAGGAATGTACCTGCAAGGAAGACCCCAAGCTAATATAATTGGCACTATACACATATAAATCCACAACCAACGTGTGAGGTATGAGGCATCCAAGTGTCAGGCCTAAATACCATTCTACATCACCATCTAAAAAGATCATGTATATTAAGCAGTGCCCAAGGACATGGTGAGGGTGTTTGGGACAATAAGTAAACATTCCCAAATGAGCGATCAAGATAAATTAGTTAGGAAAGTGCAACAAACCCATGTTCAAGCACATGGGCAACACACGTGTAGGAACCGGCCAAGGGGACCACAGAACCAGCCTAATCGAATTCGGTTAGGGCGGTTAGGCAAGACACGCATGAGCGGGTCCCTCCATGTGGGACTAGCCAACCTAACTAACTCTAAGTCCTAACCAACTATCCTAACTAGCCAACTAACCTAGGACTAACCGAATTGGACCCCCTAATGCACCCGACAACCTAGGACAAATCCGGTGGAACCTAGTACTAGTTAAGGGGACAACCTAGTACCTAACCTAGGATGGTCCAAAGTTGTTAGTTGTAGTCCTAGTGACTTAGGGGTGTTTTGGTAATTTCCCTAGGTCCCTAAATTAATTAAATTCAGGATTTAATGAAATTAATTAAAAGTCAAAATGTTGACCAAAACAAGGGTCAATGCCGATTTCCAGATTTTGGTCAAAGTCAATATCATCCTATGTTTAGTCAACTTAGGAAGGGCATTTTGGTAATTTACTAATCAATTGGTTTATTTACTAAAATATCCTTAGTTGAATAAGTCAAAGTCAGTTCCTAAACCTAATCATTCACGATCAAACAATTAGAACAAAAACGCAAAGGCAGTAGACACAGAACGCTAAAACGTGAAAAGTTCCATCGATGTTCTAAGGCAATTCCAAGGTTTCTCCAAGGATTCATTCAAGGTGGTCTTCGTAGATTAAGTTCTACTTAAGGTATGGGTTTCTCTCATGGACTTCTTTCTCCAAAAGAACTTTCTTTCCAACAATTCAAAGATCTTGAAAACAAGGGTTGTTCCCGTGTTCTCATCGAACTCCTTGTCCCTAGTATCCTTTTCGATTCCATGTTGAATAGGTTAGAGATCATGTTGTTGGTATGTGGTGCTGGCTAATCTTATGTGTAATGTTCTTGAATTATGAATGTCGATTAACCTATGAAGTTGTGATCGTATAAAGTTAAGTGCTTAAAATGTGAATCATGAATCGACAATATGTTAGTCACACCCGTAATCGTTTAAGTGTTGATGTGTTTTTCCTAGTGTTGTATTACCGTGATTGTGACGTTATGAAGTTCTTATAGTCATCAAATATTAATATGATGATGTCCAATATGTCTTAAAAACGTTACCCTAAAGTCATGAACTAAGATTGGCTTAAAAGACAACTATGAAATCACATCTTGAATGAATTGACTATTTAATTCCAATAAAATTGGCTAACACTACTTGGTCATAACGAATGCATGATAATGGCTAGGAGCTTATGTAAATGATTGAAAGATTGGCTAAAGGTTCATACATATTCAATTTAAATATGAACATACGTAAAATTGGCTTATGCCAATAAAAATGATTTGCTAGTATAACATCAAAAAAGTTGAGGGCAATACTAATCCTATGCCAATCTTGTGTAGTTAGAAAATCAAATGATATTATAAGCACTTCTAAAGTAAGTCAATGAATACATAACCAAGGGCATGTCATTCATTGGGAAAACTCCCAACATGCTCTAAAAGAATGAACTATGAATATATGTAACTCATTGAAATAAGTGTTCATCGTCCATAAACGATGAAATGAATCTACTACACTAAAATAAAGAAGTAACGTGAGTTATAACATAATAAAAGGGGTCTAAACTAAATAAGTGACCAGAATGGGGTGTTAAAGAAAGTTAGACAAGTCATACTTACACCTAAGCTACTATGTTAAAAGAATACTCACGAATGAAGGTGTAAGAATATGTGAGACTAATCTCATTAACACCTAAGGATGATATGTAAGACCAATTCACATTTCATCAATGTAAATTAAGGATGATATGTAAGGATAATTCACTTTTCATCAATGTAAAGTAAGGATGATATGTAAGGACAATTCACATTTCATCAATGTAAAGTAAGGATGATATGTAAGGACAATTCACATTTCTTCAATGTAAAGTAAGGATGACAAGTCATCAGAAGAGTAAGTAAATCTCAATCTAGAAGAAAGCTTCCATAAAGCTTGAGTCAATTCTAAGAGATAAAGAAGATAATGAAAGTGAGCACAGCACCAATAGACTAGTTATGAGCATGTGCTTGCACGTGTAAGTCTCATGTGAGGAGGATACCAACGAGGTGGATAAGTAGTCTCATAAATTCCTAGTCTTCGAACTATGTCTATCCAATATAGGAACTATCGAGTGGTTTCCACCTAAGCGAGCTAGGCATGTTCGGATTCACTTTGGCCGGTGATTCCACCCCTTTTTGGTGTGGGGCAGACACTGGATTTCATGTTTAGCTCACATGATTTATGTCGGTTAATGCTCATGATATGTTCTTGGTTCACTATAGCCGTGAGCCACTCCTTTTCGGTGTGGAGTGAACACTTTAGATGGATTAGCCTTAGACGGGGATCACCCTTTCCATGTGTGGGGCAGACAATGGATTTCATGAGTGGCTCACATGATCTAGATTAATTTTAACTGGTGACTCACCCCTTTTCGGTGTGGGGCGGACACCGGATTTCAGGTTAGCTCGCATGATCTTATTCCTAATGATGTCACTATGAAAGTGAGAATGAAGATGATGATGGAACGTATGTTCAAAATGAGCAATGATGAAGAGCTGAAGAATGTCAATTGCCATATGTCACACTCATGAAGTTTCAGCAAATAATGGGCGAAGCCAAATAAGATTGGCTTATAATGACTTCTTATATGATGCCAATAAAGGGAAGTAGAAACGTAAAGTTAATTAAATACCTCATAACTTCCCTAAGATGAAAGTAATAAAATAAATGGTATGACTAATAGAGAATGACTTATGAAACGTAATGAATATATAGTGTAACGTATGGCTCACTATAAGGTAGTTCAATCATTCCTTAGTCATTGGATTACTTACATCAATTCATTCTTGGTATGGGACTACAATGAATTATTGCACTTGTAAATAAAACATAGGACCAAAGGAATTATTGAACTACACAACAAGAAGAATAAAAAGACTGAAAAATAATCTAAGTGTCAAAATGGAGCTCTCGGGTTGGGGTTGAGCAAATTTTCAAATCTTCCCCCGAGTGGTTCTAAAATTATGTTAATAATACTAATGTATTGTAATCATATAGAAAATGAGTTGTGTGCTTTGAATGCTTTAAAATACATCATATTCATACCACAATTCACAACTAACGAATTAGGAAAGTCTAATGCCTAGACTTTCCAGAAAAGGCATGTTGCTTAGGAAGAGCTTTCATTGATCATGCATACGTTTATGTGTATGTGTGCATACACCCATACTTAGTACAAGTGGTGTACTAACCCTCTAGTATTTACTATTTTTATAGGTGCAAGTCTGAGGGCAGATTGAAGACACTTGCACCGGTTTGGACTTCAACGTTTATTCGAGACCATTTGGTACGTCCTCTTGATTTTGAGGATGCTACATGCACTAGTCCAGATTTAGATGTAGACATAGATATTGGATGTTGTCCCTAGAATTTCTTTCACATTTCATTTTGAACCTTTTGATGTAAGGCCGTTTTGGCAACTTAATATATTTTATTCATCGTTTGTTTTGAAATGTTCTTAATATTAGATTGTTGTCTATTGATGTTGAGCTTAGTAGATAATGTTTAATACGTAATGACTATATGAAGTCTAAGTAAACTTCATACATATAAGAAGTTCTAAATTTTCCGCAAATTTAACTAGATAAATGTGATGAATGCAAGATGAGGCCTGTTTGCGACCCCTAAGAGGTCAACGACGCCGGTGGTGATTCGGATTCCAGAATCCGGGTCTTTACACACTGAAAGATAATTCTTTGACAATTAGTAAATTTCAAAGAGTAGTCAAGTACACTCATACCTCCTTGACGAAGATTGATGAATTCTTCCACTTTGGCTTCCCTCTTCTCTCTAGGAAAGAACCGATCAAGAAAAGCCTTCTTGAAAATCGCCCATGTCACCGGTCCACCCCTTAAAGGCCTATAATCTCTCCATTGGACGTACCAAGTTTGGGCTACATCTTTGAGTTGGTAAGTGGATAACTCGGCTTTCTCACTAGTAGTTAACCCCATAGCATATATAATCTTGTAGACTTCATGAATGAACTATTGGCGGGCTTCCTCAACCTTGGCCCATAGAAAGTAGAGCGATTCATTCTATTGAAATCCCTCAAACGAGAGGACATAGTGCCAACATATTGGTTTGCTCGAGGTACCACCTCCAGATTAGCTTGGACTGTTATGGCTTGTGCTTTAGTGGTGACGGCTTGTGCATGTGTAGTAATGACTTGGGCCATTTGGAGAAAGGCTGCCCTTATGTAACCATCCATAAAGAGTGGAGGATTGACCTGAGCTTGGTCATCATTGGAAACTTCTACAAGAGGAGGGACTTGATTGCCACGGGGAGAAACTCCCAAATTTGCAAACTCTTCATCAATTCTTTGACCAGTTGTTCTTCAGTATTCATGTAATACCTGTCACACCAGAACTTCATACCCCGGATGAGACCGGCGTCGTTAACCTCTCAGAGGTCGCAGACAAGCCTCTTCTTAGCTTTCATCACAATCATGTCACGCCTCAAAACCCATTAAGACGGACAGGCACCCGATGCCCTAAAGGCCCGAGAGAACCAACCTGCAACCTGTTCTTACTGAGCATATACTACAACAATTGAGACAAGTTAACTTTGGATGCAGCGATACAAACCAACGTAAGTAGGTCCAAAAGTTATATACAAGACTTGGCCGTTTAGGCCACAACTCCTTAAGACAAAACTGAACCATGTACATACGTCTACAAAGCCTCTAAAAGATAGAAGACTAGAGTAGGTCGGGACAGACCCCGCCTTACCTTTAACTACGATACAATACCAAACGAATTTAACAAGGGCTTAATAAAGCTCCGAATCAACTTGGAGCTTACCAAAAGTAGCAAAATTTTGAGTGCTCCTACTGAGGAGGTCTACTAGCTGGAGTACCTGAGCCTGCAGCATGAAATGCAGCGTCCCCAATACGGGATGTCAGTATGAAAAATGTACTGAATATGTAAGGCAAATAGTATATGTAATACAAAGCTCAAATGAAATCAAGTAGCAACATAAGGGTGCATAGATTAGGAGAGAAGACCACCTTTGCTTACTCTTATGGGATCAAGTAAGCTACATTCTTTCTTTACCTTGATTGTATGTTATAATCTTTGTTGGGCATGTGATACAAGTGACCAGCTGATCAGTGGTAGAAGAGGATGACCCATGCTAGGCGTATTAACCCCTGGGATGCGGTCCTCATAATTACACAACTTGGGATCGGCCCATGCTAGGCTTTCGCCCCTGAGCTGCCACCCTTCTATACCAATAGGGATCGGCCCATGCTAGGCTTTCGCCCCTAAGCTGCCACCCTTAATTAAATA
>JABWTJ010000152.1:2142011-2277424 GCA_016801875.1 Solanum sitiens
AAGGATGGTCCACAAGGTTGCTTATGGTCCTAACAACTTAGGTATGCTTTATTAATTACCCTAGGCTACTTAATTAATTAATTTATCAGCTTAATTAATTAATTTAAAAGGACAAAACCGAAATTACAAAGCAATTTGCAGATTTCGGTTAAAACAAGAAAAAGACAACCTAGTACCTACCTAGGATTATCCAAAATGTTAGTTATGGTCCTAAAAACTTAGGGGTACTTTATTAATTCCCCTAGGGTACCTAATTAATTAATTTAGCAACTTAATTAATTAATTTAAAGGGTTAAAACCTAAATCACAAAGCAATTTCCAGATTTCGGTTAAGACAAGAAAAAGACAACCTAGTACCTAACCTAGGATGGTCCAAAGGATTAGTTATGGTTATAACGACTGAAGGGTACTTTAGTAATTACCCTAGGTCACTTAATTAATTAAATTAGTCATTTAATTAATTAAATTAACGGGGTCAAACCGAAATTCTTACACTAACCTAGTACAACTCAAGAAACATCGTAGTACTTAACCTAGGATGGTCTAAAAGGGTTAACTTTGGTTCCAATGATTTAGGGGAACTTTAGTGATTACCCTAGGTCCCTTAATTTATTAAATTATCCATTTAATTAATTAATTTAAAGGGGAAAAACCAATTCTTAGAATAAATTTAAGATTTGACCAAGTATTGTATTTTCCTAGTTCTAGTCAATCTAGGAGGGGCTTTTTAGTAATTAGTTAATTAATTAATATATTTAACTTATTAAAACCTAAGTTGAATGAGTAAATATAAGTTACTAAGACTTAGAATCACGTTCAAACTCATAGAAAAGGCAACGCAAAAACAGTAAGCAATGAACTCAAGAAAAAGGCAGAAACTTTATCGATTTCTCTAGGGCGATTTCAAGGTTAATTTCAAGGTGGTATTCGTTGATTAAGTTCTACATAAGGTATGGGTTTCTCTCCTAGACTCCTTATCCAAGAGAACTTTATTTCCAACGAATTCAACGATCTTGAAACTAGGGTTGTTCCCGTTCTCTTCGAACTCCTTGTCCCTAGTATCCTTTTCGATTTCAATGTTGAATAGGTTAGAGATCATGTTGTTGGTATGTGGTGCTGGCTGTTCTTAACATGTATTGTTCTTGAGTGATGAGTATCGAATGTATTTATGAACTTGTAATTGTGTAAAGTTACTCTTATAATGATAATTAAGGATCGATAATATGCTAAGTTAAGTCTGTGATGTGTTAAGTGAATTATGTGTCTTTGTCCGAATGTTGACTTGCTGTTGTTGTGATGTTATGAAGATTCTAAAGACATCAAATGTTAATATAATGCTGTCAAATATGTTCTTAAAACGTTACACTAAAAGACATAAACTAAGAATTGGCTCAAAGACATCTATGAAATCATATCTTGAATAAATTGGCTATCTAGTTCCAATAAAATTGGCTAACTATATTTGGTAAAAATGAATATATGATAATGGCTAGGAACTTATGTAAATGATTAAAATATTGGATAAGATTTCATACATATGGCAATTTAAATATGTGCATACGTAAAATTGGATTATGCTAAAATGAATGAATTTGCTAGTCTAACATCCAAAATCTTGAGCGAATACTAATCATATGCCAATTCTTGTGTAGTAAGAGTATAAAGTATATATTAAGCACTTCTAAAGTACCATCAATGAATCTATAACCAAGGTCATGATATTTATTGGGACAACTCCCAATATGCCCTACAAGAATGAACTATGAACATATGTAACTCATTGAAGGAAGTTCTCATCGTCCATAAACGATGAAATAAAACTACTACACTAAAGTAAAGATGTAACGTGAGTTATAACATAATTAAGGGGGGTCTAAATTAAGTAAGTGACCAGAATGGGGTGTTAATGGAAGTGAGACAAGTCTTGCTTACACCTAAGATACTTTTTAAAAAGATTACTCACGAATCAAGGTGTTAGAATGTGTGAGACTAGTCTCATTAACACCTAACGATGATATGTAAGGACAATTCACATTCATCAATGTAAAGTGAGGCTGTAAGTGTAAGGACAAATCACACTTAATACGTAAAGAAGAGATGAGAAATCATCTAATGAGCTATGACTACCTCATGCTAGAAGCAAGCTTCGATGATGTATGAGTTGAATGTAAATAAGAACTTTAAACTGAGCACCGAGGTGGGTATGGGTCTCCCTAAATCTCCTAGTCTTTGAACTATGTTGCCACCATAGGGAACTAGCTTGGTTCGAACCCAATAAGCTAGCATGTTTTGGATTCACTTTGGCCAGTGACTCCACCTCTTTTCAGTGTGGGGGAGACACCGGATTTTTTGATGCTCACATGATCTATGTAGGTTAAGGTTGAATTTCCTCAATGTATGAAAGATAATGAAATGAACGACACCGAAGGTGTTTGTGCAAGACAATGAGGAGGTGAAACTAGATTCTAGTAATGACATTAGGTCATTCTTGGTCATTGAACTTCATGATCCCGATGAGAGTCTTAAACTTCATCCTAGGTATAGCTGGTGTTTACATCAACCTACGAATGAATGAAATGAATAATGTGATGTACGAATGAACGAATGAAGCAGACTCTGTGTTTGCTAAAGAAGGCCCTCGGGTTGAGGTCCCATATGTTGGGCCCTCACTTGAGATGTCTTAATACTACATCCACGATTCCAAGGTCTCGTGAATATGAAATGTATAATATATAAAACATGAAATGTATGTTATGTGAACCTATTTGTCTATGATGTGTGACATATTCATGGTACGACCTTCCTATTACGAATTATGCAAGTCTAGAGACTTGACCTCCTAAGAAAGAATGTTGATTAGGAAGAGCCGTGACTTATAATGACTTCTTATATGATGCCAATAGAGGGAAGTAGAAATATAACGTTAACTAAATAGCCCATAACTTCCTTAACATGAAAGTAATGAAATCAATGGCATGATCAATATAGAATGGCTTATGAAATGTAATGAATATATAGTGTAAAGAAGGACCCACTATAAGGTAGGGAAATCATTCCTTAGTCCTTGGATTACTTACATAGATTCATTGTGGGTATGGGACTACAATGAATCATTGCACTTGTAAGTAAAACATAGCACCAAAGGAATTATTGAACTACACAACAAGAGGAAGAAAAAGACTAAAAATAAAACTAAGTATGAATGACAGAGGTCTCGGGTTAGGGGACTTAAAATTTCAAATCTTCGCCCGAGGGTTTCTAAAATTATGTTGATGATACTAATGTCTCATAATTATATATAAAATGAGTTGTGCGCTTTGAATGCATTAAAATACATCATATTCATACCACAATTCACAACTACGAATTAGGAAAGTCTAATGACTAGACTTTCCAGAAATGGCATATTTCTTAGGAAGAACTTTCATTGATCATGCATAGCTTTATGTGTATGTGTGCATACACCCATACTTAGTACAAGTGGTGTACTAACCCCCTACTATTTACTATTTTTATAGGTGCAGGTTAGAGGGCAGATTGACGACACCTGCAGCGGTTTGGACTTCAACGTTTCTCCAAACCATTTGGTAGATCCTCTTGATTTCAAGGATGCTACAGTCTTATTCTAGCTTTATATATAGACATAGCTAGTGGATGTTGTCCCTAGAATTTCTTTCACATTTCATTTCGAACCTTCTGATTTAAGGCCGTTTTGGCAAACGTATTTATGATATATTCATAGTCTGTTTCAAATTGATTCTTATGATAGATGGTTGTTTTCTTTATGTTGAACTTAGTATATGATGTAAATATGTAATGACTATATGAAGTCTAAGTAAACTTCATACATATAAAAAGTTTTAAATTTTCCGCAAATTTAACTAGATGAATGTGATGTATGCAAGATGAGGCTTGTCTGCGACCTCTGAGAGGTCAACGACGCCTGTGGTGATTTGATTCAAGAATCCGGGTCATTACAAACTTGGTATCAAAGGATGAGGTTAAATTACCTAGGATCTAAAGCTCAACACAACCACGTTACATAGTTTCTAGATTATGGTTGTGAACCGCGCCACAATCATGACTTAGAGACTACGCAATGATAGGAAATTCTCCCTTCTTCTACTCTTTATCGTGCTAAATAGAGCTTTGACACTTTGTGTCATTCTAAGTATCTAAATTCCTTCTTGTGTGAACGCGTAGAAGAATACACACAACAATTAGGATGACCAAGTGGTCTAAGGCGCCAGACTCAGGATCTGGCCTTCCCAAGGAGGGCCATAATGGAAATTCCCAACGTGGACGAAATATGTGTGGTGAGTGTGGTTGTTCGCATGGAGGTGAATGCATGGTAATGTCTAAAATCCTGCTATGAGTATTGATGATGAGTAGAAGGATAAGTTGGTTGCATACCAACTTAAGAATGTGGCTTAGACATGGATTTGTTCATAAGTTTTATGCTATAATAGACTATAGAAACTAGGTAGTAAGGCTTAAATTTCCAAATAAGTTGGGTTAAAATGGGAAGGGCGTCGTTCAAATCCAACATGCCAAATAGTTTCAAATCTTAAGGCCAATAAGATGTTATCTAAGGGATACTGAAGCCACTTAGTTAGAGTCAATGACTTAGAATAAGAAGTCCCTTCCATAGACTCTGTGTCCATAGTAAATATGAGGTTTGGTAAGAAAAGGAAGTTGAGTCTTAGGTATATAGGTCATTATGAGATCTTACAACAAGTAGGTAAAGTTACCAAACAACTTGACTTTTGTTCACCCAGTGTTTCACGTTTCGATGCTTGAGAAGTGTCTAGGCAATCCAACGTCCATCCTACCCATCGAGGGGTTAGGAGTCGATAGGAATCTTTCCTTATGAAGAGGTTCCTGTTGCAATTTTAGATCATCAGGTGATGCGACTGAAGAACAAAGAGGTTCTCACCGTGAAGGTGTTATGTAGGAACAACCTGGTTGAGGGGGCAAGATGGGAGTCTGACACCGATATGAGATTTTGTTACCCTCACTTGTTCAGTTCTTGAGGTTAGATGTACTCTTACTAAGTCTGGTTTTGTTTAAGAAACTCTATGTTTAATTGATTTAGTCGATTTGGTGTTATAAGTCACTAATCGTATGTCTTATAATAGCACTATGTGAGTTAAAACCAAGTTATGTTTGCATTTTATGTTGCTTTTTTTGTGTAGCACAGACATGTTTTCTGTGTTGCATGATTTGTGATGTGGATTAAGTTAAGTGTGATTGAGAAGGAAATTCCTCAATCTCAAATATGAATCTTCAGATAAGCTTGAATGTTATGCATCATCCAAATAAGTGTGAATCATATATTCAAAAAAGAGAAAAGTTTGAGCATGTAAAATAACTTTCGAAAATCACCCTCTTTGTTTATATGATGTATAAGTGTCATTCGGGGACGAATGTTCCTAAGGGGGGGATAATGTAACATTCCGGAAAATCACATGTCTAATGAAGAGCCCAGTAGGTCTTTAAGAATGTGTATTTGGGATACATAGGCATTCCAATGCCCAATATTGAGAAATACTGGGCATAGTATAGAAAATTGGCTAAGTGGTATTAACCGATTTCTATATAATAACCAAATAAGCAAAATATTGGGCATTGTAGAAAACATTGGCTTAAAGGGTGTTAGCCAAATTTTCTAAGTATTCATGATCTTGTTTAAGAAATGTACCTGCAATAAAGACCCTAGGCTAAAATGCAATAGCTTCATTATAAACATATGGAGTACTAGGCATCCAAGTGTCAAGCCTAGTACCATAGCACATTACCATTTAAAATGATCATGTAAATTAAGAAGTGCCCAAGGACATGGTTAGGGTCGTTGGGACAATAAGTAAACATTCCCAAAGGAACCATAAATAATAGTTAGTTAGGAAAGTACAACCAACACATGTGCAAGGACATGTGCAACACATGTGGAGAAGCGGCCAAAGGAGGGGACAACACTAACTGAATTCTGTTAGGGTAGTTAGGGGGAAAACATGCACAAGGGACCACTCGATGTGGGGCCTAACTTCCTAACAAATTCTAGACTCTAACTTACTGCCCTAAATAGCTAACTAATCTAGGAACAAACTAAATAAACTAATTAGCGCACCCGACAACCTAAGACTTAACCGGGTGACACTAACCTAGTAACTAGTTAAAGAGACCACCTAGTACCTAACCTAGAATTGTCCAAAAGGTTGGTTATGGTCCTAAAAACTTAGGGATGCTTTAGTAATTACCCTAGACTACTTAACTAATTAGTTTATCATCTTAAATAATTAATTTAATAGGAAAAAATTGAAATTACAAAGTAATTTCCAGATTTCGGTTAAGACAAGAAAAAGACAACCTAGTACCTAAACTAGGATTGTCCAAAAGATTAGTTATGGTCCTAAGAACTTAGGGGTACTTTAGTAATTCCCCTAGGGTACCTAATTAATTAATTTAGAAACTTAATTAATTAATTTAAAGGGTTAAAACCTATATCACAAAGCAATTTCCAGATTTCGGTTAAGACAAGAAAAAAACAACCTAGTACCTAACCTAGGATGGTCCAAAGGATTAGTTATAGTTATAACGACTGAAGGGTACTTTATTAATTACCCTAGGTCACTTAATTAATTAAATTATACATTTAATTAATTAAATTAAAGGGGTCAAACCGAAATTCTTACACTAACCTAGTACAACTCAAGAAACATCCTAGTACTTAACCTAGGATGGTCTAAAAGGATTAATTTTTGTTCCAATGATTTAGGGGAACTTTAGTGATTACCCTAGGTCCCTTAATTAATTAAATTATCCATTTAATCAATTAATTTAAGGGGGAAAAACGAAATTCTTAGAAAAAATTTAAGTTTTGACCAAGTATTGTGTTTTCCTAGTTCTAGTCAATCTAGGAGGGTCTTTTTAGTAATTATTTAATTAATTTATTTAATTAACTTATTAAACTCTAAGTTGAATGAGTCAATATCAGTTCCTAAGACTTATAATCACGTTCAAACTAATAGAAAAGGCGACGCAAAAATAGTAAGCAACGAACGCAAGAAAAAGGCAGCAAATTTATCTATTTCTCTAGGGCGATTTCAACGTTTCGTTCAAGGTGGTCTTCGTTGATTAAGTTCTACATAAGGTATGGGTTTCTATCCTGGATCCTTTATCCAAGAGAACTTTATTTCCAATGAATTCAACGATCTTGAAACTACGGTTGTTTCCGTTCTCGTCGAACTCCTTGTCCCTAGTATCCTTTTCGATTTCAATGTTGAATAGGTTAGAGATCATGTTGTTGGTATGTGGTGCTGGATGTTCTTAACATGTATTGTTCTTTAATGATGAGTATCAAATGAATTTATGAACTTGTAATTGCATAAAGTTACTCTTATCATGATAATTAAGGATCGATAATATGCTAAGTTAAGTCTCTGATGTGTTAAGTGAATTATGTGTCTTTGGCCGAATGTTGACTTGTTGTTGTTGTGATGTTATGAAGATTATAAAGCCATCAAATTATAATATGATGCTGTCAAACATATTCTTAAAACGTTACACTAAAAGCCATAAACTAAAAATTGGCTCAAAGACATCTATGAAATCATATCTTGAATAAATTGGCTATCTAGTTCCAATAAAATTGGCTAACTCTATTTGGTCAAAATGAATACATCCTAATGGCTAGGAACTTATGTAAATGATTAAAAGATTGGCTAAGGGTTCATACATATGGAAATTTAAATATGAGCATACGTAAAATTGGATTATGCCAAAAATAATGAATTTGCTAGTCTAACATCCCAAATCTAGAGCGAATACTAATCATATGCCAATTCTTGTGTAGTAAGAGTATAAAGTATATATTAAGCACTTCTAAAGTAACATCAATGAATCTATAACCAAGGGTATGATATTCATTGGGACAACTCCCAACATGCCCTAAAAGAATGAACTATGAACTTATGTAATTCATTGAAGGAAGTTCTCATAGTCCATATACGATGAAATGAAGCTACTACACTAAAGTAAAGATGTAACGTGAGTTATAACATAATTAAGGGGGGTCTAAATTAAGTAAGTGACCAGAATATGGTGTTAAAGGAAGTGAGACAAGTCTTACGTACACCTAAGCTACTATGTTAAAAGATTACTGACGAATGAAGGTGTTAGAATGTGTGAGACAAGTCTCATTAACACCTAAGGATGATATGTAAGGACAATTCACATTCATCAATGTAGAGTAAGAATGTAAGTGTAAGGAAAATTCAGACTTAATACGTAAAGAAGAGATGAGAAATCAATTAATGAGCTATGACTACCTCATGCTAGAAGCAAGCTTCAATGATCTATGAGTTGAATGTAAATAGGAACTTTAAACTGAGCACCGATAGGCTAGTTATGAGTGGTGATGCCTTGTTTCGGGAAGGGAGGGGTTCACAGAATTCTCATGAGCTGAGACTGTCCACCAAGGTGGGTATGGGTCTCCCTAAATAGCCTAGTCTTTGAACTATGTTGCCACCATAGGGAACTAGCTTGGTTCGAATCGAATAAGCTATCATGTTTTGGTTTCACTTTGGCCAGTGACTTCACCTCTATTTGATGTGGGGAAGACACCGGATTTTATGATGCTCACATGATCTATGTCGGTTAAGGTTGAAGTTCATCAAAGTATGAAAGATAATGAAATGAACGATATCGAAGGTGTTTGTACAAGACAATCAAAAGGTGAAACCACATTCAAGTAATAACATTAGGTCATTCTTGGTCATTGCACTTCATGATCCCCATGAGTCTTAAACTTCATCCTAGGTATAGCTAGTGTTTACATCAGCCTACGAATGAATGAAATGAATAATGTGAAGTACGAATGAACGAATGAAGCAGACTCTGTGTTTGCTAAAGAAGGCCCTCGAGTTGAGGTCCTATATGTTGGACCCTCACTTGAGATGTCTTAATGCTACATCCACGATTCCAAGGTCTCGTGAATATGAAATGTGTAATATATAAAACATGAAATGTATGTTATGTGAACCTATTTGTGTATGATGTGTGACATATTCATGGTATGACCTTCCTATTACGAATTAGGCAAGTCTAAAGACTTGATCTCCTAAGAAAGCATGTTGATTAGGAAGAGCCATGGTTTATAATGACTTGTTATATGATGCCAATAAAGGGAAGTAGAAATATAATGTTAACTAAAAACCTCATAACTTCCCTAACATGAAAGTAATGAAATCAATGGCATGATCAATATAGAATACCTTATGAAATGTAATGAATATATAGTGTAAAGAATGACTCAATATAAAGTAGGGAAATCATTCCTTAGTCCTTAGATTACTTACATCGATTCATTGTGAGTATGGGACTACAATGAATCATTCCACCTGTAAGTTAAAAATAGGACCAAAGGAATTTAAACAACACAACAAGAAGAAGAAAAAGACTGTAAATAAAACTAAGTATGGATGACAGAGCTCTCGGGTTAGGGGACTTAAAATTTCAAATCTTCGCCCGAGGGGTTCTAAAATTATGTTGATGATACCAATGTCTCGTAATTATATAGAAAATGAGTTATGTGCTTTGAATGCATTAAAATACATCATATTCATACCACAATTCACAACTAACGAATTAGTAAAGTCTAATGACTAGACTTTCCAGAAATGACATGTTGCTTAGGAAGAGCTTTCATTGATCATGCATATCTTTATGTGTATGTGTGCATACACCCATACTTAGTACAAATGGTGTACTAACCCACTACTATTTACTATTTTTATAGGTGCAAGTTAGAGGACAGATTGACGACACTTGCAGCGGTTTGGACTTCAGTGTTTCTCCAAACCATTTGGTAAATACTCTTGATTTCGAGGATGCTACAGTCTTATTATAGATTTAGATATAAACATATCTAGTGGATGTTGTCCCTAACGTTTCTTTCATATTTCATTTTGAACATTTTGATGTAAGGCCATTTTTGGCAAACGTATTTATGATATATTCATATTCTGTTTAGAATTGATTCTTATGATAGATGGTTGTTTTCTTTATGTTGAGCTTAGTCTATGATGTAAATATGTAATGACTATATGAAGTCTAAGTAAACTTCATACATATAAAAAGTTTTAAATTTTCGGCAAATTTAACTAGATGTATGTGATGAATGCAAGATGAGGCTTGTCTGCGACCTCTGAGAGGTCAACGACGCCGGTAGCGATTTGATTCAAGAATCTGGGTCGCTACATCTCAATAACGCACCAGCCGCGTTTATGGACCTTATGAATTGAGTCTTCCGTGAGTACCTTGATTCCTTCGTCATAGTATTCATAGATGACATTCTCATATACTCTAAGTCTAAAGAAGAGCATGAGGTACACTTAAGAAGGACATCAGGTGTATGCAAAGTTTAGCAAATGTTAATTCTAGTTGAGATCAGTGACCTTTCTTGGTCATGTTATGGCCGACCAAGGTATTGAAGTTGATCCTAAGAATATTGAGGCGGTGAAGAATTGGCCGAGACCCCTTACTCCTATAGATATTCGGAGTTTTCTGGGTTTAGCCAATTATTATCGCAGGTTTGTTGAAGGGTTTTCCACTATTGCTGCACCATTGACCGCATTGACAAAGAAGAAAGCAAAGTTTGAGTGGTCCGAGAAATGTGAAAAGAGTTTTCAAGAACTCAAGGATCGACTCACTTCGTCCCCAGTATTGACGTTGCCGAGAAGTGGTGAGGGGTACGTGGTATATTGTGATGCTTCCCGAGTAGGTTTGGGATGTGTTCTCATGCAGAATGGTAAGGTGATTGCATACGCATCAAGACATTTGAAAATCCACGAAAAGAACTACCCTACTCACGATCTTGAACTAGCCGTGATTGTCTTTGCGTTGAAGATGTGGAGACATTATTTATATCATGTACATGTTGATGTGTATACTGACCATAAGAGTCTTCAATATGTATTCACGCAGAGGGAGTTGAATCTTTGTCAGAGGAGATGGCTAGAATTTCTCAAGGATTATGACATGAGTGTGTACTATCACACAGGTAAGGAAAATGTGGTGGCTGATGCATTGAGAAGACTGAGCATGGGCAGCGTTTCACATATTGATGATGAGAAGAATGAGCTGGTTAAAGGGGTGCACCAATTGGCAAGATCGGGTGTACGGCTGACAGATGCACCAAGTGCGGGTGTTTCGGTTCACTTAAGTTCTGAATCCTCATTTATTGTAGATGTTAAATCCAATCAACATCTTGACCAAGTACTCATGGAGTTGAAAGACTCGGTATTGTGTAAGTTGAATGAGTGTTTCTTGTTAGGCGGAGATGGCGTACTCAGATATCAAAACATAATATGTGTGCCCAATGTGAATGATTTGAGGTCAAGTATTTTTGCAGAATATGATGGTTCCCGATATTCCATCCATCCAGGTGCCACCAAAATGAACCAATACCTTAAAGAGGTCTATTGGTGGGAAGGCATGAAGAGAGATATCTCTAAGTTCGTGGAGGAGTGTCTGAACTGCCAACAGGTTAAGGCGGAATACCTTAAGCCTGGAGGTCTCACTCAGACGATTGAGATCCCAACGTGGAAGTGGGAGGATATCCATATGTATTTTGTGGTTGGTCTGCCAAAGACTAGGAAAATACATGATTCCATTTTGGTTATTATTGACAGAATGACCAAGTCCGCTCACTTCATACCTGTGAAGTCTACCTTCAAGGCCTAAAACTATGCCAAGCTTTATATAGATGAGATAGTGAGATGGCATGGGATTCCTCTATCTATTATTTCGGACAGAGGGGCTCAATTCACTTCTCATTTTTGGAAATCTTTCCAGAAATGTTTGGGTACACAAGTGAAACTAAGTACTGCTTTCCATCCGCAGACAGATGGGCAAGCAGAACGTACCATCCAGAACCTTGAAGACATGTTGAGAGCATGTGTTATTGACTTCAAGGGGAGTTGGGATGATCACTTGCCGCTGATAGATTTCTCTTACAATAATAGCTACCATTCCATCATTGGAATGGCACCTTTCGAAGCATTATATGGCCGATGATGTAGATCTCCGATTGGTTGGTTCGAAGTAGAAGAATTGGTCATCCCTTGTCCCGAGATCGTGCATGAGGCTGTGGACAAGGTGAATATGATTAAGGATAGATTGTCTATTGCTTACAGTCATCAGAAATCCTATACAGAGAAACGAAAGAGAGCTCTTGAGTTTGAGGTGGGTGATCAAGTCTACCTGAAGATATCACCCATGAAAGGGTGATGAGGTTTGGTAAGAAAGGTAAGTTGAGTCCGAGGTATATAGGTACTTATGAGATCTTGCAGCGAGTGGGAAACGTTGAATACGAACTGAAATTACCTCAAGACTTGGCTTCTGTTCATCCAGTGTTTCACGTTTCTATGCTTAAGAAATGTCTAGGCGATCCAGCATCCATCCTGCCTGTTGAGGGGTTAGGAGTTGATGAGAACCTTTCTTATGAAGAGGTTCCAGTCAAAATTTTAGATCACCAAGTGAAGCGTCTGAGGAACACGGAGGTTTCCACCGTGAAGGTCCTATGGCAGAACCATCTTGTTGAGGGAGCAACATGGGAGGCCGAGGCCGATATGAGATCCCGCTACCCTCATTTGTTCAGTTCTTAAGGTTAGATATTCTCTTCCTAAGTTGGGTTTATGTTTAAGAAAACTCTAAGTATAAGTGCTTTAGTTGATTAGGTGTGATAGGCAACTAATCGTATGTCCTCTAATAGCACTATGTGAGTTAAAATTAAGTCATTTCTGCATTTGATGTTGCTGTTTTTGTGTAGCATAGACATGATTTTTTTATGGCATGAGTTCTGATGTGCATTAAGTTAAGTGTGATTGAGAAGGAAATTCCACAATCTCAAATATGAAGCTTCAGATAAGCTTGAATGTTATGCATCGTACAAATAAGTGTGAATCAGATATTCACAAAAGAGAAAAGTGTAAGCATGATAAAGTAACTTTCAAAAATCACCCTTTTTGTTTAAATGATGTGTAAGTGTCATTCGAGGACGAATGTTCCTAAAGGGGGGATAATGTAACATTTTTGAAAATCTCATGTCTAATGAAGATCCCAATATGTCCTTAAGAAAGCCTATTGGGGGTACATAGGCACCCCAATGCCCAATATTGAAAAATATTGGGCATAGTATAGAAAAATTGGATAAGAGATATTAGCCAATTTTCTATATACGAATAAGAAATATACTTTTGGGTTTCTATGTCCCAATCAAAAGATTGTTGTTTGAGGAATGTACCTGCAAGGAAGACCCCAAGCTAATATAATTGGCACTATACACATATAAATCCACAACCAACGTGTGAGGTATGAGGCATCCAAGTGTCAGGCCTAAATACCATTCTACATCACCATCTAAAAAGATCATGTATATTAAGCAGTACCCAAGGACATGGTGAGGGTGTTTGGGACAATAAGTAAACATTCCCAAATGAGCGATCAAGATAAATTAGTTAGGAAAGTGTAACAAACCCATGTTCAAGCACATGGGCAACACACGTGTAGGAACCGGCCAAGGGGACCACAGAACCAGCCTAATCGAATTCGGTTAGGGCGGTTAGGCAAGACACGCATGAGCGGGTCCCTCAATGTTGGACCAGCCAACCTAACTAACTCTAAGTCCTAACCAACTATCCTAACTAGCCAACTAACCTAGGACTAACCGAATTGGACCCCCTAATGCACCCGACAACCTAGGACAAATTGGGTGGAACCTAGTACTAGTTAAGGGGACAACCTAGTACCTAACCTAGGATGGTCCAAAGTTGTTAGTTGTAGGCCTAGTGACTTAGGGGTGTTTTGGTAATTTCCCTAGGTCCCTAAATTAATTAAATTCATGATTTAATTAAATTAATTAAAAGTCAAAATGTTGACCGAAACAAGGGTCAATGCCAATTTCCAGATTTCGGTCAAAGTCAACATCATCCTATGTTTCGTCAACTTAGGAAGGGTATTTTGGTAATTTACTAATCAATTGGTTTATTTACTAAAATATCCTTAGTTGAATAAGTCAAAGTCAGTTCCTAAACCTAATCATTCACGATCAAACAATTAGAACAAAAATGAAAAGGCAGTAGACACAGAACGCTAAAACGTGAAAAGTTCCATCGATGTTCTAAGGCAATTCCAAGGTTTCTCCAAGGATTCATTCAAGGTGGTATTCGTAGATTAAGTTCTAATTAAGGTATGGTTTTATCTCATGGACTTCTTTCTCCAAAAGAACTTTCTTTCCAACAATTCAAAGATCTTGAAAACAAGGGTTGTTCCCGTATTCTCATCGAACTCCTTGTCCCTAGTATCCTTTTCGATTCCATGTTGAATAGGTTAGAGATCATGTTGTTGGTATGTGGTGCTGGCTAATCTTATGTGTAATGTTCTTGAATTATGAATGTCGATTAACCTATGAAGTTGTGATCGTATAAAGTTAAGTGCTTAAAATGTGAATCATGAATCGACAATATGTTAGTCACACCCGTAATCGTTTAAGTGTTGATGTGTTTGTCCTAGTGTTGTATTGCCGTGATTGTGACGTTATGAAGTTGTTATAGTCATAAAATGTTAATATGATGATGTCCAATATGTCTTAAAAACGTTACCCTAAAGTCATGAACTAAGATTGGCTTAAAAGACAACTATGAAATCACATCTTGAATGAATTGACTATTTAATTCCAATAAAATTGGCTAACACTACTTGGTCATAACGAATGCATGCTAATGGCTAGGAGCTTATGTAAATGATTGAAAGATTGGCTAAAGGTTCATACATATTCAATTTAAATATGAACATACGTAAAATTGGCTTATGCCAATAAAAATGATTTGCTAGTATAACATCAATAAAGTTGAGGCCAATACTAATCCTATGCCAATCTTGTGTAGTTAGAATATCAAATGATATTATAAGCACTTCTAAAGTAGGTCAATGAATACATAACCAAGGGCATGTCATTCATTGGGAAAACTCCCAACATGCTCTAAAAGAATGAACTATGAACATATGTAACTCATTGAAAGAAGTGTTCATCGTCCATAAACGATGAAATGAATCTACTACACTAAAGTAAAGAAGTAACGTGATTTATAACATAATAAAAGGGGTCTAAACTAAATAAGTGACCAGAATGGTGTGTTAAAGAAAGTTAGACAAGTCATACTTACACCTAAGCTACTATGTTAAAAGAATACTCACGAATGAAGGTGTAAGAATATGTGAGACTAATCTCATTAACACCTAAGGATGATATGTATGGCCAATTCACATTTCATCAATGTAAATTAAGGATGATATGTAAGGATAATTCACTTTTCATCAATGTAAAGTAAGGATGATATGTAAGGACAATTCACATTTCATCAATGTAAAGTAAGGATGATATGTAAGGACAATTCACATTTCTTCAACGTAAAGTAAGGATGACAAGTCATCAGAAGAGTAAGTAAATCTCAATCTAGAAGAAAGCTTCCATAAAGCTTGAGTCAATTCTAAGAGATAAAGAAGATAATGAAAGTGAGCACAGCACCAATAGACTAGTTATGAGCATGTGCTTGCACGTGTAAGTCTCATGTGACGAGGATACCAACGAGGTGGATAAGTAGTCTCATAAATTCCTAGTCTTCGAACTATGTCTATCCAACATAGGAACTAGCCAGTGGTTTCCACCTATGCGAGCTAGGCATGTTTGGATTCACTTTGGCCGGTGATTCCACCCCTTTTTGTTATGGGGCAGACATTGGATTTCATGTTTAGCTCACATGATTTATGTCGGTTAATGCTCACGATATGTTCTTGGTTCACTATAGCTATGAGCCACTCCTTTTCGGTGTGGAGTGAACACTTTAGATGGATTAGCCTTAGACGGGGATCACCCTTTCCATGTGTGGGGCAGACACTGGATTTCATGAGTGGCTCACATGATCTAGATTAATTTTAACTGGTGACTCACCCCTTTTCGGTGTGGGGCGGACACCGGATTTCAGGTTAGCTCGCATGATCTTATTCCTAATGATGTCACTATGAAAGTGAGAATGAAGATAATGATGGAACATATGTTCAAAATGAGCAATGATGAAGAGCTGAACAATGTCAATTGCCATATGTCACACTCATGGAGTTTCAGCAAATAATGGGCGAAGCCAAATAAGATTGGCTTATAATGACTTCTTATATGATGCCAATAAAGAGAAGTAGAAACGTAAAGTTAATTAAATACCTCATAACTTCCCTAAGATGAAAGTAATGAAATAAATGGTATGACTAATAGAGAAAGGCTTATGAAACGTAATGAATATATAGTGTAAAGTATGACTCACTATAAGGTAGTTCAATCATTCCTTAGTCATTGGATTACTTACATCGATTCATTCTGGGTATGGGACTACAATGAATCATTGCACTTGTAAATAAAACATAGGACCAAAGGAATTATTGAACTACACAACAAGAAGAATAAAAAGACTGAAAAATAATCTAAGTGTCAAAATGGAGCTCTCGGGTTGTGGTTGAGCAAATTTTCAAATCTTCGCCCGAGTGGTTCTAAAATTATGTTAATAAAACTAATGTCTTGTAATCATATAGAAAATGAGTTGTGTGCTTTGAATGCTTTAAAATACATCATATTCATACCACAATTCACAACTAACGAATTAGGAAAGTCTAATGCCTAGACTATCCAGAAAAGGCATGTTGCTTAGGAAGAGCTTTCATTGATCATGCATAGGTTTATGTGTATGCGTGCATACACCCATACTTAAGTACAAGTGGTGTACTAACCCTCTACTATTTACTATTTTTATAGGTGCAAGTTTGAGGGCAGATTGATGACACTTGCACCGGTTTGGACTTCAGCGTTTATTCGAGACCATTTGGTACGTCCTCTTGATTTCGAGGATGCTACATGCACTAGTCCAGCTTTAGATGTAGACATAGATATTGGATGTTGTCCCTAGAATTTCTTTCACATTTCATTTTGAACCTTTTGATGTAAGGCCGTTTTGGCAACTTAATATATTTTATTCATCGTTTGTTTTGAAATGTTCTTAATATTAGATGGTTGTCTATTGATGTTGAGCTTAGTAGATAATGTTTAATACGTAATGACTATATGAAGTCTAAGTAAACTTCATACATATAAGAAGTTTTAAAGTTTCCGCAAATTTAACTAGATGAATGTGATGAATGCAAGATGAGACCTGTTTGCGACCTCTGAGAGGTCAACGACGCCGGTGGTGATTCGGATTCCAGAATCCGGGTCTTTACACAATGAAAGATAATACTTTGACAATTAGTAAATTTCAAAGAGTAGTCAAGTACACTCATACCTCCTTGACGAAGATTGATGAATTCTTCCACTTTGGCTTCCCTCTTCTCTCTAGGAAAGAACCGATCAAGAAAAGCCTTCTTGAAAATCGCCCATGTCACCGGTCCACCCCTTAAAGGCCTATAATCTCTCCATTGGACGTACCAAGTTTGGGCTACATCTTTGAGTTGGTAAGTGGATAACTCGGCTTTCTCACTAGTAGTTAACCCCATAGCATATATAATCTTGTAGACTTCATGAATGAACTATTGGCGGGCTTCCTCAACCTTGGCCCATAGAAAGTAGAGGGATTTATCATTCTTTAGAAAACACGCTAAGTCATATGAAAGTCTTCAATGCACATACCATATAACATATACAAGTAACGATTCCATCACTTAAAGCATGATCATAATCAAAGGCATATTCTCATAAAGTCACGTTAATATTTCATATTCAATAGATCATATAGACACAACATAAAAAATATTTACCAACGACCCCATCCCCAACCTACAAGTGCAATGGTCATGTGAAGCCCAATAACCCTACATAACCAAGTAAATAACATAGGAGATCATAAGTAAAGCTTTGCTTCATATTACAACATAACTCAATAACATATTCATTATAAGGATCAATATTCATGTAACAGTAACATCATATATCATAAACATATATCTTTCATATCATCATATTACATAAGAACAATCTCCTAGGACTTCCCTTAGAGTCAACATGTGCAATGTCATGGTAGCGTCCCATACCACTACCTATACTAAGCCAACTCCTCAAGTTGACCTAGTCAATGTTCGTTTACTTGTCTTTTGTTTTACATGAGGGAACATAGGCAATAACCTACATAGACCATGTGAGCTAAACATGGAATTCGGTGTCTTCCCCACACTGAAAAGAGGTGGTCTACAGGCCAAAGTAGAACCGAACATGATGTAGCTTTCTAGGTGGATACACTAGCTAGTATCCTATGGTGGCAGCATAGTTCTAGGAGATGTATTGCAAAACCATAGTTCTACATTACGTGGAAGCCTCAAACTCATGAGAATCACTGTGAACCTACCTTCCCGCTAGGAAGGGACACTTTCCATATCTAGTTCATCGGTGCTTAGCTTAAGTCCCTTTTCTTGAAATAACCTTTAATTTGTCTTTTATCAAAAACTTATCATAGGTCATAGGAGATTATCTCCTTGTATAACATGATCATGATATCTTTTAGATTACATGAGAATTGTTCTTTCATCGTAACCTTTCTTATTTGTGAGATTTACATGGCATACTGATCTTGTGTAAAGCATACAAGAGAGTATCATAACTTGCATATTCATATTCTTATAATAATTTCAAGATTTACATGGTCATAGTCCAGCATATTTACATAGAAACATCATACATACTTTCATAACATACCTTTATGACTTATAGGCTAGCATAAACATCTTTGAGTAATCACAATTTTAGAAGACTTACCTCTTGCTTCCAAGAACCTTATTCATCATGAAATACTCATAATCATACATATTGAAATACTCAATGGCATAATCAAGAACAACTCATCAAATCATGTACAAGATCAATGCATAGTATAGGAGAAGGTAAACGGGTCATTCAAGGGTTCATTCAAACCTTAAATTCTAACCCTAACGTTTTCACGTTATCAAACACTACTAACAACGCATTCGAAACCATCACATAGAGAAAGATCATATTACACACAACATTCAAACATTATTAATCAATTACTCAAAAATTCATGTGAAATTAGATATAGAAAATGTTTCCTTTTCATTGAAAAACATAAACCTAGGGTTAGGAAGAAAATCGGTTTTGTAGAGTAAAAACCCTAGTATTTGCAGTTCTTGAAAACTTATCTTGAAATGACCTCTTTGGGAAAGGAATCCCAAAAGTGAAAACCCATACCTTATAGATGAAGAATCCAGGAAAATCTAATTGGAAATTTCGAAACCTTCGTCTTCTTCCTTAAGCTTTTATTGGTCTACAATGGTGTTTGGAAAAGACAGTGTTCTTGAGAGATTTGAGAGAATTTCGTTTGATATGGTTTGCTTAGGAAGAGCTTTCATTGATCATGCACAGCTTTATGTGTATGTGTGCATACACCCATACTTAGTACAAGTGGTGTACTAACCCTCTGCTATTTACTAATTTTATAGGTGCAGGTCTGAGGGCAGATTGACGACACTTGCTCCGGTTTGGACTTCAGCGTTTTCTCGAGACCATTTGGTAGGTCCTGTTGATTTCGAGGATGCTACACGCATTAGTCAGCTTTAGATATAGACATAGCTATTGTATGTTGTCCCTAGCGTTTCTTTCACATTTCATTTCGAACCTTTTGATGTAAGGCCCTTTTGGCAACTTAATATATTCTATTCATCGTTTGTTTTGAAATGTTCTTAATATTAGATGGTTGTCTATTGATGTTGAGCTTAGTAGATAATGTTTAATACATAATGACTATATGAAGTCTAAGTAAACTTCAAACATATAAAAAGTTCTATATTTTCCGCAAATTGAACTAGATGAATGTGATGAATGCAAGATGAGGCTTGTCTGCGACCTCTGAGAGGTCAACGATGCCGGTGGTGATTCGGATTCCAGAATCCGGGTCTTTACACAATGAAAGAGAATACTTTGACAATTAGTAGTTTTCAAAGAGTAGTCAAGTACACTCATACCTCCTTGACAAAGATTGATGAATTCTTCCACTTTGGCTTCCCTCTTCTCTCTAGGAAAGAACCGATCAAGAAAAGCCTTCTTGAAAATCTCCCATGTCACTGGTCCACCCCTTAAAGGCTATTATCTCTCCATTGGACGTACAAGGTTTGGGCTACATCTTTGAGTTGGTAAGTGGATAACTCGGCTTTCTAACTAGTAGTTAACCCCATAGCATATATAATCTTGTAGACTTCATGAATGAACTATAGGGGGGCTTCCTCAACCTTGGCCCATAGAAAGTAGAGAGATTCATTCTAGTGAAATACCTCAAACGAGAGGACATAGTGCCAACATATTGGTTTGCTCGAGGTACCACCTCCCGATTAGGTTGGGCCGTTATGGCTTGTGCTTTAGTGGCAACGGCTTGTGCTTGTGTAGTAATGACTTGGGCCATTTGGAGAAAGCTGCCCTTATGTCACCATCGATAAAAAGTGGAGGATTGACCTGAGCTTGGTCATCATTGGAAACTTCTTCAAGAGGAGGGACTTGATTGCCACGGGGAGGAACTCCCGAATTGGCAAACTCTTCATCAATTCTTCGACCAGCTGTTCTTCAGTATTCATGTAATACCTGTCACACCAGAACTTCATACCCCGGATGAGACCGGCGTCGCTAACCTCTCAGAGGTCGCAGACAAGCCTCTTCTTAGCTTTCATCACAATGATACAGTTAAAGTTGCGGAAAATTTAAAACTTTTTATTACTTATTGAAGTATACTTCGACTTCATACTTAAGATTTATATAGACATAAGATATTTTAATACTTGTCTCACATATATATAACCATCTAAGGAGTGCAAAGCCAATAATAATCAATATGCCATATAGGCCTTAGTACCAAAAGAATCCAAAGAACATAAATGGAAATCTAAAAACTACTAAATCTTCATAACACTGGAATCCAAACATAAGGACCTACCAAGACTTGGAGAGAGAGTTCCAAGCTTCTTCAAATCGACCTACTTAACTTCAATGGCCGGAGCCTACATTTGTAGTAAAATAATGTAATGGGTTAGTACGCCACATGTACTAAGTATGGGTATATGCACATAACATGTAGGGACATGCATGAAAAAGTATCATTTATCATTCTTTAGAAAACATGCTAAGTCATATGAAAGTCTTCAATGCACATACCATATAACATATACAAGTAACGATTCCATCACATAAAGCATGATCATAATCAAAGGCATATTCTCATAAATTCACGTTAATATTTCATATTCAATAGATCATATAGACACAACTTACAAAATATTTACCAACGACCCCATCCCCAACCTACAAGTGCAATGGTCATGTGAAGCCCAATAACCCTACATAACCAAGTAAATAACATAGGAGATCATAAGTATAGATTTTCTTCATATTACAACATAACTCAATAACATATTCATTATAAGGATCAATATTCATGTAACAGTAACATCATATATCATAAACATATAACTTTCATATCATCATATTACATAAGAACAATCTCCTAAGACTTCCCTTAGAGTCAACATGTGCAATGTCATGGTAGCGTCCCATACTACTACCTATACTAAGCCAACTCCTCAAGTTGCCCTAGTCAATGTTCGTTTACTTGTCTTTTGTTTTACATGAGGGAACATAGGCAATAACCTACATAGACCATGTGAGCTAAAAATGGAATCCGGTGTCTTCCCCACACTGAAAAGAGGTGGTCTACCGGCCAAAGTAGAACCGAACATGACGTAGCTTTCTAGGTGGATACACTAGCTAGTATCCTATGGTGGCAGCATAGTTATAGGAGATGTATTAGAGACCCATAGTTCCACATTACATGGAAGCCTCAATCTCATCAGAATCATTGTGAACCTACCTTCCCGCTAGGGAAAGGACACTTCCCATATCTAGTTCATCGGTGCTTAGCTTAAGTCCCTTTTCTTGAAATAACCTTTAATTTGTCTTTTATCAAAATTTATCATAGGGTCATAGGAGATTATATCCTTGTATAACATGATCATGAGATCTTTTAGATTACATGAGCATTGTCCTTTCATCGTAATCTTTCTTATTTGTGAGATTTACATGGCATAATGATCTTGTGTAAAGCATACAAGAGAGTATCATAACTTGCATATTCATATTCTTATCATAATTTCAAGATTTACATGGTCATAGTCCAGCATATTCACATAGCAACATCATACATACTTTCATAACATACCATCATGACTTATGGGCTAGCATAAACATCTTTGAGTAATCACAATTTTAGAAGACTTACCTCTTGCTTCCAAGAACCTTATTCATCATGAAATATTCATAATCATACATAGTGAAATACTCAATGGCATAATCATGAACAACTCATCAAATCATGTACAAGATCAATGCATAGTATAGGAGAAGGTAAACGGGTCATTCAAGGGTTCATTCAAACCTTAAATTCTAACCCTAACGTTTTCACGTTATCAAACACTACTAACAACCCATTCGAAACCATCACATATAGAAAGATCATATTACACACAACATTAAAACATTATTAATCAATTACTCAAAAATTCATGCAAAATTAGATATAGAAAATGTTTACTTTTCATAAAAAAACATAAACCTAGGGTTAGGAAGAAAATAGGTTTTGTAGAGTAAAAACCCTAGTATTTGAAGTTCTTGAAAACTTATCTTGAAATGACCTCTTTGGGAAAGGAATCCCAAAAGTGAAAACCCATACCTTATAGATGAAGAATCCACGAAAATCTAATTGGAAATGTCGAAACCTTCATCTTCTTCCTTAAGCTTTTCTTGGTCTACAATGGTGTTTGGAAAAGACAGTGTTCTTGAGAGATTTGAGAGAATTTCATTTGATATGTTTTGCTTATGAAGGGCTTTCATTGATCATGCACAGCTTTATGTGTATGTGTGCATACACCCATACTTAGTACAAGTGGTGTACAAACCCTCTACTATTTACTATTTTTATAGCTGCAGGTCTGAGGGCAGATTGACGACACTTGCAGCGGTTTGGACTTTAGCATTTTCTCGAGACCATTTGGTAGGTCCTCTTGATTTCGAGGATGCTACACGCATTAGTCCAGCTTTAGATATAGACATAGCTATTGTATGTTGTCCCTTGCGTCTCCTATGCTTTTATATGTTGTGTGCTATGTACTTGGAAGTGTAATGTGGTCTAAGAGGGTGGTTGACTTGAGAAGTCATTGATCGCCATTATATGATCATGTTGGTCAATGTACACACACTATCACTTACATGCATGTTACAAGTAGTATAAGTCATAGTGTCTAAATGAAAGGTAGTTCTCGTATTCACTAGTGTCTACTACTATGCATATTAAGGTGATGTTTATGAATGTATGATTTGTATTCCCTTACTAGGATGACTTGATAGGTGTACTAGTATGGGCAAGGGTATGGGACTTGTCTATGCATTGCACATGTGTATCTTGATAGGATAGTTCCTAGGTTTGGTTCTTATGCATATGAATGATGATTATATGAATATGTTATGAATATGATATAATGAAGTATGAATGCGTGTAGTGTCTTAGTAGGTTTATATGAAAGTATTGCTCATATAGTTATGCCTATAGACTTATGCATTGATATATGAATATGTGTGACCTTATGTGTTATGTGAAAGGTTTGCTCACATCTAAGTATACACTCACACACATAGATGATCTAGTAATTTACAGGGGCGTTGATAGGGGTGCCCAAGAATGCTATAAGACTAGATAGATGCTTGAATATGCTATAAGCATATGAATGATGAATATTCTAAGCTTATGTTTTATAAACAAACGTAATAAAGTCTTTTCAATAAAGGGAACTTAACTTAGCACCGAGCGAACTTGACAATGGGAGGTGATGACTTATCCATAGAAGGAAAGACTCATCCTTAAGGTTCCCATGTGATGTTAACTCCCTTGTTTATGGGATATGTAACTTTAAGGGATTCCCATGAGGAGCTGCCCACTTTACCAAATGGTATGAATAGGGATATCTACCTCTTAGTTCTTGAACAATGTTGCCACCATATGATACTAGCTAGAGGATTCTACCTCGATAGCTATGTTTATATTCGGTTCTACTTTGGCCGGTAGACCACATTCCATCGTTGTAAGGTTTGATGACACCGGATTCCATTTTTAGCATCACATGGTCTATGTCGATTGAGGTTATGGTTTCCCTAAAGGTAAAATGGACAATGGAAATAATTGAATAGGATCATAACTAGGAGGACTTAAGGTAAGTTACTTAGAATAGGTGGAAGTAATGAACCCATCTAGACATTGCACAAGTGACTCCTTAGGAAGTCTTAGGAAGGTACCTTAATAGATATGATTATCTATGTGTCCTTTATGTATGATATTGTAGTCTTGGTTTGACTATGTTTATATTGTACTATACTTCTATGATGGCATGTGTTGTCTTGTGTAGATGCTATATATGATTTTCTCTTGTGTTCCTAAGGTGATGCATTGCACCAAGTATCCCTAAAGGATTACTTGGAAGGCTAATGAATTAAAAGGGAGAGTTCACTGTAAAAGAAATGGGGTTCACTATAAAGTGACTTCAAGATGTACTTAAAATCTATAAGTGCTTTTCTATGATGTTTGGCCTTTGATTGTGTTTCTATGAAGTATGTGGATGATATAAATGCAATTGATAAAGGTTTTATGATGATTTACTTAAAATGGTATGAAGTATGATGTCAAAGGAAATATCCCTTTTAAATGCATGTTTTTGCATGGTTGTCATACTTAGTACATTCTTGTGCTAATCCCATTCTTCTTTACTTTTTACACAAAGTGTAGGTATTGGAATGCTTAAAGGAGGTATATGATTGAGGATCTTGATAGGTGATTTCCCAAGCTCAAGGAAAGGAATCCTTAAGTTCAAGTATGTCCTACTTATGTCTTTAATGTAAAGTCTTTAAATATTGTATAGTTATGTAAGGTGTCGTATGGGCCGTGTCCCTAGTGTATTCTGAAGTTATTGAGTCTAAGATGGCAAAGAGACTTAGAGTCTAAATATGTATTATGACTTATGTTTTATATATATATGATGTGATGTTTCTAGCATATGATGTGCTATGACAGGTTTTAAATTTTCCGCTAAATTTACTATGTCAATGTAATGAATGATATGAGAGGCTTGTCTTAGACCTCCGAGAGGTCGACGACGCCGTTTACAATCCAAGATTGTATCCTAACTTCTAGGGTATGCTTTTGGGTTGTGACAAACTTGGTATCAGAGCATAAGGTTTATGTAGCGGTTTTAGGTTCTAAAAGTCTCATATTGCCACGTCTAGTAGAGTCTCGTGGCATTGGTAGTGAGTCGCGACACATTAAATGGTACGAGAGGCTATAGGACGATAGAGTTTTCCTTCTTCATCATTCTCATATCGTGCCATAGAACTTAACTCTATAAGATCTCTCTCTTATGTTTTCTTGTCCGGTGGTCTTTTAGATATGGTTGCTTCGATAAGATTGCTCTATGCTTGTGGGAGAAAAGGTGAGTTTAAATGCTTATCTTTGTTTTATTGTTTGAATGAGTATGTGTGAAGGTGACACTTGTCCTTATTCTGATGATGTATAAACTAACTAGGGCGACTTGAAGGGTTAACTAGACTTAGGTAGGGGTATGGGACTCTACCTATGCCTTGCACTAGTTTGCATTGATGGAGACCTTAGGAGGTTAATACTATGTATGTGTATGATGAAATATGTGAATGTCCTTATGTGATGATCTCTATGCTTATAATCATGTAAGTAGCCTAGTATGCTAAAGATATGGAGTTATCCATGCATGAAGGTTATAGATGAGTGGAGTATGGTGCTAATTGTAGTTCTTGTTTGGTTATTTGGTTTAGTGAAGTTATGGACCTTTACTTGATCATTGCACATGTTAACTCTATGGGGATTATGATTGGTTATCTTACCTTGCTATGTATGAAATATCTCTTATTTGATGATGTGATGTCAATTATGGCAATATATGAAATCTATGTGAAATAACATGTTATGTCGAATGATGTATGTCATGATATAGTTGAAGCATGCTAGAAGTTCTGGTGGTTAAAGTGAATTCTCTTAAATTGTGTATTCTTATATGGTTTTGTATGATGGTAGCTAAACATAGAATTTGAACTTGGATTGTTTAATAACTACCTATGGAAGTATGCTATCCTATAAGTATATGTGATTAACAGTGTGCATTGTTTTTTTTTGTATATAAGTGGTACTTGATGAGTTGCTAGTATAAATTGGAGTCTTTTGTGGAGACTTAAATTGTAAATATAGTATGCATGCTTATGAAGAATGAGTTGGTAAAGCTTTGTTTCTTATAATTCCATACTTGTTCCATCAAATGTCTAAATGTTGCACTTTTGGGTATTTGCAAGCATGCTCGTTGTAAAGACTAGGCAACTTATTGTATCATGTTGGAGAACCTACTAAATTGTTATTTAATTGAATGTTGTTGAAATATGTGTAGAATTTATGAATACGAACATGATAAGGAATGTGGAAAAGAATTTTTGCTATTTAAATTGAAGGATGAGAATCTTATGACATGATAAGTCGTAGAGTTATTTCTAAACTTCTTATTGTGTTAAGAACTTCCTTGTTGTATTTCCTCAAATGATGTATGACCTTAGTATCTATTGCAAGTAAGGAATACCTTATGTCAATTCAATGGTATGATCAAAATTGATGTTTGAAGATGTTTTGCCTAAATTGATAAGGTTTAGAATGTCTTAGTGTTGCTAAATTGAATTAATTAAATTTCTCTCTAAAGTAGAAATCACCTTAAGTAATGAATATGAAGGTTTTGTATTTGAGATCCTCTATATGTTGGGTTAACTTGCTCTTAATTTGGGTTTACCCTAAGTGGGGGATGGTGGTTGAGTAGTGAGATTGTAGAAATTGTCTACATTGTTCTTCTATTCTTACTTTGAATTGGAAAATATGAATTCTTAGTATGCTTGTTCATGAAAATAGTCTTGCATAAAGTGTGAATTGGATGATCTTTATATGATTGGTAAGAATTGATTGACATCATCTTAGAGACATGGTGAATTTTCCAAGGAGCTTGAAAAGAAGTTCTTGATAAAATCCATGTTTTCTCTTGTTGACTTGCACTTCAATGTGCTAATTGTGAAGTTGACTTCATGAGGTAAGACAAGGAACTTGGTAATAGTCACTTGTAGGGTAAATTGTTTAGCCTTGTAATGGAAATTGAGTCTCTTTTACAATGAAATATGTTGACTCTCTTACAAATTTGGTGATTTGATGATTTGTAATACAAAATTGTAGGCTCATTTTAAAGGTTAAAACATGTTTTGCTAAGTGTATATGTGTGTGCCTATGGTTTGTGCTATTTTTCCAAAATGAGGCTTACTATAAGGGTGAGTATTATGTTAAGAAAAGAAATTTGAGGAATGACTTCCTATTTTGTTTTGATATACTTGGTGTTACTTACCATTTAGACTTCACTAAGAAGAAAAATATATGCATGTCTTGGCTTGAAAGTTGAGATTTCTCATTTTTAAAGAAATTGATCTTGTACTTTGCTAAGGTGTGAACTCTGATGCATGTAAATGTCTTGAGGAGTAAGACATTCCTCCATATACACCACTAAGCATGGTATGGTTGAGTATGACCTTCATGGTACTAGGTCTAACAAATGAAGATCTTTGTGATTTAACTAACTCAAGTTTATATGCATTGAGGTATGAGTGCTTCATTAACTTTGAGTATGAGTTATGATCTACCTATTAGTAGCTTTTCAAGATTTTCTTGTAATGAATTAAGGAGTAATGATCGTGTTATGATTAGGAGAAGGATGTTCCCCTATGAACATGAAAAGGACTTTTGTGTTTTGATGCGTTAAAGAGTGAGTGAGTAATGGTTTTTGCTTGCTTGTGTGCATTGAGTGCTAAAATGATTTGATGATATTTTAAATGTGATGAATTGCTCTTATGTGCATTAAAGTCCTTGTTGTGATTAAAGAGTCCTAAGTGTCATTCGAGGAAGAACGTTCCCAAGTGGGGGATATTGTAAGATCTCAAAAATGAGATAAGGTGTCTAGAGCCTAACATGTTCATCTTAATGTTATAAGGTCCTAAAATGCCTTATTATGTTATATATAGGGAGTGTGCAAAGTTTGAAGTGATTTGGAAGTCGGACGTCAAGGGACGTCCAAGACATTCGACGAATAGTCGCTTATGTGCACCATCTGTGTATGCATGCCAAAATTATATGAACTGAGTCAAATGAGTCTTGGAATGGTTTTAAATGATGATTAATGTTATTGTATGAAGTTTCGTGAAGTTTGGAGGTCAAACGCCCAAGAACGTCCAAGGCGTTCGAAAGATAGCCCCTAAGACGTTCATCGTATGTCATGTTGGGGTCAAGGCTGTTTGGACGTCTTTTAGGTGTTTGTTTTGGATGAAACTTATGTGGTAGGTCTATAACATGTTAAGGTTTGTAATCGCGTTGGAAACGTCCGGGTACAACTTCTAAAGGGCCCCACAAGAGACCCCAAAAGAACGACCCAAGGCTGCCTAAGACACTGCCTGGGCAGTGTCCCTTGACGGACCCAATGACGGATCGTTGGGCCACGAACGGACCGTCAAGCAGGTCTCATCAAAGGAGACTTGACTTGGGCAGGTCCTTAGCCAATAATTTGGCTAAGTCTCATGCAACTGAGGGCTGCCACGGCCCGTCATGGCCTTGACGCCCCGTCACTGCCCACGTCGCGGGTTCCTGCAAGTTGGCAGCCTGCGTTCTGTTAATTAAAGGAGTGAATGGGAAATGCACCCCACGTCCTAACCTGAATATAATAGGTTTATTAAAGTAATTTTAGGTGTATATAAGTCATCCAAAACGTGATCAACCCATTCCCAAATCCTCTCACATGTTTAAAGCCTTTCCCCTCCAAAATATTCTCTCTAGAACCTCCATGGTTTTTGAAGCTCAAGAACAGCTTGTAGATTGGATTCTCATGGGTTATTCATCAAGTTTTATAGGTCTTCATGAAGATTAAGGTATGGTGATCTTCATCTCTAGTTATCTTTTCATCTAGAGAGCCATTCTCATAGTTTTTTTCAAAGAAATCTTATGATCAAGTTTCCAATCTTCTAATCTAGCCATGTGTTCTTTCTCAAAAGCTTTTTAATGATTGAATCATGATTAATTGAAGTTAATTTAATGGTTTTAATGTGTTTTCACTCCAATTGCATGATGAACCCATGTTCCTTCCAAAATTGGTTAAGCTCTTGCATGGGCTTTGTGGATATAAATCATGTATGACTAAAGTAGAAAAGGCTTGGTTTGAATTAATCTAGGTTCATATTGTCCATGAAGTTGTAACTTGTGATCTTGACGTTAGGTTAGTCGCTATAAGAATTGATTATGGTTAATGTCTATAGTTGCTGCCTATAATGTAATATGATGATGAATTATATGTAATTGATACGATATGGGTCAATTCATGATAGGTTGAATATGATTAACCTATGTAAACTTACTTCCCATGAACTCCCTATATGAAGTATGCTTGTATCGACCTTAATGGAAAATTGTAGTAGTGTCTCATCTAGGTTATGATTTCATTATCTACTGTCTTAGGGTGATATGATTCATGAAATATGACCTATAATCCATATGAATGAAATTGATTAATGATCTCTGTTATTTTATTTTCCTAGTATGTTGATATGTTGTATTATGTTATGGTAAAATCATGTAGTGACTTGTACATTGTTTCTTATATGTTTAAAGTACATTTAGCTACTGCCATATATGTGTTTTATTGATGAATAAGGTGTATTGATCAATGATGATCAAAGGGTGAGAATTGGGTAAGAATGCTTATTTCCTTTACTCTTCTACTTCTCTATTCCTTTATAGTAGTGTTGATGAAGCCTTGTATGGCATTGTGTGGTATGGTCCACTTATGGTGGGGGTGTTTACTTTATTGTTATTATATATGTGTTGACCATGGCCTTGAAGGCATGTTGATGAACTTATGAACATGTGCTTAAGATAATACTATGAGAAGATTATGCTTACTTTCCTTTTCTAATTGTGGATTAGGTTGTGTGGCTATTTCATGAGCATGTGTATAACCATGTTAGGGTAAAGTATAGGTGTTGCCATTGATGTGTTAAGATGGTAATAACCCCTTACCTATGTACCCCTTATATGAAAGTGTGAATAGCTAAAGTTAGGAGTCTTGATTACATTGTACATTTTTTCTTGTCTCCTATGCTATTATGTGTTGTGTGCTATGTACTTGGAAGTGTAATGTGGTCTAAGAGGGTGGTTGACTTGAGACGTCATTGATAGCCATTATATGATCATGTTGGTCAATGTACACACACTCTCACTTACATGCATGTTACAAGTAGTATAAGTCATAGTGTCTAAATGAAAGGTAGTTCTCGTATTCACTAGTGTCTACTACTATGCATATTAAGGTGATGTTTATGAATGTATGATTTGTATTCCCTTACTAGGATGACTTGATAGGTGTACTAGTATGGGCAAGGGTATGGGACCTTGTCTATGCATTGCACATGTGTATCTTCATCGGATAGTTCGTAGGTTTGGTTCTTATGCATATGAAGGATGATTATATGAATATGTTATGAATATGATATAATGAAGTATGAATGCGTATAGTGTCTTAGTAGGTTTATATAAAAGTATTGCTCATATAGTTATGCCAATAGATTTATGCATTGATATATGAATATGTGTGACCTTATGTGTTATGTGAAAGGTTTGCTCACATCTAAGTATACACTCACACACATGGATGATCTAGTAATTTAGAGGGGCCTTGATAGGGGTGCCCAAGAATGCTATAAGACTAGATAGATGCTTGTATATGCTATAAGCATATGAATGATGAATATTCTAAGCTTATGTTTTATAAACAAACGTAATAAAGTCTTTTCCATAAAGGGAACTTAACTTAGCACCGAGCGAACTTGACAATGGGAGGTGATGACTTATCCATAGAAGGAAAGACTCATCCTTAAGGTTCCCATGTGATGTTAACTCCCTTGTTTATGGGATATGTAACTTTAAGGGATTCCCATGAGGAGATGCCCACTTTACCAAATGGTATGAATAGGGATATCTACCTCTTAGTTCTTGAACAATGTTGCCACCATATGATACTAGCTAGAGGATTCTACCTCGATAGCTATGTTTATATTCGGTTCTACTTTGGCCGGTAGACCACCTTCCATCGGTGTAAGGTTTGATGACACCGGATTCCATGTTTAGCATCACATGGTCTATGTCGGTTGAGGTTATGGTTTCCCTAAAGGTAAAATGGACAATGGAAATAATTGAATAGGATCCTAACAAGGAGGACTTAAGGTAAATTACTTAGAATAGGTGGAAGTAATGAACCCATCTAGACATTGCACAAGTGACTCCTTAATAAGTCTTAGGAAGGTACCTTAAATATATATGATTATGTATGTGTCCTTTATGTATGATATTGTAGTCTTGGTTTGACTATGTTTATATTGTACTATACTTCTATGATGGCATGTGTTGTCTTGTGTAGATGCTATGTATGGTTTTCTCTTGTGTTCCTAAGGTGATGCATCACCAAGTATCCCTAAAGGATTACTTGGAAGGCTAATGAATTAAAAGGGAGAGTTCACTGTAAAGGAAATGGGGTTCACTGTAAAGTGACTTCAAGATGTACTTAAATTCTATAAGTGCTTTTCTATGATGTTTTGCCTTTGATTGTGTTTCTATGAAGTATGTGTATCATATAAATGCAATTGATAAAGGTTTTATGATGATTTACTTAAAATGGCATGAAGTATGATTTCAAAGGAAATGTCCCTTTTAAATGCATGTTTTTGCATGGTTGCCATACTTAGTACATTCTTGTGCTAATCCCATTCTCTTTACTTTTTACACAAAGTGTAGGTATTGGAATGCTTAAAGGAGGTCTATGATTGAGGATCTTGATAGGTGATTTCCCAAGCTCAAGGAAAGGAATCCTTAAGTTCAAGGATGTCCTACTTATGTCTTTAAAGTAAAGTCTTTAAATATTGTATAGTTATGTAAGGTGTCGTATGGGCCGTGTCCCTAGTGTATTCTAAAGTTATTGAGTCTAAGATGGCAAAGAGACTTAGAGTCTAAATATGTATTATGACTTATGTTTTATATATATATGATGTGATGTTTCTAGAATCTGATGTGCTATGAAAAGTTTTAAATTTTCCGCTAAATTTACTATGTCAATGCAATGAATGATATGAGAGGCTTGTCTTAGACCTCCGAGAGGTCGACGACACCGGTTACAATCCAAGATTGTATCGTAACTTCTAGGGTATGCTTTTGGGTTGTGACAGAACTAGATCCTAACACTTGTGTCATGATGTTTTAAAGTCATAAAATGATTAATAATAGTGTTCTTAGGCGGTATATAATGTTTTGAATTGTTTGGAGGTCAAACGTCCAAGACATTTGGAAACTAGTCGAACTTGAACTAGTGTGTCGTAGTATTTTATAGTAATGTTTTGGGGGATGATTTGAAGGTGAAGTTAAGTAACGATAGTTCCTACATGTAGCCTGACATACAAAGGGTTGAAACGTCCAAGAACGAATCCCCGGGGACCATCAAAAGGTTCCCAAAAGTGGACCCAAAGTTGGACTTCCAAGCTGCCTCGCCAACAAGTTTTGAGGAGTGGATGCGCGTTACACAGCTAACACACAGTGGGGAAAATTCTTGACCTACGACACAGGGCTGTCACGAACCTTTCAGTCAAAATTTTTTTGAAATATAATATTTGGAAGTGCCTCCGCGACTCGCAGTAAAGTCCCAGATTTCGTTGCGTTGTTTTTTAAGTCAAATTTGAATTGGTTAATTTGTCCAATAAATATAGCGGTATTTTGGGTAATTTAGGGGTGAATTATGGACAGTTATAGGACCTATTTAAACCCCTAAACTCACCAATCAAAGCTAAACCTTCAACTCAAAACAAAACCTCTCCATTCTTTTCTCCAAAACTTCCATTGTTGAAGCTTGGGATCTCCAAGGAAGAAGATAGATTTCTCAAGTTTTTCTCCATCAATATTGTGTACTTTTCATCACAATTAAGGTATGGTTATTCATCCTTGAAATATCTTTCTTCAAGGAGTCAATTCCAATGATTTTCAAAGATGATCAAAAACATGAATTGTCCAATTTCGTAATCTATCCATGTGTTATGGCATTAAAGATTTTGAAACATTGTATTATGATTGAATTGATGGTAATTTGATAATTTTAATCTAAAAACTCTATGAACATATGCAAACCATGCACTTCTAGTGTTGACTACTTTATGGGTAAATTGATCATGTCTCAATGCTTATGAATTCTAGTGTAGTTTTCTATGGGCTATAGAATTATGTAAGAATTGTATTGGATTAATGTATAGGATGTCTTATATTGATAAATCTATATTGAATTGACTTATATTCATCGAGTATTGTGATTTTTGTATTGAATTGATGAACATGGCCATGGTAAGGGCCTATTGGTATTGTATTGGACTATTTATCTATGGATTGAAGTGGTGAGAACGGATTGGTGGTACACTGCCCTAATTCTCTTTATTTTATGTAATTTAGTCTTAATTATGTTTATTGGAATGTTCCAACTATATTGGCGGTGTTATGTGTATTACCTTTGAATTATGTGTCCTCGTCGGCGTTACTTTATGAAATGTATTGAACATGGCCTTGTCGGCATTATTTTATGAATGGTGATATTATTATGTTAAGACTTGAATATGAACAATATGAAGGACTATGTGATATATGTGTGTGTTTGATATTGAACTCTCCTGATTGACTATATGTGATCATGATAGACTAGGGTGATGTCTCTAGTAGTGTTACTAGTGTATCTTTATAGGTTGAGTTATTCCTATATGATACTTGAATACTATTGTGTATGTGATATGAAGATGAATGTTGAATGAAAGTCTAGGATCGGTAGACCTAATATGTTTAAGTTCTTAGAATGACTAATATATGGAACCTTCAATATGTTAAGAATGATCTACCTTATAGAACATTGAGTAGCATCCCTAGTGGAAACATCTTTTGTAGGTGCGTTATGACTAGTTAATGACTAAGAGATGGTAACTTTTCATATTCCCTTTTTATTGAACTTACTCTATGAGAACAAAGTCTAGGACCGAGTGAATATGTTATGGGTTGTAGCTCTACTTAAGAAGGAGACTAGATTATAATGTATATCTACTTTGGAAGAGACTAGAGTGCATAAAAGACCTTGATATTCCTTAACCATGTGCCTAAATAGGATGTATCCTAGTTCTACTCTTGGAAAGTAGAACACCCTGCATTGGAGTAGGGTAGACTCTGGATTCCATGCCTAGATAGTATGGTCTATGTCGGTTATTTCCTATTCTCATCATGTGGGATACATGCTAGTGTTGGATAAGTACTATGATGTTTAGGTAGTTGAATGAGACACTATCTAGACATTGCATGTTTAGGCTTTGAAGATGTCAGTGTATGAGTGCCCTATGTCTTCTTAAAGACCCTTATGTGAATGTCCATAAGCGATGAATGTTTTCTAATGACTTAATGAACATAATGACTTTAGTAAAGGAAAGTTAATGAAAAAGTACTTATGTAGAGTAGCTTTGACGACTGATTAGGTAGGCTTGAAGAAGGTGTATGGGCGGTATCTTCATGTCTTACTTAGGTGATTTATCACATCCGTAGAGCACCCCGTAGAAGTAACGGTGTCGTCGTCCTCTTTGAGGAATAAGACTATCCTCTTATCATACATAAATACATTCATAGTTTAAAAATGCGGAAAATTTAAAACTTTTCATTACTTCAACATTGAGGATTATATAGACATCTGCATACACATAATATATTCATATCGCGTATATATAGACCCTTCATATAAAAGAATATTACATAGTCTTCTACTTTTATTGCACATATATATATATAAGATATAACATAGTCGTAAAAGAGTGTCTTATCTCATAACCATCTAACAAGATTATATCAATTTGGGCCTAGCCCATACATCAATGTATAGAGCCACATATAGGCTATACAATTCATACTCAAATGAAAACAGAAAGAACATAAGAGTCTTAAAACTAAAACCACTTCATAAGCATGATATTGGCATTGCCCTCGGAAAGTGAGGACGTATCCACTTGGATGATTGAGAATTTCCATTTCATCTTCAATGTCGTCTCAAAAGTCATTTAACGACCGGAACCTAAAATGTTGGGGTAAAGGGGAGAAAATGAGGTTTGTACACCACTTGTACTAAGTATGAGACCATATGCACATATAATATCAAATCATGATAAATGAGACATTTCATTAAAACATGTTATTTTACTTTTAGAAAGCCTTATGCATATTAAGGAAAACCATACCAATCAATAAAGCATATTCATTAAGTCAAAAGCATGTACATCATAAGACCAACAATCCCAGGGCTAGCCAAGTCAAGACAACTCTATCATCAAGTTATAGTATCAACAAGCGTAGACAAGAGTTCATTTCAACATAATCAAAACAAGACAACTACTCATGAAACCTCATTAAGTCAACAAGTGCAATGACCAAGCAAAGCCCCATAACCTTACTCAATCAAGTAACCCAACAAGAGCCATGACTAATATCCAACTTCACATAGCACACCATTTAACACTACACATCATCAAACTTTAGAGATGGAGATTAACACATGTTCATATGTAAAACCAATCATCATGTAGTACCATCAATGAGAAAGATCATCATATACATATCATGTACAATTATAAGCATATTCATACATAAGAACATCCTCCCAAGGCTTCCTACAGGGTTAACTAGTGCAATTCTTAGGTAGAGTTCCATACCCCTACGTAGATTAAGCTAAACCTATTAGGTCATCCTAGTTAGAGTGCATTCCTTTAGTTCATTTTACCTTTTGGAAACTTATTGCCTTAACCGACATAGACCACATGAGCATAGGCGATTACTTTCCCATGTTGCATAAGTACACACCCCAAACACACTCGGGATGCATCACAATACACAATAAAGCCCTTTTTACCCTCAAGTAAAGTCAACACCGAATAGGAAGTAAGCCTATCTTTCAAGATTTGGAAGCTTCTCTCACATGCCTCTGACCACTCAAATTTCTTACTCTTTTGGGTCAAAGTAGTCAAGGGAGATGCAATGGACGCAAAACCATCCATAAACCTTTGAAAATAACCCGCTAGACCGAAGAAACTCCTATTGTCGGTTGGATCAATGGTTTAGGCCAATTTTTCACCGCCACTGTTTTCCTTGGATCAACCTCAACTCCCTCACTAGAGATTATATGACCATGAAATGCCACCGACCTCAACAAAAACTCACATTTTCTATACTTCGCAAACATTTGATGTTCTTTAAGTATTTGCAACACCAATTCAAATGACTCATGTGTTCACCCTCATTTTTCGAATATACCAAGATGTCGTCAATGAAGATAATGACAAATGAATGTAGGTAACTTCAAAACATCCTATTCATTAGGTCTATAAATGCCACCGGAGAATTAGTGAGACCAAATGACATTACTAAGAACTCATAGTGACCATATCTAGACCAAAATGCAGTATTTGGTATATCCTCACCTCTCACCCTAAGTTGGTGATACCCCGATCTGAAGTGAATCTTAGAAAAGTAGCTTTCCCGTTGGAGTTGATCAAACAAGTCGTCAATCCGAGGGAGAGGATACATGTTCTTTATTGTGACTTTGTAAATTTGACGGTAATCCATACACATTCTAAGGGATCCATCCTTCTTCTTCACAAACAAAATTGGCGCACCACATAGAGATATACTAGGTCTAATGAAGCCTTTGTCTAGTAGATCTTTGAGTTGAGCCTTCAACTCTCTAAATTCGGCCAGAGCCATTCGATAAGGAGGAATTGATATGCGATTTGTAATCTGGTAGCAAACCAATACCAAAAGCAATTTCCCGTTCGGGAGGAATTCATTAGGAAAGACCTCCAGAAATTCCCTTACTACGTGGACCGACTCAATGGGAGGAATTTCGTAGTCTAATTCTTGGACTCTTACTATATGATATAAGTACTATTCAGAGATCATTTTCCATGTTTTTAAACAAGAGATGATATGACCTCTAGGAATAAAATTCCCCCCCCCCCTTCCACTGTAAAACGGGTTCATTTGGAAATTTAAACTTTACCACCCTCGTTCTACAATCAATAGAGGCAAAGCAAGCATGCAACAAATCCATACCTAAGATAATATCAAAATCATACATATCAAGTTCTACTAGTTCAACATAAGTAACTCTACTGGGAAACAATATAGGAAAAATACACCCTTTTTGCAACAACTGACTCACCCACCGGGGTAGACACCATGACAGGTTCATTCAAGATATCGGGCAAAATTTCAAACATTTCAGCTACTAGAGGAGTAACAAATTACAAGGTAGCACCGGGATCAAGTAAAACATATACATCAATAGAGAAGACTTTCAATATACCGATTACCACATCGGGAGAAGTCTCTTGCTCACCTCTAGAGCGGAGAGCATAAAAGTGATTTTTCTTAGGATCATCATTAGAAACACTTGCTTGAGCTTGACCACCACCCCTACCTTGACCCTTAACATTTGGGCAATCCCTAATCTTATGGAAACTTTTACCACAACCAAAACAATTATCCATTCCCTTCAGGCAATCACCATAATGCTTCTTGCCACACTTTTCACAAGTTGGCTTCTTGTTTAGTGAGCTAGTGCTCCCTCCCTTTTGACACTTATGGTTAGATACCTATCATCACGAGCCTTAGAAAACTTGGTAGGAAATTGATTAGAGAACCTCTTCTTGAACGTAGGCTTGTCGTGGATATCAAGCCTACCCTTTGAAGAACCACGATCAAAAGATCTTGGCCTCTTGGCATCATTACTCTTTCTCTTAGCCCTTGCATCTTCCACATGTTGAGCATTAACCATAAGATGAGAAATGTTAATATTTTCATGTATCATAGCCGAAGGACATTCCTCTTGCAAGTCCTCCAACACTCCCGTCACAAAGATGTTCATTTCATCCGTAGGATCAGAAACCAAAGAAGGAGCATTCTTTGACAATTTAATGAATTTCAAAGAGTATTCAAGCACAATCATACATCCTTAACGAAGGTTGATGAACTCCACCACTTTGGTTTCCCTCTTCTCCCTAGGAAGGAATCGATCAAGAAAATCCTTCTTCAAGATGTCCCAAGTCACCGGTCCACCCCTTTGAGGGCTATTGTCCCTCCATTGAAGGTACCAAGTTTGGGCCACATCTTTGAGTTGATAAGTGGATAACTTGGCCTTCTCACTATAAGTCAACCCCATATCATAAAGGATCTTGTAGATTTCATCAATGAATTCTTAGGGATCTTCTTCAACATTGGACCCATAAAAAGTAGGGGGATTCATCCTAGTGAAACTCCTCAAACGGGAGGCCATGGTGTAAACATGTTGGTTTACTCGGGGTACAACCTCTTGATTAGCTTGGGTCGTCATGGATTTGGCTTGAGTAGTGACGACTTGAGCTTGTGAAGTAATGGCTTGGGCTATTTGGAAAAGGGCAGCCCTTATGTCACCATCCGTCAAAGGAGGAGTATTGACCGGAGCATGGTCATCATTAGCATCTTCTTCAATATGAAGGACTTGATCACCACGTGGAGGAACTCCCGCATTGAAAATCTTTTCCTCAAGTCTTCGTGCCACGTTTCTTTTAGTATTCATTGCCTATAACCAAAATACAAGGCTTAGGTGAAAGCACACAATAGGTATACTCTAGAGGCACGACATTGGATTTCCAAGAAAGTGATAGTTTACTAAGCATCACATAGGTTCCTACCCATAAGTGTGGCGCACTTCACAATTATGAGTAAGAATCTACATAGACGTGGTTCAGAGACACATTGACTCGAAGATATTTAACCTGATGCTATGAAACCAAGTTTGTCTCATCCGGGGAGCACCTCCTACACGTAACCGGTGTCGTCGTCCTCTTTGAGGAATAAGACTATCCTCTTATCATACATAAATACATTCATAGTCTAAAAATGCGGAAAATTTAAAACTTTTCATTACTTCAACATTGAGGATTATATAGACCTCTGCATACACATAATATATTCATATCGCGTATATATAGACCCTTCGTATAAAAATATTACATAATCTTCTACTTTTATTGCACATAGATATATATAAGATATAACATAGTCTTAAAAGAGTGTCGCATCTCATAACCATCTAAAAAGATTATATCAATTTGAGCCTAGCCCATACATCACTGTAATAGAGCAACATATAGGCTATACAATTCGTACTCAAATGAAAAGGAAAAGAACATAAGATTCTTAAAACTAAAACAACTTCATAAGCTTGATATTGGCATTGCCATCGGAAAGTGAGGACCTACCCACTTGGATGATTGAGAATTTCCAAGTCTTCTTCAAAGTCGTCTCAAAAGCCCTTCAACGACCGGAACATAAAATGTTGGGGGAAAAGAGATAAATGGGGTTAGTACACCACTTGTACTAAGTATGAGACCATATGCACATATAATATCAAATTATGCTATGCATATTCAAGAAAACTATACCAATAAATAAGGCATATTCATTAAGTCAAAAGCATGTACATCACAAGACCAACAATCCCAGGGCTAGCCAAGTCAACATGCATATCATATAATTGATAACTTAGTCAAGAAAACTCTATCATCAAGTTATAGAAGCAACAAGCATAGACAAAAGTTTATTTCAACATAATCAAAACAAGACAATTACTCATGAACCCTCATTAAGTCAACAAGTCCAATGACCAAGCAAAGCCCCATAACCTTACTTAACCAAGTAACCCAACAAGTGCCATCACTAATATCAAACTTCATATAGCATACCATTTAAGAATACATATCGTTATACTTTAGAGATGGAGATTAACACATGTTCATAAGTGAAACCAATCATCATGTAGTATCATCAAATAGCAACATCGTTATATATATATCATGTACAATTATAAGCATATTTATACATAAGAACTTCCTCCCAAGACTTCCCTCAAGGCTAACTAGTGCAATGCTTAGGTAGAGTCCCATACCCCTACCTACACTAAGCTAAACCTATTCGGTCATCCTACTGAGAGTTCATTCCTTTAGTTCATTTTACATTTTGGGAACATATTGCCTTAACCGACATACACCACATGTGCTAATGTGGAATCCAGTGTCATGGAACACTATTGGGGCAACATAGTTCAACAACTAGGAGATATAATTGGGACCCTCTTTATGATACATGCATTATAGTCTCCAATCTAAAGAGTACATTAGTGATCCTACCTTCCCTATGTGGGAAGGGACACTCCTCACTCTAGTTCACTCGGTGCTAAGCTAGAGTCCTTTTTTGAAATGTCTTTAATGTGTTTATTAATAATCATAACTTATTGTAGGTCATAGGGTCTATCCCTTGTATGATCATCATAATCATAGCTCAATAAGAATTTGCATGAGTATAAATCCTTTCATTGAAATTCATATAAGTGAGGTTAGCACATTTACATAGTCATTCGTGATACGACACATTGGTATCTATCACAATCCTTATAACATTTACATCTTTGTCAACCCCACAATAATTGTAAAGACATTTCAATTCAACATCATACCAAACCTATCAATCCTAATACAAGATATACTTCAAATGCAACATCATCACTTAATCTCAAGTAACCACAACTAAAGTAAATAATATGAATTACAAGACTTACAAGGTCTACTTCATAATCCATCTTCAAGATCTTACCATGAACCCTTAACTCAACCAATAAGGGTATAGAATCATCATAAAACAATAACCAACATCATAACAAGGCCAATTGCATCACTACATCACAATACACCACTAGTTCATAGCTTAAGAGAAGGGACTTAGGTCAATTTCATAACATATTTCATAACATAGATAAACTACTCAAGAATTAGAATGATTGGACTACAATTCAACTTAATTTATTCATAATTGATACAATAAAATCATAGAATAGTAATTCAACCAATAACAAAGTCAATTGAACCAACATTACACAATTCATACTAACATTACAACCTAGGGTTAAGGTGAATAGGTCATCTTCTACATAGTAGATTAATCCATAAAGATGAAGTGTAACATAGTAATAATTCATCATATTTTGATCAATAACATCTAATGAATCCATAAACAAATAAGTTTGAAAGACCAATTTCTAGATTGGAAGAGACCCACATGAAAACTCAACTTTGAAATCAATATGAAGGAACCCTTTGGGGAAAGAAGTCCCAAAGGTGAAAGAAATACCATACCTTAATGTTTGATGAAGATTGATGGATTAAACTTGGTGATTGAAGCCTAGAACCCACCTTGAACTTTTCTCCTATGGAGTTCTTCAACTTGATAGAGAAAGAAGAGGGAAGGAAGAGAGTTGTGGGTTTGGGAAATTATGAGAGCTTAGGTTTGTCTAATTTGTTTAGGGGATTTATATAGGTTGTTAATTAAATTAATTAGACCTTCCCTAACCCCTAATTAAACTTATAACTAAGCCAACTAATTAAATGAATTAATTAGAAACGTGTATCAAAACCAGCCCCTCACAGACGAGACCACGATCGACGGATCATGTGTCCATCGACAAGCAATGTCCCTTACGTGCTGCACATCCGTCTCTAAGTTCAGAGACTTGTCAAACAGTCCCTTATCCAAATATTCTAAGTTTAAATCGACGGAGGTAATTGATGGCCCGTCGATTGGTACACTGTCCGTCTGTGGCATCCGTTGGTGACACTGTATATTGACAGCTTTTAGTCACTTTTGCAAGGGTCCTCCTCAAGGGCCCTTAGTTGGTCCTTGGGGAGTTGTTCCTGGACATTTTGACTACGAACTAACTCTAATACATGTTAGACACCCTTTCACATATATTATGGATTTTCCAACTCCTACAAGATAGTCAAATAGGCTAAGGCACACTAGTACCTCATTGAACTATTTTCCGGACGTCATGGACGTTCTTTGACGTTTTGGTTTTTAAACCTCCTAAATAACTTCTATACATTAAAATAGACCTTAAAATAGTGTCTACACCTTTTGACACCTAGGTTAGTCTCTAGAACATGTCTTAGATTTTTGAAGTTTTACATGAGTATTAAAGTAATTCTAGGTAGGGAGTTTAACAAATAAAGTGAGAATGATCTTATCTTAGGCAGTCTTAAGGATCATTTAGGTGTGCTTAGAGAGGGTGTATGGGCGTTATTTATTCGTCTCACTTAAGTGAGTCTTAGGATAACATTTGGTGAGAGGGTTGAAAGCTAAAAGAGGTCACTATGAAGTTTGACTTAGTTCACTGTAAAGTGACATAGTTCACTGTAACATTCTTCAATATTTGATCAAATGCTTATGTGATATATTATATGTTTCTAAGGTGTTAAATGTTTTTCTTATGCTTATACTATGATATTTTAATTAAAAAGAGCATGTTTTATACAAAATTCTGTTTCTCATGATTTTATGCATTATGCCATACTTAGTACAATTGTTTGTACTAATTCCATACATTTGGCTATATCTAAAGTTGTAGGTGGAATTTGGGAGGAATCTCAAAGTGTAAGTTTGGATAAGTGTTCATTCAATCAAAGAGTTTGTATGTCCTCACTAGATTCGAGGACATCTTGATGTTTAGATTTCCTTATTGAAAGTATTGTAATAGACGTAGCTATTTTCCTATATGATGAACTATGGGCCGTGTCCCAATATATTCCTATGTCTAACATGGTGACTTTCAGACTTAGCCTTTTATTATGTTTTTCTATAAAAGAGATATTTTGAAGTATTATTATTTCGTGTAAAAAAATTTCGTTCCGCACTACTTTTCATACATGTTTGCAATGAACGATGTCAAACGGCTTGTACAAGACCTCTAAGAGGTCGAGTATGCCGTGTTTAGATTCGAGAATGCCTTAGCTTCTATTTAAGACAAGAGGGTATACCCTAGAATTTATGGTATTCTCGAATCTTAATACGGCGTCGACCTCTCGGAGGTCTAAGACAAGCCCTTAGACATCTTTCATTGCATAATTGTAATAAAAATAGCGGAAACTTTAAAACTTTTCATAGCACATCATATTCTAGAAGATTAATTCACATACATATATATAATATCATAATACATAGTTAGACTCTAAGTCTCTTTGCCATCTTAAGACACAACACAATACAATAGAGTAGGGACACGACCCATAACAACATAAAATATAAGTCTAAGCTTTTACATCAACTTAAAGAAAAATCTTGGCATAGGCAACCATTGAATCATAAGGGTCCCTTTACTTGAACTTTGAAGATCTATCCAAGCTCTTCTTTTAGGAGACATGCTCTCGCCATCACCTCCTACACTTTCTGTAAAAAAATGAAGAAGAATGGTATTAGTACATGAATGCACTAAGTATTGCAACCATGCAAAAACATGCATTTGAAGAGGACATTTCGTTTGAAATCATGCATCGTGTCTGTTTAGTAAACTTCATGAACATAGGCACATATAAGCTCAATATAGTTCATATACATAATATAGACATGAATACTATTCATAATAGCACATAAGCCATTTATCATACTATGAAACATATTCAATACATACCATACATTACCTCTCTTTTATCTTACTTATTTCCTTAAGTAACCCTCAAGTGTACTTATTACAATGTATCACTTTTAGGTCACCTTACAATTGTCTTTCATAATATGATTCATAACACAAGCACATATATTCATAAGTCATAAACATCTCATAGACATCAACTTCATATAAGAACCATCACCTAAGACAACTCCTAACTCACACTAGTGCAATGTGTAGGTAGCATCCCATAATACTACTTCCACTAAGTGTACCTAAGAAGTCATCCAAGACTAGGCATAAAATATTCGACAAGTCATAACATATTCACTTATAACTAGACATACAACCACATACTTCATATCATAATATAAGGACTCTTTCCTTTACTACAACCTTAGTCATAAATAATTTAGTTCATATCATAGGTAAACTACCCTCATAACACCTTCACAAACTTACTTGTGTATGTACACAGGAGTCCCATACCCCACATATACTAAGTAAACCCATTTAGAAGACATAAGTGAAATTCACATGCATAGTCATAATTCATATCTTACATTAACAAGGTCACTTAACATGCACTCATACAAGTCATACATAACATAAGTCTTTACTTCATAAGGGTCTCTAATCATATCCTTTCTTGAAGTCATCTAGTGCAATGTATAGGTAGGGTCCATAGTCCTCTTATACCAAGTACACTTCTCAAAGAATTTAGATTAGTGTTTATATTCTTATCTTAGTTAATTACTAACCAACGGGATACATAGCCATAACCGACATTGATCATGTGAACTACTTGGAATCTGGTGTTCTACTACCACACCGAAAAGAGAGGCTTAACACTTGTCAAAGGTGCAACCATTTGTATATAGCTATTATAGGTGGATCCACAAAGCTAGAGTCCTATGTGGGCACATAGTTAAGAAACAAGGAGATTTCTTATAGAAACCTTGACTAACTAAGTGTGAAGGTTTCCGTCTCATGAGACAACATCTAGGTTGGGAACCCGTACTTATTAACGAGAAGGTTCTCTTGTAGAAAGCGGGACTTACTAGACGTCAAGATCCCACTCTTATTTGTCATTTTCACTCAGTGCTAAGCAGTACCACCCTTTTTAAACATCATTAAGCCTTTAGATAACATTAGTTCATAAAGAATAGGTCTTAGGGACTTACTCCCTCATATATCATTTAACACTACGGAAATTCCATGACTTAGACTAGAGCTTAATCTATTTAATAATGCTTAAAATGATGTTTCCAGAAAATGTACTTGTCTAGTGAAGAGTCTATTATGTTTTAAGAATACGTTGAGTAATATTGGGCATGTTAGAGAATATTGGCTTAAGGGTGTTAGCAAAATTTTATGTATTAACAAGTAAATTAACATACACTCCAATCCAATCTTGTTTAGAAATACGTATTGAGGTACCTGCAATGAAGACCCGAAGCAAAAATTATTGAATTCTTAGCACAGTAGGTACGAGGCATCCAAGTGTCAAGCCTAGGTACCATAGCACATAATCATTTAAAATGATCATGTAGATTAAGTGGTGCCCAAGGACATAGTGAGGATCCTTGGACAAGAAGTGAACTTTCAAGAAGTGCACGGTTAGGAAAGTGCACAGCAACACATGTGCAAGCACATATGAAACCGGCCGAGAGACAAGCCCAACCGATTCGGTTAGGGCGGTCAGAGGGCAGGTGTGTCGGATCAAAACATGTGGGGCCAAGATCCCTAACTAATTATAGGTACTAACTAACTAACTTAAGTAGATAATTAACGTAGGACTAACTAAAATAAACCAACTAGTGTGCCCGAAATCCTAAGACCTAGCAGAGTGACACTAACCGAATAACTAGCTAAAGAAACTACCTAATACCTGACCTAGGATGGTCCAAAAGGGTTGGTTATGGTACTAATGACTTAGGGGTACTCTAGTAATTACCCTAGGTCAATTAATTCATTAAATTAGCAAATTAATTAATTAATTTAATTACTAGTCAAACACGAGACACTTATTCAAATGCTCTCCTAGTTTTAGTCAATTTAGGAGGGGCGTTTTGGTAATTTAAGTAGAGGGTCTTTAGGTTAATTCTTGGGAAGTCTATATATTGATATTAGGTCGTATTTAGACCACTTTTACACGTGCAAAGTCAGATTAGACGAAATTCTCTCTAATCTGTCAAGAATGCTCTCTTTTCCAAACTCAATTGAAGAACAAGAAAAGCTTAAGGAAGAAGACGAAGGTTTCGAAGTCTCCAATAAGATTTCGAGGATTGTTCATCTATAAGGTATGGGTTTTCACTATTGGGATTCCTTTCCCCAAGAGGTCCTTTCAAGATAAGTTTTCAAGAACTTTGAATACTAGGATTTTTACTTTACAAAACATATTTTCTTCCTAACCCTAGATTTATGTTTTTCAATGAAAAGTAAACGTTTTCTATATCTATTTTCGCATGAATTGTTGAATAATTGATTGATAATGTTTGTATGTCGTGTGATAAATGATATTTCTCTAAGTGATGGTTTCGAATGGGTTGCTTCTAGTGTTTGATAACGTGAAAACGTTAGGGTTAGAATTTAAGGTTTGAATGAACCATTTTACCACCCGTTTACCTTCTCCTATGCTATGTATTGATCTTGTACATGATTTTATGAGTTGTTCTTGATTATGTCATTGAGTATTTAACCATGTATGATTATGAATATTTCATGATGAATAAGGTTCTTGGAAGCAAGAGGTAAGTCTTCTAAAATTGTGATTACTCTAAGATGTTTATGCTAGCCTATGAGTCATGATGCTATGTTATGAAAGTATGTATGATGTTTCTATGTGAATATGAAGGCTATGAACATGTAAATTGTGAGATTATGATAATAATACGAATATGGAAGTTATGATACTCTCTTGTATGATTTACATAAGACGATTATGCCATGTAAATCTCACAAACGAAAGGTTACGATGAAAGGACAATTCTCATTCAATCTAAAATAGCTCATGATTATCTTATACAAGTATATAATCTCCAATGACCTATGATAAGTTTTGATAAAAGAAAAATTAAAGGTTATTTCAAGAAAAGGGACTTAAGCTAAGCACCGATGAACTAGACATGGGAAGTGTCCCTTCCCAAGCGGGAAGGTAGGTTCACAATGATTCAATTGATATTGAGGGTGCGATGTAATGTGGAACTATGGGCCTCTAATACATCTCCTAGTTCTCGAACTATGCTGCCACCATAGGTTACTAGCAAGTGGATCTACATAAGAAAGCTAGGTAGTATTCGGTTCTACTTTGGAAGGTAGACCACCTTTTTCGGTGTGGGGAAGACACCGGATTCCATGTTTATCTCACATGGTCTATGTTGGTTAATCCGTATGCTCCCTCATGTAAAACGAAAGACAAGTAAATAAACGTTGACTAGGGTGACATGAGGAGTTGTCTTAGTATAGGTAGTGGTATGGGACGCTACCTAGACATTCCATAAGTTGACTCTAAGGGAAGTCCTAGGAGATTGTTCTTAATTAATATGATGATATGAAAGATATATGTTTATGATATATGATGTTACTATTACATGAATGTTGGTCATGATGATGAATATGTTATTTGGTTATATTGCTATATGAAGTGATGACTAACTATGTTACAAGTTATATGAAGCAAAGCTTTACTTATGGTCTCCTATCTTATCTACTTGGTTGTGTGGGGTTATGGGACTTCACATGACCATTGCACTTGTAGGTTGGGGTTGAGGTCATTGGTAATTGTTTTGTATGTTATGTTTATATGATCTATTGAATATGAAATGTTAACATGACTCTATGAGAAGATTTGTTGATTATGACAATGTTTTAACTCGTATTTGTGATATTGTATGTGCATTGAAGACTTTCATATGACTTAGCATGTTTTTTAAAGAGGTGATAAATGGTCTTTTTTCATGCATGTCCCTATGTGTTATGTGCATATACACATACTTAGTACATGTGGCGTACTAACCTTATTACTTTATATTACTACAACTGTAGGTTCTGGCCATTGAAGTTAAGCAGGTCGATTTGAAGAAGATTAAAACTCTTTCTCCAAGTCGTGCTGTGTCCTCACGTTCGGGATGCTACTATTTCATTTTCCATCCTATGAAGATTTAGTAGTTTTAGAATACGATATTTCCATTATGTTCTTTGGGTTCTTTTGTATTAAAGCCTATATGGCATATTGACTATTATTGGCTAAGTCCAGATTTGCACTCTTTAGATGGTTATATATATGTGAGACAAGATTAGAATATCGTATGTCTTTATAAATCTTAAGTATGAAGTCTAAGTATACTTCATTAGTATATTAAAATTTTTAAATTTTTTCGCAATTTTTAATGATCATATGTTATGACGAATGGTAAGAGGCTTGTTTGCGACCTCAAGAGGTTAACGACGCCAGTCTCATCCAGGGTCTAGGATTTGGGTGTCATCAACTTGGTATTAGAGCATGAGGTTAAATATTGGAATCATAAACTTGGTATCAGAGCATGAGATTAAATATCCTTAGGGTCAATGTCTCACTAAACCACATTACCTAGCGTCTTGTTCATGGTTGTGAAGCGTGCCTCAATTATTGATGAGAGTCTATGTGATGATTAGGAAACTTCTCTTTTCTTGATACTCTTATGTCGTGCCTCTAGAGATTTGACACTATGTATCTTTTAGCATCTAATCTCTTTCTTGTGTATATAGGTGATTAACACAAGAAGGACAGCCTCTAGAAGAGTAGCGGAAGAAAATGCGGGAGCTACTCCGCAAGGTAACCAAAATGATCCTGAAGTTCAAGTTGCTGCAAATGATCAAGTTCCGGTGAATTCTCCAGTTATTACAGATGGTGAGCTGAAGACATCCCTGATCCAAATGGCCCAAGTCATCACCACCCAAACTCAAGCCATCACAGGTCAAGCTAACAGCGAGGTTGCACCTCGAGAAAACCAGCATGTTAGTACTATGGCTAGCTGTTTAAAAGATTTTACTAGGATGAACCCTCTCATGTACTTTGGATCAAAATTTTATGAGGACCCCTAAGATTTCCTTGATGAGGTCTACCAGATTTTGTTTGCTATGGGGATGAGTACTACTGAGAAGGCTGAACTTGCTTCTTATCAACTCAAGGACGTGGCTCATACATGGTACAACATGTGGAATAATAGTAGGGCTTTAGGAGATGGTCCCGTGACTTGGGAGATCTTCAAAAAGGTCTTTCTTGAAATATTCTTTCCATGGAAACAAAAAGAAGATAAGGTAGAGTAGTTCATAAACCTTCCTCATGGAGGTTTGAGTGTTAAGGAATACTCCTTGAATTTCATGAAGTTGTCCAAATAGGCTTCTTCTTTGGTTTCTAATGCTAGGGACGAAATGAGCTGTTATGTAACGAGCGTGTCCGAAGAGCTTGAAGAAGAATGTCATGCAGCGATGCTTCATGACAATGTGGATCTTTCTAGGTTGATGGTCCATTCTCAACAGGTTGAGGTAAGTCGCCTAAGAAAGAGGAATAGGGAAGCCAAGAAGGCAAAGTCTTTTGAGAGTGGTTCTCCTAAATGTAGGCTTGATGTTCAAGACAAGCCTAAGTTTAAGAAGAGGTTTTCAAACCAAGTTCCTTAAAATTTATCCAAGAATGGCAATGACAGAGGTTCTAATCCCGAACCTCAAGAGGGGAGAAATGTTGATCCCCTAAGAGAAAGACAAACTTGTGGTAAGTGTGGTAAGAAGCATGGCGGTGACTGTCTTGTTGGGACTAATAGTTGCTATGGTTGTGGCAAAGGTGGTAATATTGTGAAAGATTGTCCTAATATTAGAGGCCAAGGTAGCTCCAAAAAAGAACCGTTTATATGCACTCAAGGCTAGGGGTGAACAAGAAAGCTCTCCCGACGTTGTGACATGTATGTTGTATATGTCGGGAAAGCAATGTTTCCAAGAAGAAATAAGAATGAGAATCAAAGCTAGTTAATAAATCTTCTATGCCAAATCAACATTATAGCTTGGCCAAACTAAGCATTGAATTGTTCTTATAGGCTAATCAAAGTTTAAAAGTTAGGTTGTTTAAAATGATGTGATTACTATAGGATATACAAGAAATTAATTGACTTGGCTAGTGATAAAAATCAAAGAATGGGCATAGCCAATAAATATTGGCTTATAAAGTCTGCATGCCCAATTTAACAAGAATGAAAAAAAAATCTTTACTAAATAGGTGCATGTTTTGGTAAAAGATAGTACCAACTATAGTTTTAAGAAGATGTTTTCATACTATATTCTTGTACTAATGTGAAACTTGTATGCATATGTTTTCTTGAGATTTTGTTGTTTTGTTGTTATCTTAAGAAGATTGATAGCATGGTAACTCTTTGATGCATTTTGAGCTTATGATAAGGTTAAGAAGGAAATTCCATACTGTGTATTATGAATATGTAGCTCTTATATGTTTGTGCATCATAAATTGAGTGCTAAGTGTAATTATATGTTATGTGTTGGTTGTGCTGCTAGTATTGAGTCTTTTCCTAACCTCCAAAAGATTTTAGTGTCATTCTGGGACGAATGTTCCTAAGGGGGGGGGGATAATGTAACACTCCAAAAATTCCATGACATAGACTAGAGCTTAATCTATTTAATAATGTTTAAAAACATGTTTCCAGAAAATGTACTTGTCTAGTAAAGAGCCTATTAGGTTTTAAGAATACGTATTGAGTTACATAGGCATCCCAATGCCCAATATTGAGTAATATTGGGTATGTTAGAGAATATTGGCTTAAGGGTGTTAACCAAATTTTATGTATTAACAAGTAACTTAACAAACACTTCAATCCAAGCTTGTTTAGGAATTGTACCTGCAATGAAGACCCTAAGCTAAAATTATTGAATTCTTAGCACATTAGGTACGAGGCATCCAAGTGTCAAGCCTAGGTACCATAGCACATAATCATTTAAAATGATTAGTTCCCAAGGACATAGTGAATATCCTTGGACAAGAAGTGAACTTTCCAGAAGTGCACGGTTAGGAAAGTGCACGGCAACACATGTGCAAGAACATGTGCAACCGGCCGAGACACAAACCCAAATGATTCGGTTAGGGTGGTTAGGGGGCAGGCATGTCGGATAAAACCATGTGGGGACTAGATCCCTAACTAATTCTATGTCCTAACTAACTAACCTAACTAGATAATTAACCTAGGACTAACTAAAATTAACAAACTAGTGTGCACGAAATCCTAAGACCTAACCGGGTGACACTAACCGAATAACTAACGAAAGAAACATCCTAGTACCTAACCCAGGATGGTCCAAAAGTGTTCGTTATGGTCCTAAAAATGGTACTTTAGTAATTACCCTAGGTCACTTAATTAATTAAATTAGCAACTTAATTCATTAATTTAATTCCTAGTCAAACCCGAGACCCTTAGTAAAATGATCTCCTAGTTTTAGTCGATTTAGGAGAGGCATTTTGGTAATTTAAGTGGAGGGTCATTAGGGTAATTCTTGGGACGTCAATATATTGATATTAGGTCAGTTTTAGACCACTTTAACACGTCCCAAAATAGATCAAACGAAATTCTCTCTAATCTCTCAAGAACGCTCTCTTTTCCAAACTTCATTGAAGAACAAGAAAAGCTTAAGGAAGAAGACGAATGTTTCGAAGTCTCCAATCAGATTTCATGGATTCTTAATCTATAAGGTATGGGTTTTAACTCTTGGAATTCCTTTTCCAAGAGGTCCTTTCAAGATAATTTTTCAAGAACTTTGAATACTAGGGTTTTTACTCAACAAAACAGATTTTCATCCTAACCCTAGATTTATGTTTTTCAATGAAAAGTAAACGTTTTCTATATCTAATCTCGCATGAATTGTTGAGTAATTGATTGATAATGTTTGAATGTCGTGTGATACATGATCTTTCTCTATGTGATGGTTTTGAGTGGGTTGTTTCTAGTGTTTGATAACGTGAAAATGTTAGGATTAGAATTTAAGTTTTGAATGAACACTTTTACGACCCGTTTACCTTCTCCAATGCTATGCATTTAAGTTGTACATAATTTTATTAGTTGTTCTTGATTATGTCATTGAGTATTTCACTATGTATGATTATGAATATTGAATGATGAATAAGGTTCTTGGAAGCAAAAGGTAAATCTTATAAAATTGTGATTACTCTAAGATGTTTACGCTAGCCTATGCGTCATGATGCTATGTTATGAAAGTATGTATGATGTTGATATGTGAATATGTTTTCTATGAAAATGTAAATTGTGAGATTATGATAAGAATACGAATATTCAAGTTATGATACTCTCTTGTCTGTTTTACACAAGACGATTATGCCATGTAAATCTCATAAAAGAAAGGTTACAATGAAAGGATAAATCTTATCTAATCTAAAAGAGCTCATGATCATGTTATACAAGGAGATAATCTCCTATGACCTATGATAAGTTTTGATAAAATACATATTAAAGTTTATTTCAAGAAAAGGGATTTAAGCTAAGCACCGATGAACTAGATATGGGAAGTGTCCCTTCCCTAGCAGGAAGCTAGGTTCACAATGATTCTCATGAGATTGAGGCTGCCATGTAATGTGGAACTATGGGTATCTAATACATATCCTAGTTCTCGAACTATGCTGCCACCATAGGTTACTAGCAAGTGGACCCACATAAGAAAGCTAGGTAGTATTAAGTTCTACTTTGGCAGGTAGACCACCTCTTTTCGGTGTGGGGAAGACACCGGATTCCATGTTTAGATCACATGGTCTATGTCATTTAATGCATATGTTCACTCATGTAAAATGAAATACAAGTAAATGAACGTTGACTAGGGTGACTTGAGGATTTTGCTTAGTATAGGTAGTGGTATGGGACGCCACCTAGACATTGCACAAGTTGACTCTTCTAGTTGATTGTTCTTAAGTAATATTATGATATGAAAGATATATGTTTATGATATATGATGTTACTCTTACATGAATTTTTGTCATTATGATGAATATGTTATTTGGTTATATTGCTATATGAAGTGAAGACTAACTATGTTACAAGTTATATGAAGAAAAGCTTTACTTACGGTCTCCTATATTATCTACTTGGTTATGTGGGGTTATGGGCCTTCACATGACCATTGAACTTGTAGCTTGGGATGAGGTGATTGGTAATTGTTTTGTATGTTATGTTTATATGATCTATTGAATAAGAAATGTTGACATGACTCTATGAGAAGATTTGTTGATTATGATCATGCTTTAACTCGTATATGTGATATGGTATGTGCATTCAAGACTTTCATATGACTTAGCATGTTTTCTAAAGAGATGATAAATGATACTTTTTCATGCATGTCGCCATGAGTTATGTGCATATACCCATACTTAGTACATGTGGCATACTAACCCCATTACTTTATATTACTACAACTGTAGGTTCCGGCCATTGAAGTTAAGCACGTCGATTTGAAGAAGCTTGGAACTCTTTCTCCAAGTCGTGGTAAGTCCTCACGTTCGGGACGCTACTATTTTGTTTTCCAGCCTATGAAGACTTAGTAGTTTTTAGAATACGATATTTCCATTATGTTCTTTGGGTTCTTTTGTATTAAAGCCTATATGGTATATTGACTATTATTGGCTAAGCCAAGATTTGCACTCTTGAGATGGTTATATCTATGTGAGACAAGTATTAGAATATCGTATGTCTTTATAAATCTTAAGTATGAAGTCTTAGTATACTTCATTAGTTTATTAAATGTTTTTAATATTTCCACAATTTTTAATGATCATATGTTATGACGAATGCCATGAGGCTTGTCTGCGACCTTTGAGAGGTTAACGACGCCGGTCTCATCCGGGGTCTAGGATCCGGGTGTGATCAACTTGGTATTAGAGCATGAGGTTAAATATTGGAATCTTAAACTTGGTATCAGAGAATGAGGTTAAATATCCTTAGGGTTAATGTCTCACTAAAACACATTACTTAGCGTCTTGTTCATGGTTGTGAAGCACGCCACAATAATGGATGAGAGGCTATGTGATGATTAGGAAACTTCTCTTTTCTAGATACTCTTATGTCGTTCCTCTAGAGCTTTGACACTATGTGTCTTTTAGCATCTAATCCTTTTCCTGTGTATATAGGCGATGAACACAAGAAGGACAGCCTCTACAAGAGTAGGGGAAGAGGTCGCGAATACGGGAGCTACTTCGCAAGATAACCAAAATTCTCCTGAAGTGCAAGTTGCTGCAAATGCAAGTTCTGGTGAATCCTCAAATTATGATGGATGGTCAGGTGAGGGAATCCCTATTCCAAATGGCCCAAGCCATCAACACCCAAGCCATCAACACCCAAGCTCTAGCCATCACGGCTCCATCTAACAGAGAGGTTGCACCTCGAGAAAACCAGCATGTTAGTACTATGGCTATCAGTTTAAAAGATTTTACTAGGATGAACCCTCCCATGTACTTTGGATAAAAAGTTGATGAGGACCCCCAAGATTTCCTTGATGAGGTCTACAAGATTTTGTTTGCTATGGGGGTGAGTGCTACTTTGAAGGCTCAAATTGCTTCTTATCAACTCAAGGACGTGGATTAGACATGGTACGATATGTGGAATAATAGTAGGGCTTTAGGAGTTGGTCCCGTGACTTGGGAGATCTTCAAAAAGGCCTTTCTTGAAAGATTCTTTCCAAGGGAACAAAGAGAAGATAAGGTAGAGGAGTTCATCGAACTTCGTCAAGGAGGTATGAGTGTTAAAGAATACTCCTTGAAGTTCATTAAGTTGTCCAAATATGCTTCTTCTTTGGTTTCTAATGCTAGGGATGAAATAAGCCGTTATGTAACCGGCGTATCCGAAGAGCTTGAAGAAGAATGTTATGCAGCCATGCTTCATGAAAATGTATATCTTTCTAGGTTGATGGTCCATACTCAACAGGTTGAGGAAAGTTGACTAAGGAAGAGAAATAGGGAAGACAAGAAGGCAAAGTCTTTTGGGAGTGGTTCTCCTAAAAGTAGGCTATATGTTCAAGACAAGCCTAAGTTTAAGAAGAGGTTTTCAAACCAAGTTCCTTCAAATTTCTCCAAGAATGGCAATGATAGAGGTTCTAATCCCGAACCTAAAGAGGGGAGAAATGTTGATCCCCCAAGAGAAAGACCAACTTGTGGTAAGTTTGGTAAGAAGTATGAGGGTGAATGTCTTGTTGGGACTAATAGTTGCTATGGTTGTTGAAAAGGTGGTCATATTGTGAAAGATTGTCCTAATATTAGAGGCCAAGGTAAGGGAAATAGCCAAGCTCAACCAAGCGGTCCTAATTCAGAAGCTCAAAAAATGAACCGTTTCTATGCACTCAAGGCTAGGGGTGAACAAGAAAGCTCTCCCGATGTTGTGACATGTATGTTGTTAGTGTTTGGAATACAATGTTTCCTAGAAGAAATAAGAATGAGAATCAAAGGTAGTTAATAAATCTTCTATGCCAAATCAACGTCTAGCTTGGCCAAACTAAGCATTCAATTGTTCTTATAGGCTAATCAAAGGTTAAAAGTTGTCTTGCTTAAAATGATGTGATTACTATAGGATATACAAGAAGTTAATTGACTTAAACTAGTGATAAAAATCAAAGAATGGGGATAGCCAATAAAGAATGGCTTATAAAGACTGTATGTCCAATTTAACAAGAACGAAAAAAATTTAACTTGTTTACTAAATAGGTGCATGTTTTGGTAAAAGATAGTACCAACTAGAGTTTTAAGAAGATGTTTTCATACTCTATTCTTGCACTTATGTGAAACTTGTATGCATATGTTTTCTTGAGATTTAGTTATTTTGTTGTTATCTTGATAAGATTGATAGCAGGATAACTCTTTAATGCATTTTGGCTTATGATAACGTTGAGAAGGAAATTCCTCACTATATGTTATGAATATGTAGCTCTTATACGTTTGTGCATTATAAATTGAGTGCTAAGTGTAATGATATGTTATGTGCTGCTACTGTTGAGTCTTTTCCTAACCTCCAAATGATTTTACTGTCATTTGGGGACGAATGTTCCTAGGGGGGGGATAATATAACACTCCGGAAATTTCATGACTTAGACTAGAGCTTAATCTATTTAATAATGCTTAAAATGATGTTTCGAGAAAATGTACTTGTCTAGTGAAGAGCCTATTAGGTTTTAAGAATACGTATTGAGGTACATAGGCATCCCAATGCCCAATATTGAGTATTATTTTGAATGTTAGAGAATATTGGCTTAAGGGTGTTAGCAAAAGTTTATGTATTAACAAGCAAATTAACATACACTCCAATCCAAGCTTGTTTAGGAATTATACCTGCAATGAAGACCCTAAGCTAAAATTATTGAATTATTAGCACATTACGTACGAGGCATTCAAGTGTCAAGCCTAGGTACCATAAAACATAATCATTTAAAATGATCATGTAGAGTAATTAGTGCACAAGGACATAGTGAGGATCCTTGGACAAGAAGTGAACTTTCCAAAAGTGCACGGTTAGGAAAGTGCACAGCAACACATGTGCAACCGGTCGAGAGACAAGCCCAACCGATTCGGTTAGGGCGGTTAGGGGGCAGGGTTGTCGGATCAAACCATGTGGGTCCGAGCTCCCTAACTATTTCAGGTCCTAACTAACTGACCTAAGTAGCTAATTAACCTAGGACTAACTAAAATAAACCAACTAGTGTGCCCGAAATCCTAAGACCTAACCGGGTGACACTAACCGAATAACTAACTAAAGAAACATACTAGTACCTAACCTAGGATGGTCCAAAAGGGTTGGTTATGGTCCTCACGACTTAGGGGTACTTTATTAATTACCCTAGGTCACTTAATTAATTAAATTAGCAACTTAAATAATTAATTTAATTCCTAGTCAAACCTGAGACCCTTAGTAAAATGCTCTCCTAGTTTTAGTCGATTTAGGAGGGGCGTTTTGTTAATTTAAGTGGAGGGTCTTTAGGGTAATTGTTGGGACGTCTATATATTGATAATAGGTCAGTTTTAAATAACTTTTACACGTCCAAAATCAGATCAAACGAAATTTTCTCTAATCTCTCAAGAACGCTCTCTTTTCCAAACTTCATTGAAGAACAAGAAAAGCTTAAGGAAGAAGACGAAGGTTTCCAAGTCTCCAATCATATTTCGTGGATTCTTCATCTATAGGGTATGAGTTTTCACAGTTGGGATTCCTTTACCCAAGAGGTCTTTTCAAGATAAGTTTTCAAGAACTTCGAATACAAGGGTTTTTACTCTACAAAACAGATTTTCTTCCTAACCCTAGATTTATGTTTTTCAATGAAAAGTAAACGTTTTCTATATCTAATTTCGCATGAATTGTTGAGTAATCTACTGATAATGTTTGAATTTCGTGTGATACATGATCGTTCTCTAAGTGATGGTTTCGAATGGGTTGTTTCTAGTGTTTGATAACGTGAAAACGTTAGGGTTAGAATTTAAGGTTTGAATGAACACTTTTACGACTCGTTTACCTTTTCCTATGCTATGTATTGATCTGGTACATGATTTTATGAGTTGTTCTTGATGATTTTATTGAGTATTTAACTATGTATGATTATGAATATTGCATGATGAATAAGGTTCTTTGAAGCAAGAGGTAAGTCTTCTAAAATTGTTATTATTCTAAGATGTTTATGCTAGCCTATGAGTCATGATGCTATGTTATGAAAGTATGTATGATGTTTCTATGTGAATATGCAGGCTATGAACATATAAATTGTGATATTATGATAAGAATTCGAATATTCAAGTTATGATACTCTCTTGTATGCTTTACAAAAGATGATTATGCCATGTAAATCTCACAAAAGAAAGGTTACGATGAAACGACAATTCTCATCTTTTCTAAAAGATCTCATGATCATGTTATACAAGGAGATATATCCTATGACCTATGATAAGTTTTTATAAAACACAAATTAAAGGTTATTTCAAAAAAAGGTACTTAAGCTAAGCACCGATGAACTAGATATGGGAAGTGTCTTTTCCCCAGCGGGAAGGTAGGTTCACAATGATTCTCATGAGATTGAGGCTGCCATGTAATGTGGAACTATAGGTCTCTAATATATCTCCTAGTTCTCGAACTATGCTTCCACCATAGTTTACTAGCAAGTGGATCCACATAAGAAAGCTAGGTAGTATTCGGTTCTACTTTGTCAGGTAGACCACCTATTTTCGCTGTGAGGTAGACACCAGATTCCATGTTTAGCTCACATGGTCTATGTCGGTTAATGCGTATGTTCCCTCATGTAAAACTAAAGACATGTAAATGAACATTGACTAGGGTGACTTGAGGAGTTTGCTTAGTATAGGTAGTGGTATGGGACTCTACCTAGACATTGCACAAGTTGACTCTAAGGGAAGTCCTAGGAGATTGTTCTTAAGTAGTATGATGATATAAAAGATATATGTTTATGATATATGATGTTACTCTTAGATGAATGTTGCTCATTATGATGAATATGTTATTTGCTTATATTGTTATACGAAGTGATGACTAATTATGTTACAAGTTATATGAAGCAAAGCTTTACTTATGGTCTCCTATCTTATCTACTTAGTTATGTGGGGTTATGGGGCTTCACATGACCATTGCACTTGTAGGTTGGGGATGAGGTCATTGGTAATTGTTCTATATGTTATGTTTATATGATCTATTGAATAAGAAATGTTGACATGACTCTATGAGAAGATTTGTTGATTATGATCATGCTTTAACTCGTATATGTGATATGGTATGTGCATTGAAGACTTTCATATTACTTAGCATATTTTCTAAAGAGATGATAAATGATACTTTTTCATGCATGTCACTATGTTTTATGTGCATATACCCATACTTAGTACATGTGGCGTACAAACCACATTATTTTATATTACTACAACTGTAGGTTCCTGCCATTGAAGTTAAGCATGTCATTTTAAAGAAGCTTGGCACTCTTTCTCCAAGTCGTGGTAGGTCCTCACGTTCGGGATGCTACTATTTCATTTTCCAGCCTATGAAGACTTAGTAGTTTTTAGAATATGATATTTCCATTATGTTCTTTAGGTTATTTTGTATTAAATCCAATATGGCATATTGACTATTATTGGCTAAGCCCAGATTTGCACTCTTTATATGGTTATATATATGTGAGACAAGTATTAGAATATCGTATGTCTTTATAAATCTTCAGTATGAAGTCTAAGTATACTTCATTAGTATACTAAAAGTTTTTAATTTTTCCGCAATTTTTAATGATCATATGTTATGACGAATGCTAAGAGGCTTGTATGCGACCTCTGAGAGGTTAACGACGCCGGTCTTATCAGGGGTCTACGATCCGGGTGTGATATATAATATAGCTCAAAGGTATATAGGGTGAGAATTCTACATTCACCATAGAACCTACATTATGTGAAAATGTCCTTTCACATAATCATATAATATTTATGCATGCATGTGTGTGTACATATATGAGAGATCTAAAATCACATAAACACATTTAGGAACACATGTTCATAACTTCATTAATCATATAATTTACATACATAGAAATAGGTAACGATGCATAGGAGAACTATCCCTTTCCTTAGTCATCATGAATCTTTCCTACTCATAGATAAGCATGAAGTGTGTGTGTACATTAATCAACATGATCACATAATGTCTATCGCATAGTATTGAGTAAACCACCCTCAAAAGACCACAAAACATGTACAACATTCTTCAAGTCTCAAGTCATACAAACATATAGAGTATTGAGGACAATAGACTACACACACGCACATTGCATAATAGGAGGCAAGTACATATTCAACAATAGAATATAAGACTCCTAGCGTACTTTGATCACACATTCATATAGGGTTGATATGGGTAGGGGTCATGCTATTAGGATATTTATCGCCATTAGCCATATACACCACACCTAACCCTAACAAGATAATCACACATATACATATAACATCATCTCCACACCTTGATTAAACAAGTAATGTAAAAGACTATACACATAACATCACATAATATCAATTCATTTAGACATGCTATTAGAATGAAGGCTAAATCTTTCAACTTCCTAACATAGGAATGATCATATGAATTAATATTGCATCTAATGCCTTCAAGGCCATGATCATAACACATAAACATGTACAAGAATGTAAACACTGCCACCATAAGTGGACCATACCAATAAACACAATTCAATATACATTATAGGCTTATTAGAAGAAGTAGGTCAACTTACCAAATCTCCAAGCTAATGATCATCTTTAATCATTCCTACACAATTCATATTCAATTGATATAAAAAGTAATTGCATTAAGCAATTCAATACAATCTAATCACAATTCTATAAACATCAAGTTAAGATCACAAGACTCACATTATAAGCTAATTTGAGAAATTAGGAGGATCATGGGTTCTTCATAAAATTGGATAGAAATTCATTATAAAATCAGTAGATAAAAATTTATTCATCATTAGAATGCTTTTGAAATTAATTTGTGTATGAACCCATGTTTAGATTGAAAGATAGGATTTTTGACTTAGAATCATGTTTGGAAAAAGCTTTGAAAGGACTTTAAAGATGAATGGTTATCCAAGGATGAAGGATCACCATACCTTATTGTAACACCCTAGAATGAACTAAGGTAAACTAGAGCTTCGTGATGGTTTCTTGAATTAAATTTAACTTAAACTGAGTTACATTAGTGTCCTTAGGCAGTGTGTAATGTTTGGTTAAGTTTGTAATTCAAACATCCAAGAACGTCCATGACCTTTGGAAGATATGCCTTAGAAAGTGCTTGTGTATCTTGATGTGTTTGAGTGAGTTTTACCCGTTCGTTTTGTTTAAAAATGGTGTGGGATGTTCTAAGACCTAGAAGACTATGTTGAGGGGTTTAACGTTTAGTTACGACCCCTCACCCTAGGAATCACAAGGAGACCTAGAGAAGGGCCCAAGAGAAGGACCAAAAACATACTTGGCAGTGTCCACCAACGAGGGCAAACGACGGCCAGTGGTCCAACCAACGGTCCGTCGACTTTCCCCGTCGATTAGAACTACAAGTTGGGATATCTAGGCCCCAAATTGACCTAACGTTCAACCCAATAAAACCACCAACGGAACATTGATGGACAGATGGTCCGTTGGTTGCATCCGTCGATGGTGCTGCCAAAAGCTGCTAAAAAATATGCCAAGGCTTGGGCTGTTTGGTAAATTCACCCCAAGTCTTTTATGAACCAATGAAGTCATTTTTAGGGTTATTTAGGTATATTAAATTGTTTCAAACTCTAAGACCTATTTTTAGACCGCATTTCCTAACACCCAAAAACCTTCTCCCTTAGAACTCTCTCTCAAACTCCATAGAAGCTAGAAGTCAAGAAGGAGCTAGGAGGGCTGATGGTGGTCAAGTTCTTCATCAAAATCAGTGGGGTTACTCTTATATATGGTATGGTATCCATACTTTAACTCTCTTCCATTCAAGGAGTCACTTCTAATGGATTTTCAAAAAGGGTTTTCAACCCTAGTTTCTTCTATCTTCAACTCTAAATATGGGTCTTGCATGAAAACGTTTCTAATGATTCAAATATGATGTTGCTAATGTTAGTTGGTGATTTTAATGCTAAAACTTCAATAAAATCATGTTAAAGCTTTTCATCAAATTTTGTCTTAAGAAATGGGTTAAATGAGCATGAATTGGTAGTCTTTGAGCTTTGGTTTCTTATGGTTGATATTGTTTTTTAGCTACTTCCCTAAGGGTTATTTTATGATGAAATGTTGAGTAAATTTTTAAAAATGTGTAAAGGCTTTGGAAGAATAGTAAGTTGGTTTCATTGTTAACTCTCTTTATGGATTTCTCTTGAGTGGTACGGTCCACCTTCTTGGTGGTGGTGTTTACATGATGAATTTGATTATACTTAGTATGTATTGTAAGTGTGGCTTTGAAGGCCTAATATGTGAAATAATGTGATATTGAGGATGGTCCTTGTATTGTGTATTATGAAGCTTGAATTGCATGTTTTGCTTAGTGTCACGACTGGAATCTAGACCACAGACGAGACCGGCATCGTTGACCTCTCAGAGGTCGCAGACAAGCCTACTTACGTCATTCTTACTTTACATTGGTTAATTTTAGCGGAAAATTTGAAACTTTTTGTTTCTTAACAAACATATTAAACATGCTCATCATTTCATAATTGTTCACCATCAACCATCTAACATTAAGTTATAAGCAACTGAAAGAAATAGTTCATTAAGTATTAAGTGTATAATTGCCAAAATGACACCAATACAAAGTCTGAATAAAACAGGAAAGAAACGCTAGTGGAACAGGCTCCACTAGCTCAACTCTAAAACTAAGCTAGAATATAAAATAGTAGCATCCTCGAAAGCATGAGGACCTACCAACTCCGGATGAATGCTGGACGTCCGGATAACTGTAACAATGATCATGTAGCTCTATCGTTCACCTGTGCCTGCACCTAAAATAGTATAGTTGTATAGGGTTAGTACACACATGTACTAAGTATGGGTATATGAAAGCACACACCAAGGACATGCATGAGAAAGAATAGCTCTTCCCTAACAACATGATTATGGGAAGTCAAGTCAGTGGACTTGCCAAATTTGGATTAGGAAAGATAGTGAACTTTCCAAATTTGGATTAGGAAAGTCATGCCATGAGAGTAACATGCATCATCATAAATATCATATTGCACACAACACATAACATCTTACATATAGCACATATCATAGCACATAACATATAACACATGGCTTCTTTCATATCATTCATTCATATGCCATGAGACCTTGGAATCATGGACTTAACATTAAGACTTTCCAAAATTAGAGCTCAACATATGAGACCTCAACTAGGGAGTCTTCATTAGCAAACACAGAGTGTGCTTTATTCATTCATACGTACTTCATTTCTTTTCGTTCATAAGCCAGTGTGAACACCAACTATACCTAGGGTGTAGTTTAAGACTTTCATCGGGTTTGCTGTGCAATGATCAAGAATAACCTAGTGTCATTACCTGAGTCTAGCTCACATCTTGATTATCCTATCCTAACACCTTTGGTATCATTCATTTCATTATGTGCTTCATTTGAGGCTGGCCTCATTCATCCATAGGGAACTGTAACTTTAACCGACATAGATCATGTGAGCATCATGAAATCCAGTGTCTCCCCCACACCAAAAAGAGGTGGAATCACCGGCCAAGGTGATCCAAAAACATGCTAGTGTACATGGGAATTTAACCCCGCCAGATCCCTATATTGGCAGTATAGATTCGAAGACTAGGAGATATAAGGAGACCCATACTCGGCAAGCCGGACTGTCTCATCTCATGAGAGTTATGTGAAACTCCGCCCTTCCCGAAAGAAGGCATCACTACTCATAGATAGCTTGTCAGTGCTCAGTATAAAGTTCAATTTCATTTATTTCAAACGTCATGGAAGCTGGCTTCTAGTATGAGGACATCGTAGCTCATTAGACGATTTCTCATCTCATCAATTGTATTAAGTGTGTTAATCACAATACTTTCATTAGAGTGTTCATAGAGACTGGTCTCTTCATTATCTTACACTCTCATAGGTGAGTACGTTTTGGTAACATTTACTTAGGCTCATTTGAGATTGCTCTTATCATTTGCATTAGCCTCATATCATGTTGTCACCACATTCATTGACATTAGAACATTTACTCTTCATAATTACTCACCTCATTTTACGTGAATGTTCATTTCATCATATGCCAATATACTTGGCCATTGGTATGTTTCATACCCTTACTTAGCCCTTCTAAGGTTTCATCATTTCATTGTTCATTTCATCATTAAGTACATACATCTTAGGTTCACTTACTTTTAAACGTATACTAGACTTATGAGTCTATACACACAATCCATGAGGCTTCATTCATAATTCGTTAAATGATTCATACATTTCTAAGATTATGTAGTACAAGACTTATGTATCTTGTATATATGCAAAGATTTTTATTTCGATCTAAGTAGGTGGCATTATTCTTGGATATTTTGTTCACGTATGACTTATGTGTCAATATGGAAGTTTGGGCAAGGAAACCCAAGTTTGAATCACTTGGATATCATTTACATTTTTGGTTGATTTTATTTTTAATATTCATAACATTAGAACTCTAGATTGAATCCCAACATTAACATCGTATCATTAATTTTCTACTTAGTTTTCCTGTTAAATTGGCGGAAGGGTTGTGGGTTCAAACCCCCAGAACCCCTTTTTATTTTTAATTAACATCTCGTGGCCCTTTTCGCCCAAACCAAGAGGTTGTTGGATCAAACCCCCACAGCCTCTTCTATTTTTGTTATTTATTCTCTGGAATAGGGAGGTTGTGGGTTCGAACCCCCACAACCTCCTTAATTTAATTTAAATTCGCTAGAGCATTGGGAGGTTGTGGGTTCGAACCCCCACAGCCTCCTTATTTTAGTTTTTTTAATTTCGCTAGGCTGTGAGGTTGTGGGTTCGAACCCCCACAGCCTTCTATCTTTATTTTTAATTAAAGACTTCTTAACTAGGCTCCTTGGCAGTGAGGTTGTGGGATCGAGCCCCCACAGCCTTACTTTATTTTCTTAATTCATTTTGCCTTGTCCTTTTCCAGCGTTGAGGTCGTGGGTTCGATTCCCACGTCTCACATTTTCTTTTATTCATTTTCTCCTCTTCCACTCACTGCCTGGAGGTCGTGGGTTCGAATCCCACGCCTCCCATTTATTTGTTTAATTTATTTTTTCTCCTCTTTCTCCCCCAGTGTCGCGAGTTCGATCCCCCAACCCCCTTTTTCTTTTCTTTTCTCGCGAAAACCAATAGCTAAAGGTTGAGGTCACAGGTTCGTATCCTGGTGGCCTCACCTCTTTTAAATGTATTAAATTCCCAGATTTCAATCCCCCTTTTGAACGAAATTTATAGTACATTAGGATGGAAATTCATTCATAGTTTTTAGCTTCCTTTAATCAACCTTCTCATGTTAGTTTCTTAGGGCATTTCACCAAGCACTTAGTGTGTAATTAGGTGTAGTTTAGGGGTTATATTTAGTCAAGCGTTTTCACTCAAAATTTGTAACTTCACACACCATATGAATATCACATTATGCACAACTTTAGCACATAAAATACAAGAAATAACATGCTTTACACGTCTTCAAAACAGTGGCTAAACTCACTGCCAAACGCACACACACATCATTTTTTTCGATCACACATTGGTTGTCATTTTCGTGATTTCATGAACATAAACATATTCACATGCAACATAAAAACATCACACATACCTAAATCTAGCAGCAAATAAACCCAACCTACGAAATCATTGGCAGCTAGTGACAAGGACATGCAACGGGGAAACAACCCTAGTTTTGGAGTGAATATCTTGAATCGTAAGGGGTCTCTTGGGAAAGGGACCAAGAGAGAAGAAACCCATACCTTAATTTGCTTGTTCAAACGTGAATGTGCTGCCCAGACCTTCTCCAAAACCACGTCCAACCCTCTAAATGTCAACACCACTTAGACGGACAAACCTCTCTAAGCCTAAAGTGTGATTAACGTTATTTTTCTTTAAAATTCGTGTTAGTTCTTCAAGTGTGAAGAACCTTGGTTAAACTTTCTGTTATTCACGTTATTTTTGGCAGAGATATCTTGGAGAATTTTGTTTGATCGTGTGAGGGTGTGATAGACGTGTTAGGATAGTGTTAGCTTATGTTTAGGAGTGTTAGGGTGTGATAGACGTGTTAAGATTTTAATTGATGATTAAATCATCAATTTGTTGCCTCTAGTGGGGCTCGAACCCGAGTGACACCCTTTTTGCGAAAATGGGTCACTTCGGGTCGACCCAACCCGAATTAATCTTTTAATTGAATTAATTAATTAATTAATTAATTCCTCAGGGTAATTACAATATTACCCTTGGCCTGGAAATTACCATTTTACCCCTGGACCCTCAAAACTTAAAATTTCCTCTTTTAAGTCCGGTAAAGACTCTTTCGATTAAATTTTCATTTTTGAGAGCCTCACATGGTTGGTTCTAACCTTTCCAAGCTCAATTAACTCCTAAGTTAGTTGTCTTGGACGTAGTAAGGGTTCTGAGATCTGGTTCTACGCATATCAATCCGTGTGAACCTTGATCTAATTGCAAGCATTCTTGACAGTTTAAGCATTTATCTTATTCATTTTTAGGGTTGTTAGATTATCCCCCCCTTAGGAACATTCATCCCCGATTGACACCACCACTACATAGCGTAATGCCTGTCAGATCATAACAAAATCACTATGCACAGTCAAGCAATAGCAATAAAATACGGAGAGATAAGGAAACGTAGACTTAAGAGTAGGAAGTCAAACCTCAAGAGCTGAAAAGATGAGGGTAGCGGGACCTCATGTCGGCCTCAGCCTCCTATGTAGCACCCTCAATAAGATGGTTTCTCCACAATACCTTCAATGTGGCAATCTCCTTGTTCCTCAGCCGCTTGACCTGACTGTCTAAGATCTCAACAGGTACCTCCTCATAAGACAAGTCTTCACCAACCCCCACACCTTCAACAGGTTGAATCGATGTTGGTTCACCTAGGCACTTCTTCTACATAGAGACATGAAAGACTGGATGAACAGAAGCTAGCTCCGCAGGCAATGCTAACTCATAGGCCACCTCACCCACACGCTGTAGGATCTCATATGGCCCAACATACCTCGGACTCAACTTCCCTTTTCTACCAAATCTCATCACCCCTTTCATAGGTGATATCTTCAAGTAAACCTGGTCACCAACATCAAACTCTAAGGGTCGTTTCCTGTTATCTGCATATGACTTCTGCCGACAGTAAGCAGTAGCCAACTTGTCCCTAATCACTCTGACCTTCTTTAAGGCCTCATGAATGATCTCTGGACCCAAAATGGATGACTCTCCAACTTTGAACCACCCAACTGGAGATCTACACCTCCTACCATACAGTGCCTCAAATGGTGCCATCCCAATGCTGGAGTGATAGCTATTATTATACGAGAACTCTATCAAGGGCAGATGGTCATCCCAACTACCTCTGAAGTCAATCACACACGCTCTCAACATGTCGTCCAATGTCTGAATGGTGCGCTCTGACTGCCCATCTATCTGAGGATGAAAGGTCGTGCTAAGATTTACCTGCGTGCCCAAGCTCTTCTGGAAAGATCTCCAAAAATGTGAAGTAAACTGAGCTCCTCTATCTTAAATGATAGACAAAGGAATCCCATGCCATCTCACAATCTCATCAATGTAGAGTCTCGCATAATCCTCTGCTCTATAAGTAGACTTCACAGTGATAAAGTGGGCAGACTTAGTCAATCTATCCATAATAACCCATATGGAGTCATGCTGCCTCCTAGTCCTCGGAAGACCAACCAAGAAGTCCATATTAATGTCCTCCCAGTTCCAAGTCAGAACCTCAATAATCTGAGTCAGACCGCCAAGCTTAACATGCTCTGCCTTAACCTGCTGACAACTAGGACACTTGGCCACATATTCTGCAATGTCCTTCTTCATGCCATCCCACCAATAAATCTTCTTAAGATCATGATACATCTTGGTGGAACCTGGATGTATGGAATATATGGAACCATGGGCCTCTGCAACAATCCTAGTCCGCAAATCATCCACATTTGGTACACACAGCCTGTCGTGATACCTAAGTATGCCATCACCTCCCAAAGCAAAAGACTCATTCATCTTTTTCAGCACTGAGTCCTTCAGCTCCATCAACACAGTATCTAGATGCTGACCCTGCTTGACTTCAACTACAAAGGATGATTCAAAACTAGGATGAACTTAAACATCCCCACTAGTAGAGTCAACCAATCGCACACCCAGTTTGGCCAGTCTGTGTACATCTTTCACCAACTCCTTATTCTCATCCTCAACGTGGGCTGTACTTTCCATGCTCATCCTGCTCAAAGCATGAGCTACAACATTAGCCTTACCTGGATGGTAGTGCACATTCATGTCATAATCCTTCAACAGCTCCAACCATCTCCGCTGACGTAGATTCAACTCCCTCTGTGTGAACACGTACTGGAGACTCTTGTGGTCTTTGAATACATCCACATGCACTCCATACAAGTAGTGCCTCCAAAGCTTCAGTGCAAACACCACAGCTGCCAACTCCAGATCATGAGTGGAATAATAATTCTCATGAACCTTGAGCTGTCTGGACGCATAGGCTATCACCTTACCAACCTACATAAGAACACAACCCAAACCAACCCTAGATGCATCACAATAAACAATGTAATTCTCACCACACTTAGGCAAAGTAAGCACCAGGGTTGAAGTGAGTCTGTCCTTGAGCTCTTGGAAACTCCTCTCACAAGTCTCCGTCCACTCAAACTTCGCTTTCTTCTTAGTCAAAGCTGTCAATGGGGCAACAATGGAAGAAAAGCCCTCCACAAACCTACGGTAATAACCAGCCAATCCCAAAAAGCTACGGATGTCAGTGGGAGTAAGAGGCTTTGGCCAGTTCTTCACAGCCTCAGTCTTCCTAGGATCCACCTCCACGCCCTGATCGAACACAACATGACCCAAGAAGGTCACTGATCTCAGCCAGAATTCACACTTGCTGAATTTGGCATACAACTGATGCTGTCTAAGTACTTGCAAGGTTAGTCTTAAATGTTGTTCATGATCTTCCTTGGTCTTAGAGTAGATGAGAATGTCATCAATGAATACTATGACAAAAGAGTCAAGGTATTCACGGAAGACTCTGTTCATGAGATCCATAAATGTGGCAGGTGCATTCGTGAGACCAAATGACATGACTAGAAACTCATAGTGACCATAGCGGGTACGAAAGGCTGTCTTTGGGATATCTCCATCCCTAACCCTAAGCTGATGGTACCCTGAACGAAGATCAATCTTAAAGAAGAAACTAGACCCTTGGAGCTGATCGAATAAATCATCTCTTCTGGGGAGTGGATACTTATTCTTTATAGTGACTTAGTTGAGCTGCCGATAATCGATACACATTCTAAGGGCTCCATCTTTCTTTTTCACAAACAAAACTGGAGCGCCCCAATGGGATATGCTCGGCTGAATGAAACCCTTATCAGTGAGATCTTTTAACTGCAGCTTCAACTCTTTCAGTTCAGCTGGAGCCATTCTGTAAGGAGGAATGGAAATTGGTTTAGTATCGGGTTCTAAGTCGATACCAAAATCAATCTCTCGAGGGGGAGGGACTCCAGGCAAATCATCAGGAAATACATCTAGGAACTCATTCACTACAGGCACTGAGTCTATGGAAGGAATGTCATAATCTAAATCATTAACATTCATAAGATGACACAATAACCCCTTGGACATCATTTTATTGGCCTTAAGGTTTGAAATCAAGCGGTTAGGATGACTCGAGTTGTACCCCTCTCAAACTAGCTCGTCTTCATTAGGGAAACGAAATCTCACCACTCTACTACGACTGTCCAAGCAAGCATAACAACTGTGAAGCCAGTCCCTGCCAAGAATAACATCAACATCATGCATGTAACTCAAGCAAGTCTGCACACATAGTCTTACCACTTATCACTATTGGGCAACCCTTGTATACTCTATCAGTTCTTACATTTTCTCCTAATGGTGTACTAACCACTATAGGATCATGCAGAACTTCAGGCAATATCTCAAAAGTGAGAGCAATCAAAGGAGTTACAAAGGAAAGCGTAGACCCTGGATCAAGTAAAGCATAAACATAAGTTGAGAATACTTGCAACATACCTGTGACCACATCAGCGGACTTCTCCTGATCCTCCCTGCCCTTCAGGGAATAAAACCTGTTCCTCTTAAGAGGCTCGGCTGCTGCTACACCCTGTGGATTAGGTCTAGGCTGAGTATTACCTCCAGCCTGATCTCTGTTCTGTGGGCAGTCTCTAACCATGTGCCCACTCTTACCGCAATCGAAACAGGCATTAGTGCCTTGTCTGCACTCTCCACTATGAGCTCGGCCACACTTAGCACAGTTCTTTTTAGGACGCTGCATCTCACCTCCATTTCCCCTATTGGGCCCTCTAGGTGTTGTACTCCTTTGAGTCTTAGAGTTCCCAGAACTCAATTGCCCTTTCTTAAAACTAGGCTGCTCACGGACGCCAAAATTGTTTTTGTGGCCTCCATAGCTGGGAACTGCCTGATCTTGAGGCTTAGGCCTCCTAGCATCACGAATACCCCTCTTTTTACGGCTGTCCTATACCTGCTGTATATGCACCATCAACCTGGAGAGGTCCATGTTATAATGGAGCATCGCAGACCGACACTCCTCCTCCAGATCTCCATTGATTCCTGTCAGGAACCTGCTCATCTCATCCCTGCTGTTAGACACAAGGGAAGTAGCATACCTAGATAATTTAACAAACTTCAGTACTCACCTTATCCTTGATATTACATACTAAGGAAAGTAGAATACCTGGATAGCTTAACAAATTTCAGGGAATACTCCCTGACTGTCATAGATCCCTGCTTAAGGTTGATGAACTCCTCAACCTTGGCCTCCCTCATTTCTCTGGGAAAGAATCTCTCCAGAAAGGCTGCCTTAAACAACTCCCAAATGACTGGAACTCCGCCCAAAGCTCGGCTATCCTGCCATATCTTGCACCAAGTCTGCGCCACATCCTTGAGCTGATATGAAGCCAGCTCAGCCTTCTCAATATCTGTGGCCCCCATTGCCACCAGAATCTTATGCACCTCATCCACAAAATCCTGGGGGTCCTCTAAAGTCTTAGCCCCTATGAAATAGGAGGATTCATCCTCATGAAGTCTCTCAGGCTGTCAGCCATGCTACGAACCGGTGGGTTTTCCCTCTGAACATCCTGCCGGTTGGCCTGGGCAGTCATAGCCTGGTCCTGCATAGTAATGGCCTCTGCCATATGGTCCAGAGATGCCCTCACCTCAGCATCAGTCAACCCAGCTGGGTTAACTGGCATAGCCACTCCATCAGCTGGAGCCTGGGGTGGAACCTGATTGTTCCTAGCAGCTGCTCCTCCTCTCCTCTGACCAGTGTTCCTCCTAGTATTCATTCTCTGAAAACAATAAGAATTGATATTAGACACGCTCATAACACCAAGAAATCAGACATTAGGAAAAGCACGATAAGATCACAAGAAGGGAAAGTTTCCTACGCATCATGCAGTCTCTTATTCAGGATAGTGGTGCACTTCACTACCATGACCTAGAAACTACTCAATGTGGTTGATGTGAACTCATTATTCTCGAAATTTAATATAGCGCTCCGATACCAACTTTGTCAAGACTGGAATCTAGACCCCAGACGAGACTGGCGTCGTTGACCTCTCAGAGGTCGCAGACAAGCCTACTTACGTCATTCTTACTTTACAAAGGTTAATTTTAGCGGAAAATTTGAAAGTCTTTGTTTCTTAACAAACTTATTAAACATTCTCATCATTTCATAATTGTTCACCATCAACCATCTAACATTAAGAGATAAGAAACTAAAAGAAATAGTTCATTAAGTATTAAGTGTACAATTGCCAAAATGGCACCAACACAAAGTCTGAATAAAACAGGAAAGAAACGCTAGTGGAACAGGCTCCACTAGCTCAACTCTAAAACTAAGCTAGACTATAAAACAGTAGCATCCTCGAAAGCATGAGGACCTACCAACTCCGGATGAATGCTGGACGTCCGGATAACTGTAACAATGATCCTGTAGCTCTATCGTCCACCTGTGCCTGCACCTAAGATAGTATAGTTGTATAGGGTTAGTACACACTTGTACTAAGTATGGGTATATGCAAGCACACACCAAAGACATGCATGAGAAAGAATAGCTCTTCCCTAACAACATGATTATGGGAAGTCAAGTCAGTGGACTTGCCAAATTTGGATTAGGAAAGTTAGTGAACTTTCCAAATTTTGATTAGGAAAGTCATGCCATGAGAGTAACATGAATCATCATAAATATCATATTGCACACAGCACATAACATCTTACATATAGTACATATCATAGCACATAACATATAACACATGGCTTCTTTCATATCATTCATTCATATGCCATGAGACCTTGGAATCATGGACTTAACATTAAGACTTTCCAAAATGAGGGCTCAACATATGAGACCTCAACTAGGGAGTCTTCATTAGCAAACACAGAGTCTGCTTCATTCATTCAAACGTACTTTATTTTTTTTTGTTCAAAAGCCAGTGTGAACACCAGCTATACCTAGGGTGTAGTTTAAGACTTTGATCGGGTTTGCTGTGCAATGATCAAGAATAACCTGGTGTCATTACCTGAGTCTAGCTCACCTCTTGATTATCCTATCCTAACACCTTTGGTATCATTCATTTCATTATGTGATTCATTTGAGGATGGCCTCATTCATCCATAGGGAACTTTAACTTTAACCGACATAGATCATGTGAGCATCATGAAATCCAGTGTCTCACCCACACTGAAAAGAGGTGGAATCACCGGCCAAGGTGACCCAATAACATACTAGCGTACATGGGAATTTAACCCTGCCAGATCCCTATATTGGCAGTATAGGTTCGAAGACCAGGAGATATAAGGAGACCCATACCCGGCAAGCCGGACAATCTCATCTCATGAAAGTTACGTGAACCTCTGCCCTTCCAGAAAGAAGGCATCACCGCTCATAGCTAGCCTATCGGTGCTCAGTATAAAGTTCCATTTCATTCATCTCATACATCATGGAAGCTGGCTTCTAGTATGAGGACATCATAGCTCATTAGACGATTTCTCATCTCATCATTAGTATTAAGTGTGTTAATCTCAATACTTTCATTAGTGTTCATAGAGACTGGTCTCTTCATTATCTTACACTCTCATAGGTGAGTACGTTTTGGTAACATTTACTTAGGCTCATTTGAGATTGCTCTTATCATTTGCATTAGCCTCATATCATGTTGTCACCACATTCATTGACATTAGAACATTTACTCTTCATAATTACTCACCTCATTTTACGTGAATGTTCATTTCATCATATGCCAATATACTTGGCCATTGGTGTGTTTCATACCCTTACTTAGAGCTTCTAGGGTTTCATCATTTCATTGTTTATTTCATCATTAAGTACATACGTCTTAGGTTCAATTACTTTTAAACGTATACTAGACTTATGAGTCTATACACACAAGCCATGAGGCTTCATTCATAATTCGTTAAGTGATTCATACATTCCTAAGATTATGTAGTACAAGACTTATGTATCTTGTATATATGCCAAGAGCTTGATTTTGATCTAAGTAGGTGGCATTATTCTTGGATATTTTGTTCACGTATGACTTATGTGTCAATACGGAAGTTTGGGCAAGGAATCCCAAGTTTAAATCACTTGGATATCATTTACATTTTTCGTTCATTTTATTGTTAATATTCATAACATTAGAACTCTAGATTAAATCCCAACATTAACATCGTATCATTAATTTTCTACTTAGTTTTCCTCTTAAATTGGCCGAAGGGTTGTGGGTTCAAACCCCCACAACCCCTTTTCATTTTTAATTAACATCTCATGGCCCTTTTCGCCCAAACCAAGAGGTTGTGGGATCAAACCCTCACAGCCTCTTCTATTTTTGTTATGTACTCGCTGGAATAGGGAGGTTGTGGGTTCGAACCCCCATAGCCTCGTTAATTTAATTTAAATTCGCTAGAGCATTGGGAGGTTGTGGGTTCGAACCCCCACAGCCTCCTTATTTTAGTTTTTAATTTTGCTAGGCTGTGAGGTTGTGGATTCGAACCCCCACAGCCTCCTATCTTTATTTTTAATTAAAGACTTCTTAACTAGGCTCCTTGGCAGTGAGGTTGTGGGATCAAGCCCCCTCAGCCTCACTTTATTTTCTTAATTAATTTTGCCTTCTCCTTTTCTAGCCTTGAGGTCGTTGGTTCGACTCCCACGTCTCACGTTTTCTTTTATTCATTTTCTCCTCTTTCACTCGCTGCCTGGAGGTCGTGGGTTCGAATCCCACGCCTCCCATTTATTTGTTTAATTTATTTTTTCTCCTCTTTCTCAACTAGTGTCGCGAGTTCGATCCCCCCAGCCCCTTTTTTTTTTTCCTTTCTCGCGAAAACAAGTAGCTATAGGTGAGGTCATAGGTTCGAATCCTGGTGGCCTCAACTCTTTTAAATGTATTAAATTCCCAGATTTCAATCCCCCTTTTGAACGAAATTTATAGTACATTAGGATGGAAATTCATTCATAGTTTTTAGCTTCCTTTAATCAACCTTCTCATGTTAGTTTCTTAGCGCATTTCACCAAGAACTTAGTGTGTAATTAGGTGTGGTTTAGGGGTTACATTTAGTCAAGCGTTTTCACTCAAAATTTGTAACTTCACACACCATATGAACATCACATTTTGCACAACTTTAGCACATAAAATACAAGAAATAACATGCTTTACACGTCTTCAAAACATTGGTAAACTCACTGCCAAACGCACACACATATCATTTTTTTCGATCACACATTGGTTGTCATTTTGTGATTTCACGCACATAAATATATTCACATTCAACATAAAAACATCACACATACCTAAATCTAGCAGCAAACAAACCCAACCTACGAAATTATTGGGAGCTAGTGACAAGGACATGCAACGGGGAAACAACCCTAGTTTCGGAGTGAATATCTTGAATCGTAAGGGGTCTCTTGGGAAAGGGACCAAGAGAGAAGAAACCCATACCTTAATTTTTGTTGTTCAAACGTGAATTTGCTGCCCAGACCTTATCGAGAACCACGTCCAACCCTCTAAATGTCAACACCACTTCGACGGACAAACCTCTCTAAGCCTAACGTGTGATTAATGTTGTTTTTCTTTAAAATTCGTGTGAGTTCTTCAAGTGTGAAGAACCTTAGTTAAACTTTCTGTTCTTCACGTTATTTTTGGCAGAGATATCTTGGAGAATTTTGTTTGATTGTGTGAGGGTGTGATAGACGTGTTAGGAGAGTGTTAGCTTATGTTTAGGAGTCTAATTCAAGACTTAGTCAAAATAGGGTTTAATTAAATTAATAAAAATCTGATTTATTTCAACTAATACGTGAAAGGACCATTTTGCCCTTACAAAAATTAGATTTTAGTTGATGATTAAATCATCAATTCGTTGCCTGTAGTTGGGCTCGAACCCGAGTGACACTTTTTTTGCGAAAATGGGTCACTTCGGGATGACCCAACCCGAACTGATCTTTTAATTAAATTAAATTAATTAATTAATTAATTCCTTACAATACTACCCTTGGCCTGGAAATGACCATTTTACCCCTGGACTTTCAAAACATAAAATTTCCTCTTTTAAGTCCGGTAAAGACTCTTTCGATTAAATCTTCGTTTTCGAGAGCCCTCACATGGTTGGTTCCAACCTTTCCAAGCTCAATTAACTCCCCAAGTTAGTTGTCTTGTCCGTAGTAAGGGTTCTGAGGTCTGGTTCTACGCGTATCAATCCGTGTGAACCTTGATCTAATCGCAAGCAGTATTGACACTTTAAGCATTTATCTTATTCATTTTTAGGGTTGTTACACTTATATTATGCCAAAATGAAGAAATATATATATGTGAAGCATGTAAAGTGTATGATGTGATGAATGAAGTTCTAAAGTATGTATAGAAGTTAATAACAATGAAATGATGCTTAAATGGAATTTGTGTTCACATGCACACACACACTTATATGAATGAATGAAGGTAAGTTAAGTAAAAAGGGGAGTTTTGGGGTGAACACTCTTCGTGAGTTGAGATGAAGTGTTAAGTAGAAACCTCCCTACATCCTAAGAGCTTTCTAAGATAGGCCGGAGGCTGAATACCCTTTATGAGTTGAGATGTGGTGTTCACTAGTTATACTTAGCCAATATTATAAAATGTTGAGAATCCGTGGGGAATTATGCTTAGCACCGAGAGGATATGAAGAAGGGGTGGTTACATTTCGTGAGCTTAGATGTTGTATTCCAATGTACCTCTTGACATGAGTACTCCTCGTTAGTAGAGAATGAGTTATTTAGTAGCCATCTCCTTATCTCTTAACTATGCGCCCGCATAGTTATAGCTATTGGAAATCCATGTAAAAGCTAAGAGAATGACCTTACTCTAGGCAAGTGAGGATCCCACATCCGATAGGGGTTAATATAGGGATTCCATGTCTAGCTCTCATGGTCTATGTGAGTTAAGCTAACCCCCCACAAAACTGATGAATGTACTAAGTCTTCTAAAAAGTGTGCTACTTAGGATAGGTAGTGGAATGAGACGCTATTTATTCATTGCACTAGGTAGGCATTTCGAAAGGGGAGTCTTGGTGAGTCTTATATGAATTGAATATACAAAGTCTTCTAAAAGAACGTACTACTTAGGGTAGGTGGTGGTACGGGACGCTATATATCCATTGCACTAAGTAGACCTTCCGAAAGGAGAGTCTTTGTGCCAAGCCTTCTAAAAGAGTGTACTACTTAGGGTAGGTGGTGGAATGGGACGCCATCTAGCCATTCCGAAAGGGAAGTCTTGTATGTTGTTGAGTGTTCTTCTAATGTCTTGTGATTGAGTGGTGACTTGTTCTCCCGAGTGGAGTAAGCCTATGGTGGGTAGTCTTAACGATCTCCTTGGTGTACATTAAAGGAGGTGTATGGGCGTTTCCTTAATGTGTTACCTTGGAGAGTCTTAGGATAACCTCGTTTAGGGATACTCCTATGGAAATGAGTTCACTTCCTCTTGGCAATACCTTGTGATTAACTTTTTTGGAATCAAAACGGTTCAGTGTAATGATAAAATAGTTCACTGTAAATTTTGGGTACTTCACTATAAGTTGGTCCTTTTTGCTAAAATTATGGAAATCCTTCTCAAAGTGTTAAATGATGTTTCATATGTTTTTTTTTCTAAATTCATGAATGTTTTACTTATTTGGCATGAAAGTCTTTTTTACTAAAATGTTCATTTTTATATGTTTTTGCATATGCCATACTTAGTACATTGTTTGGTACTAACCCCATACTGTCTATACTCTATAGGTATAGTTTTTTGGAAGCAAGGTTGAAGGCTAGAAGGGCAAAGCTTGGGAAAGATTCTCACAAGACTAAGTATGTCCTCATATATTTGAGGGCATAGTTCCTATCTTCTTAGTTTCTTTATGTTAGGGCTTATTATGAATTTGTTTTAATGCAAAGGGGACGTGTCCCTAAGAGATTATGTCGTGTATTTAGGTTGTGCTTGTGACGATGAGATTTTCTGAGTATTTATGAAATATTACCTTTTATTAATTTATTCATGAAAAGTTTTAAATCTCACACTACTTTTCATGTCTTATGTAATGAACGATGGTTAAAGGGCTTGTACAAGACCCCAAAGGGTCAAGTACACCCGGTCATGACCCAATGGTTCTCCCTAACTTCTAGGGGGTACTTTTGGGTCATGACAGACTTGGTATCACAGCATAAGGTGATGGGAAATAGTTCGGTCTCTAAAAGTCTCACAAGCCACATCTAGTAGAGTCTTGGTCATTGGTGTGAGTCGCGACACATCAATGGACAAGAGGCTATAGGATGATAGAAGTTTCATTTTCATCTCTATTTTAATGTCGTGCCTTAGAGTTGAGTTCTATAAGATATCCTTTCTCAACCTCTTCTCTTTTTGTTTATAGCACATGAATATGAGGAGATCAACCGCTAGAAGGGAGGAGGGAGGTGTAGCTAATGAGAGGATCCCTCCCCGTGTTGACCAAGTTCCTATTGTTGTCCTAGAGGGAGAGAATGATGAGTTTCCCCTTCAAGAACCTCAAGTGCCTCTGGAACCTCAAGAGCCTCAAGTGCCCCAAGTGCCTCCTATTCCTCAAGCTCCTTTTGTTGAGGGAGATATGACTAATGCGGAGTTGAGGGTTGCCGTAATGAATTTGACTAAACTCATGAAGGCCCAAGCTCATGTCGTCAATAATCACTTTGTTGCCCAAGCTAATCAAGAAGGTGGACTCAACCTAATGCTAGTACTCCCGCTTCTAGAATTCGGGATTTCATGAGGATGAACCCTCCCACTTTTCATGGCACTAAGGTGTATGAAGATCCACAAGGTTTCATAGATGAGGTGTTTAAAGTGGTCGATGCTATGGGTGTGACACCTAGGGAGAAAGCGGAGTTAGCCGCTTACCAACTCAAGGATATGGCTCAAGTGTGGTTTGAGCAATGGAGGGGTGAAAGAACCTTAGGAGATGGTCTGGTTGATTTGGAGGAATTTAAAGAGGCTTTCCTAGATAGGTTCTTTCCCTCACAGTGGCGGGAGTAGAAGATGATTGAATTTATGAACCTTCGTCAAGGGGGAATGAGTGTGCTAGAGTACTCTCTAAAATTCACCCAACTCTCTAAGTATGCCCCAACCATGGTAGCCAACCCTAGGGCTAGAATGAACAAATTTGTGATGGGAGTGTCTAGCTTGGTGGATAAAGAGTGTCGTACGGCAATGCTTCTTAATGACATGGATATTTCTAGGCTCATGGTATGCACAACAAATTGAAGAGTTTGAATTAGGGAGATTAGGCAAGAGGGTAAGAGGCCTAGGTCGGATGATTCTAGTCACCAAGAACCTAAGAAGAGGTTCTATCACCAAAATTCTTCCATGGGAAATAAGGATAGGGCTCAAAACCAAAATTCCCAAGGTGGTAGCCATACTTTTGAAAGAGCTAGGTTTGCTACTTATAGAAAGAAACATTCGCGTTAGTGTCTTGCCGGAACGGATGATTGTTTTAGTTGTGGTAGCAAAGTATACAAGATGAGGGACTGCCCTAGCATCAAATCAAGAGGAAAAGAGGTCAATCAAGCTTACCTAGATCCTAATGCTCTGAAGAAGAACCCTCCATATGGGATGGGAGCTATGAAGGATAACTAATCCGGAGTTTATAGTCCCGGTAAGTCTTAACTCTTTATTATTGTTGTTTTTATGTAATGAGATGAGTTTATATGATTTTATACTTCATATGGTCATTTCATCTTGATGAATTTCTCGAAGAATGGATTTTTGAAATTTTGACATGTTTAACAGTGATACAGTGAATGCTCACTGTAAAGTTTCTCATTTTATAAAGAAATTGTTTTTTCTTGCATTAAAGTTTCAATGTGTGTAAAAGTGTTTTTTGAGAATGTTTAATATTTGATAAGGTATTTCATCCATAAAAGAAGGATAAATATGAATTTTGAGTTTGTGAAGTTTTGCAAAAAGTTACTTGTGTTGCAAGGGTTTGGAAATGTGAAATAGTGCTCCTTGCTAGTTTATGCTTTGATTTTGATTGTTTTGATCATGATTGTAATGTTTTATTTGTTTCTAATGGAGTCCTTGATAGTCTTAAAGATTTAGTGTAATTCAAGGACGAATGTTATTCCAGGTGGGGGAGAATGTAACGCCCTAAAACGAACTAAGGTGAAATAGAGCTTCGTGATGGGTTTTTGAGTTAATATTAAGTTACAATGAGTTATATTAGTGTACTTAGGCAGTTGTGTGTGAAGTTTTTTTAATATTTGAGGTCAAACGTTCAAGAATGTCCATGACGTTTGAAAGATATGCCTTAGAAAGTGCTTGTGTGTCTTGATGTGTTTTAGTGAGTTTTACGTGTTCGCTTTGTTTGAAAATGGTGTGGGATGTTATAATACCTAGACTACTATGTTTATGGGTTTAATATTTGGGTAAGACCCCACCTAGGACCCACATGGTGCCCTAGAGAAGGGCCCAAGAGAAGGACCAAAAACCTCCTTGGCACTGTCCAACAACGAGGGCAAACGACGACCAGGGGTCCAACCAACGGCCCGTCGACTTGCCCCATCGACTGCAACTTCAAGGTGGGATGTAAAGGCCCCAAATTGAGCTAATGGTGAACCCATGAAACCCCACCAACGGACTGTTGATGTACAGACAGTCCGTTGGTTGCCTCCATCGATGGTGCTACCAAAAGCTGCTGTAAACATTGCTAAGGCTTGGGGTGTTTGTTTAATTCACCCCAAGTCTTTTATGAAACTAGGAGGTCATTTTAGGGTTATTTATATATATTAAAGTTTTTCAAACCCTAAGACCTAATTTATTAAACCCAAAACCCCTCTCCCTTAGAACTCTCTCTCAAACTCCGTAGAAGCTAGAATTCAAGAAGGAGCTCGGAGGGCTGTTGGTGGTCAAGTTCTTCATCAAAATCAGTGGGGTTAGTCTTATCTAAGGTATGGTATCCATAATTGAACTCTCTTCCATTCAATGAGTCACTTCTAATGGATTTTCAAAAAGGATTTTCAACCCTAGTATCTTCTATCTTCAACTCGAAAAATGGGTCTTGCATGAAAATGTTTCTAATGATTCAAATACTATGTCGCTAATGTTAGTTTGTGATTTTAATGCTAAAACTTCAATGAAATCATGTTAATGCTTTTCGTCAAATTTTGGCTTAAGAAATGGGTTAAATAAGCATGAATTGGTAGTCTTTGAGCTTTGGTTTGTTATGGTTGATATTGTTGTTTAGCTACTGCCCTAAGGGCTATTTTATGATGAAATGTTGAGTAAATTTGTAAATAGGTGTGAAGGCTTTGGAAGAATGGTATGTTGGTTTCATTGTTAACTCTCTTTATGGATTTCTCTTGAGTGATATGGTCCACCTTCTTGGTGGCGGTGTTTACTTGATGAATTTGATTCTACTTAGTATGTATTGTAAGTGTTGATTTGAAGGCCTAATATGTGAAATGAATTGATATTGAGGATGGTCCTTGTATTGTGTATTATGAAGCTTGAATTGCATATTTTGCTTAGATTATGCCAAAACGAAGAAATGTATATATGTGAAGGATGTAAATTGTGTGATGTGATGAATGAAGGTCTTAAGTATGTATAGAAGTTAATGTCAATAAAATGATGCTTATATGCAAGGTGTGTTCACATGCACACACACACTCTTAAATGAATGAATGAAGCTAAGTTAAGTAAAAAGGGGAGTTTTGGTGTGAACAGTCTTCGTGAATTGAGATGAAGTGCTTAGTAGCAAACTAACTACATCCTAAGAGATTTCTAAGATATGTCGTAGGATGAATACCCTTTGTGAGTTGAGATGTGGTGTTCACTAGTTATCCGTAACCTCTATTATTAAATGTTGAGAATCCGTGGGGAATTATGCTTAGCACCGAGAGGATATGAAGAAGGGGTGGTTACACTTCATGAGTTTGGATGTTGTATTCCAATGTACCTCTTGAAATGAGTACTCCTCGTTAGTAGAGAATGATTTACTTAGTAGCAGTCTCCTTATCCCTTAACTATGCGCCCGCATAGGTATATCTATTGGGAAAGCCATGTAAAAACTAAGAGAATGACCTTACTCTAGGTAAGTGAGGATCCCTAATCCGATAGGGGTTAATATCGGGTTTCCATTTCTAGCTCTCATGGTCTTTGTAGGTTAAGCTAACCGCCCACAAAAGTATTGAATGTGCTAAGTCTTCTAAAAGAGTGTGCTACTTAGGATAGGTAGTGGAATGGGACGCTATTTATCCATTGCACTAAGTAGGCATTCCAAAAGGGGAGTTTTGGTGAGTATTATATGAATTGAATGAACTAAGTCTTCTAAAAGAATGTACTACTTAAGGTAGGTGGTAGTATGCGACTGTATCTATCGATTGCACTAAGTAGACCATTCAAAAGGGCAGTCTTGGTGCCAAGCCTTGTAAAAGAGTGTACTACTTAGGATAGGTAGTTGAATGGGACGCCATCTACTCATTACACTAAGAAGGCATTCCAAAAGGGAAGTCTTGTTGTGTTGTTGAGTGTTCTTCTAATGTCTTGTGATTGAGTGGTGACTTGGTCTCCCAAGTTGAGTAAGCCAATGGTGGTTAGTCTTAAGGATCTCCATGGTGTGCATTGAAGAAGTGTGTGGGTGTTTCCTTCATGTCTTACCTTGGAGAGTCTTAGGATAACCTCGGTTAGGGAAACTCCTACGGAAATGACTTCACTTCCTCTTGGCAATACCTTGAGAGTTCACTGTTTTGGAGTCAAATTGGTTCACTGTAATGATAAAATAGTTCACTATAAATTTTGGGTACTTCACAGTAAGTTGGTCCTTTTTGCTAGAATAATGGAAATCCTTCTTAAAGTGTTAAATGATATTTCTTATGTTGTTTTGTTTCTAAATTCATTAATGTTTTACTTATTTGGCATGAAAGTCTATTTATACTGAAATGTCCATTTTTACATGATTTTGCATATTCCATACTTAGTACATTTATTGGTACTAACCCCATACTTTCTATACTCTATAAGTATAGGTTTTTCGAAGCAAGGTTAAAGGCTAGAAGGGCAAAGCTTGGGAAAGATTCTCTCAAGACTAAGGGTGTGTTTGGTATGGAGGAAAATGTTTTCAATGGAAAAAAATTTCCTAGAAATGTTTTCCTGGAAAACAAGTAGATTTAGGATTTATTTTCTCATGTTTGGTTAGTGAGTAGAAACTATTTTCCGGGAATTATTAATGAAAAATGTTTTTGAGAGATATATTTTATTTTTACTAGAGTAAAAAATATTTTATGAAATTGAAAATATTTTTTAAAAACAAAATTATTACTTTTTTTTTGGGGGGGGGGGGGGGAAGAAGGGGTAGGAGTGAAAAAATAAAAATTTGAAGTTGATAGTATTTTAGAAAACAAAATTAATTTTTTTGGGGATTAGGGGTGGGTAGGGGATGGCTGCGGGGGTAGGAGTTTAAAATAAAAATTTGATGTTGAAAATATTTTTAAAAAGCAAAATTATTTTTTTGGGGAGGGGTTGGGGTTGGGGTTGGGGGTCATGGATAAAATTTTGAAATTGTTTTTTTTTTTTTTAAATTGATGTTTTTCCAAAAAAAAAAAGTAATTTGAAATTGGGGGACTTTTGGAAAATGTTTTCCTTAATATTTGAAGGGAAATCGTTTTCCTTAATTTTGAGGAAAATGAGTTGATTTGGAAAACATTTTCAAAAACTTTTGTCCCAACCAAACATGTGAAAATTGGAAGACATTTTCTAAAAAATATTTTTCTTCATACCAAACACACTTTAAGTATGTCCTCATATATTCGAGGGCATAGTTCCTATCTTCTTAGTTTCTTTATGTTAAGACTTATTATATATTTCTTTTAATGTAAAGAGGCCGTGTCCCTAAGATATTATGTCATGTCTTTAAGTTTGACTTGTGACGATAAAATTTTCTTAGTATTTATGAAATATTTCCTTTTATTAATTTATTCGTGAAAATTTTTAAATTCTGCACTACTTTTCATGTCTTATGTAATTAACGATAGTTAAAGGGCTTTTACAAGACCCCAAAGGGTCAAGTACGCCCGTTCATGACCCAAGGGTTCTCCCTACCTTCTAGGGGGTACTTTCGTGTAGTGACACTTATACATTAAAAATCCCATAAAAATCTAAGAAGAAAGCTCCAAGAATCCAACTCCATAGCTTCTTCTTGAATGGAGGTTTTGGGGTTTTTGGAAGAGAAAAGAACTTTGGGAATTTGATTTCTTAATGGTAGTTGGGGTATTGGATAGGAAAAGGGTTTAAAAAGGTCCTAAAATTTGTTAATAAGACGTCCACTGAGTTACCAAAACACCCCCACACGAATTGGGACTCTTAGACATGTAAAAATTAACTTAAAAACTATAACGCCCCAAAATGAACTTAGGTGAACTAGAGCCTCATGTTTTTTTCTTGAGTTTATTTTAAGTTAAACTGAGTTAGTTTAGTGTCCTTAGTCAGTGTGTGAAGTTTGGTTAAGTTTGGAGTTCAATCGACCAAGAACGTCCATGACGTTCGGAAGGTATGCCTTAGAATGTACTTGTGTGTCTTGTTATGTTTGGATGAGTTTTACGTTTTCGTTTTCCTTGAAACTAAGATGGGATGTTCCTAACACCTAGACAACTTATTTTATGGCTTTAACGTCCGGTCACAACCCCACCTATGACCCACAAGGGTCCCTAGATGAAGGGCCCAAGACTTGGGCAAAACTGCCAAAAGCAGTGGCCATCGACGACCCTAAGGACGGTCCGTTGGTCCACCAACGGTCCGCCGACCTAAGGCGTCGATTTGACCAGAAGTTATTGGTGGACAGGCTCCATTTTGGATCTAAGTATCCATCCACGAGACCCTACCGATGGTCCGTTGATGCACAGACGATCCGTTGGTGAAGGTCTCGTCTTTGAGGGCCTGAAAGTCTGTGAAGTTGTTGCCCAACTTGGGGTGTTTATGTAAATACACCCCAAGTCTTTTAAGACCCTAGGTGGATAATTTTATTGTTTTTATGTTATATTAAAATAGTTATAAACCCTAGACCTAGACAAGACCCTCACTTCAACATTCAAACTCTCTCTCTAAAAAGAAAACAACTCTCTCAAAGTCAACATTGAAGCCAAGACTCAAGGAGGGAAAGGAGTTCTGATTTGAACGTGTTTCTTCACCAAAATTAGTGGGTTTCCTTCTCTTAAAGGTATGGTATCCATTCTTGAATATCTTTTCATTCAAGAAGCCAACTTCCAAAAAGGTTTTCAAAAGGGTTTCTAAATTCAAACTTCTTCTAACTTTGATTTCTAGTATGGTCTTCTTGTATTTAAGTTCTAATGGTTTAAATGTATTTATCTTGGTTTACATTGACAATTTGGATTTTAAAACTCCATGAAACTCTTGTTTATGCATACTTCAACTTTTGACTTGAAAATGGGTTATGTGAGCATGATTTGCGTAGGGTATGAACTTGGGTCTTGTTGTATTTGTGATGTTGGTGTAGCTACTGCCCTAAGGGCCTTAATACGGTTAAATATTGATAAATTTCTTATGAGTGATGATGGTTTGATTTGATGTTGAGTTGCTTTCATTATATAGTTCTTATTATGAATTGATATCGAGTGGTATAGTCCATCTTATGGATGGCGGTGCTAATTGATGAACATGATGTTATTTAGTATGTTTTGAATGTATAATCTTGAAGGTCTAATATGTGAAATGAAGAGATATTGGAAATGAGTCTTGTATTGTGTTTGGTGTAGCTTGAATTGCATATTTGATCTAGTTTATGTCTAAATGAAGTATATGATTATGAAAAGCTTGTAGAGTGTGTAACTTGATGAATCAAGGTTAAAGTATGTGTAGAACTTGATGAGAATGAAATGATGCTTATATGCAAGGTGTGCACATGTACACACACACACACTTTAAAGAATGTATTATGCCAAGTTGAGTAAAAAGGGGAATCTTGAGGTGGAGACACTTCATGAGTTGAGATGTAGTGTCTAGTAGAAACCTCTCCATTCCTAGTGAGCTTCCTAAGAGAGACTATTATGTTGAGAAATCCATGGGGAGTTATGCCTAGCACCGATAGGATATGAAGGAGAGGTGGATCACACTTCGTGAGTTGAGATGTTGCAATCCAAAGTACCTCTTGAGATGAGTACTCCTCGTTAGTGCAGAGTGAGTTACTTAGTAGAAATCTCCTTATCCCTTAACTATGTGTCCGCATAGGTGTAGCTATTGGAAAAGACATGTAAACGCTAAGAAGCATGACCTTACACTAGGCAAGTAAGGATCCCTCATCCGATAGGGGTTAATATCGGGATTCCATGTCTAGCTCTCATGGTCTTTGTCGGTTAAGCTAACTCCCACAAAAGAATTGATTTGAAACTAGTTAACTTGTATATTGTTGATATTGTGTATGTATGTCGTGAAGTGCTCGATCCACATTAGTTACCTAGTAGGAGCACTAAGTTGGAGTAGTAGTATGTGATGCTATTCTCACATTGCACTTGGTGTGACCTATACCTACTATGGGAGAAGAGTACTTTCATGAAATCCGTGTGAATGAGTATTATGGTGTGGTGTTATGGATGATTATTGTGGAGTACTTGAGTAAATGGAATCCATTAGGAGCACTAAGTGGGAGTGGGAGTATGGGATGCTACTCTCACATTGCACTTAGTGTGACCTATATTTCCATGAGTGTTTTGCATATGTTAGCCAAGGGCGTGGATTTGATTTCCAACGAAGTAAGCCTAAGATTTGGTGGTTTTAAGGGTCGCTTTGGTGTGCTTTGAAGGGAGGTGTAATGAAGATCCCTTCTTGGATCACCTTAGGGAGTCTTAGGACGACCTTAGGTTAGGGAAATTTCAAAGGAAAAAGAGCTCATATGACTTGGACCGTGCCATTCTCTGTAAGGTCTTCATTGTAAGAATTCAAAATGTTCACTGTAATGTTTATTCAATTTTACTGTAAGTTTTAGTAAGTTAACTGTAATGTCCTTTTTAGTTTACTGTAAGTTTTGGTAAAGTTGCTGTAAAGTGTTCTTTTGGTTCAAAATTATGTGAGTTATTCCTTAAGTGCTAAATGATGGTTCTCATGTTGATTTGCTTCTAAATTCATGAATGTTATATTTAAATTGCATGAAAAGTTATTTTACCAAAATGTCCCTTTTTGCATGTTCTTGCATATGCCATACATAGTACATTGTTTGTACTAACCCCATACTTTTATATACCTTATGTGTATAGGTTGGAAGCCTTTTGGAGGATCGGAGTTGAATCTTGGGAATTTTATCTCTCAAGAATTTGGTATGTCCCCATATATTCGAGGGCATAGTTTATGTTTCTTTGTTTTTCTATTAAGACTTAATTTGTATTTCCTCTTTATTGTAATGGGCCATGTCCCTAAGATTCTAAGTTGTGTCTTTAAGTTGGCTTGTGACGATAAGATTTCCTAGTATTATGAAAGACTTCTTTTATTTAATTATTGTGAAAAGTTTTAATTCCGCACTACTTTTCATGCTTTATGTTATGAATTCTAGTCAGAGGGCTTGTACGAGACCCCAAAGGGTCAAGTACGCCCGGTCACGATTCGAAGGTTTTCCCTAACTTCTAGGGGGTGCTTTTGGGTCGTAACAAAAACGACGCAATCGGATCTGGGAGTGGGTTGCGCGTCGCAGGGCAGCCTCCTAATTCTGCCCCAAATAATTTTTGGGACAGTGAGGTGCGTTCTATACGTGCGTCACAAGGGAAAGGTCTCATTCTTGCTCCTGCACGCTGCCTTGGGCAGCCTCTTGTCCAAGGTTTGGGTCCTCCTTGGGGGCCCTTCAGGTGGTCCCCGGGAGTCGTGCCCAGACGTTTTGACACTTAACATGTCTATTAAGGTACTAGGGGAACTACACTGCTTCTCAACTCCAACCAACACATAAAATCAAGCCAAACATACAAGGACTCACTAGCACGTCTAAAGACCAACTTTCTTATGTCTTGGACGTTCTTGGACGTTTTACCTCCAAATAACTTCAAATCAAATATTTGTACTCTAAAACATTTAATTAACATGTTATTAACCTTTTTAGGCACATGTGAGGCTCTAGCTACCTTAGTTCATTTTGAGGGCGTGTCAATACTCTCCCACTTAGAACAACATTCGTCGTCGAATGACACTAAAACATTTTAAACACTTTCAAGGACTTCAATGACTTACATAGCAGCTAACAACACTTCAACATGTTATCACATAAAATTCAATGCACTAACTTACAAGGAACATTAACTTCATTCTAGCATGCATTCAAGGCAACATAATCAAACATGGACTATTTGTATAATCCTTTATATGCATACATACATCTTCATATTCATTGCCATTTGGAGGAACTACCTTCTCTAACCTTAGGAATGTTCATTATTTCATCACAAAGTTAAACATAATATGGATTCCAATTGCACACTTACGCAGAATCCACACTTCAACTCATGAGAAAATTTAAACACTTAATTTAGTTGCACAAGAATCATGAATAAGGTAGATTAACTACAATCTTATAGTCTAGACAAAATACCATCAAGGTCATATATGACATTACCATGCTTAGCTTTGTTCAAGGAGGAACTATCTTCTCCTAGTCACAACATATACCCATGGCATCATAGAGTTCACATAAAAGCAATGCATAGAGGTTAATTCATATTAAGGAGGATTTCCTTACTCCAAACCACATTATGCTTATACTTCCTTCCTTATGAAATCAACATGGTAGGTCATGCAAAGCATATCACCATATTAGGAAGTAAATTTACAACTTCCAATTTCTAGCACATCACTAGATTTCATATGCATGCATCATTTAGGTAAATTTATCATAATTTATAGGCATATCAATAAACATAGGCTAGACAAACCATCACTCCTCAAGAGAGAGCCTATAATAACATTTCCCAAATCTCAAAAGTCACACATTTTTCAAAGAGACTCATCTTATCTTATTTAAAGGAAACTCAATTCCTCATTGTGGGGCCAAAAATCACACATCATAAGTGACATAAAGCATGCTCAATAAGCTATCTCATGAAATCAAATTGCACATTTATCATATAAGGATACACAACAACATGAGAAACATGCAAATTTATCAAAATATCTTTTTTTCATGTAATAACGACCTTTCATAATATACATAACATAGCGACATCTAAGACATGCATATCATATGGAGAACATGCAACTTATCCTTTTATGCAAGACTCCTATCATGCACAAGCTACTTAGGAACTCGTCGGTTTTAAGCTTGAGTAAGAATAGAAGGAAAAGATAGGGATATCTAAAACCTTATTACTAAAATCATCCTCCCCCACTTAGGATAAACTCATTTAAGAGCAACTTCTCTCAACTCTAGGGGAATCATACCTTACCAACCCTATTAACTAAGCACATCATCCCTCTCTTGGGATCTAAGCTTATGAAAATCCTTCTCACCAACACTTCAAGGTGATTTTCAACCAAGAGAACTTTAATGGAACTCAACATAGGGAAATCAAGGGCTTTGAAAATCGTACCATCTATGCACACTATCCCGTACTTGGGGTGAGCCTAATCATATAATTTCCTCAGACAACAAGGTCAAGGCAAGTCAATACTAATCTACAAGGGTTATCACTTTTGGTGGAACTTTCAAACCAACCACGCCTAGGTACAATCTAACCACTTCGTCAATTGACTATATTTAAATTCAAGCTTAAAAGACAACTAACCACTTAAAAGTCGGTCAACCTCAATTCTCTCCTTCACTTGAAGATCTAAGGGGTACATATCATACATCCATTAGTCACCTTAAGGTAACAATATTTCTAAATTATGTAGTAAAACTCCTTTTCCCCTTTTTACACTCTTAGAATAGGTTGCTAGAGGGGATCATTAACTATCTTACTAGTGACAAGGTTTCTACAATTAACTAGCATACATCACAATCACTATACAAGGCTCAACACACTATCTCCCCTCCTTAGGAGCAAAGCCTATACAAAATATTCCAATCCAAAAAAGGCAAATTATGAAGAATTCTACATATACAAAGGCAACATTCTTCTTTCTCACAATATATAGTATTCTCCAAGACTTTTCAAGCCTTTATCATAACATCATGCTACCATTCTACACAATCATAAGGCATTCTATCATTCCATGGGGAACTCAATTCAACCATAACAATTACTAAAAATCTATAATCATATCATATCATAAGTTCTCAACATAACATCTCCTTCCACATAAACCACCTAGAGCCATGAATGGCATCACATCAACATATACCAAACTCACCTTCACATATACTCACCAAACCATACAACCAAGGTAAGCATCAAAACTCACCTTTTCTCTCCAAAGCATTGAGAAATCTTCCCAATCAAAGCAATCACATCTAAAAGACCACCGTACAAAAAATCATAAGAGAGAGATCTTATAGAGTTAAGTTCTATGGCACAATATGAGAATAGTGAAGAAGGGAAACTCTATCGTCCTATACCCTCCTATATAATTTGATGTGTCGCCTCTCACCACCAATGATACGAGAGTCTACTAGACGTGGCAACATGAGACTTTGAAACCTAAGGACAAAACTCAAAACCTTATGCTCTTATACCAAGTTTGTTACGATCCGATGGTATACCCTAGAATTTATGGTATTCTTGAATCTTAACAAGGTGTAGTCAACCTCTCAAATGTCTAACACAATCCCTTAGACATCTTTCGTTGCATAATCGTAATAAAAATATCAGAAAATTTAAATCTTTTCATAGCACATCATATGTTAGAACAATACTTCATATATATATATATATATATATATATATATATATATATATATATATATAATATCATAATACATAGTTAGACTCTAAGTCTCTTTGCCATCTTAAGACACAACACAATACAATAGAGTAGGGACACGACCCATAACAACATAAAATATAAGTCTAAGCTTTTACATCAACTTAAAGAAACATCTTGGCATAGGCAACCATTGAATCATAAGGGTCCCTTTACTTGAACTTTGAAGATCTATCCAAGCTCTTCTTTTAGGAGACATGCTCTCGCCATCACCTCCTACACTTTCTGTAAAAAAATGAAGAAGAATGGTATTAGTACATGAATGCACTAAGTATTGCAACCATGCAAAAACATGCATTTGAAGAGGACATTTTGTTTGAAATCATGCATCGTGTCTTTTTAGTAAACTTCATGAACATAGGCACATATAAGCTCAATATAGTTCATATACATAATATAGACATGAATACTATTCATAATAGCACATAAGCCATTTATCATACTATGAAACATATTCAATACATACCATACATTACCTCTCTTTTATCTTACTTATTTCCTTAAGTAACCCTCAAGTGTACTTATTACAATGTATCACTTTTAGGTCACCTTACAATTGTCTTTCATAATATGATTCATAACACAAGCACATATATTCATAAGTCATAAACATCTCATAGACATCAACTTCATATAAGAACTATCACCTAAGACAACTCCTAACTCACACTAGTGCAATGTGTAGGTAGCATCCCATAATACTACTTCCACCAAGTGTACCTAAGAAGTAACCCTAGACTAGGAATAACATATTCAAAAAGTCGCAACATATTCGACAAGTCATAAAATATTCACTTACAACTAGACATAAGGCCATATACTTTGTATCATCATATAAGGACTCTTTCCTTTACTACAATCTTAGTCATAAATTATTTAGTTCATATCATAGGTAAACTACCCTCATAACCCCTTCACAAGCTTACTTGTGCAATGTACACATAGAGTCCATACCCCCACATATACTAAGTAAACCCATTTAGAAGCCATAAGTGTAATTCACATGCATAGTCATAATTCATATCTTAACATAGCAAGGTCACTTAACATGCATTCATACAAGTAACACATAACATAAGTCTTTACTTCATAAGGGTCTTCAATCATATCCTTTCTTGAAGTCATCTAGTGCAATGTATAGATAGGGTCCATTGTCTTCCTATACCAAGTACACTTCTCAAGGAATTTAGATTATAGTTCATATTCTTATCTTAGTTAATTATTAACCTTCGGGAGACATAGACATAACTGACATAGACCATTTGAGCTACATTGAATCCGGTATTCTACTCCCACACCGAAAAGATAGGGTTAACATTTGTCGAAGATGCAACCATTCGTACTGTAACATTCCGGAAAATTACATGTCTAGTTAAGAGACCAATAGGTATTTAAGAATGTGTATTGGGGGTACATAGGCACCCCAATACCCAATATTGAGAAATATTGGGCATAGTATGTAAAATTGGCTAAGGCGTATTAGCCAATTTCAATATAATACCCTAATAAGCAAAATATTGGGCATATTAGAAAATATTGGCTTAAAGGGTGTTAGCCAATTTTCTAACATTAATGAGCTTGTCCATGAAATGTACCTGCAATGAAGACCCTAGGCTAAAATTCTGTTTCCTTTAACTCACAAATTGGGTATGAGGCATCCAATTGTCAAGCCTAGATACCATAGCACATGATCAATTAAAATGATCATGTAGATTGAGCAGTGCCCAAGGACATAGTGAGGATTCCTGGGACAATAAGTAAACATTCCAAATTAACAATTATGAATAGTTAGTTAGGAAAGTACAAGCAACACATGTGCAAGCACATGTGAAGAAGCGGCTAAGGGAGGGGACCACCCAAATCGAATTCGGTTAGGGTAGTTAGGGGGCAGGCGTGTGCAAGGGTCCCTCCACGTGGGGCCTAACTACCTAACCAACTCTAGACTCTAATTAACTGACCTAACTAGCTAACTAACCTAGGTCTAACCGAAATAAACTAATTAGTGCACCCGACAACCTAAGACTTAACCGGGTGACACTAACCTAGTAACTAGTTAAAGAGACAACCTAGTACCTAACCTAGGATGGTCCAAAAGGTTGGTTATGGTCCTAACAACTTAGGGGCACTTTAGCAATTACACTAGGTTACTTAATTAATTAATTTAGCAACTTAATTAATTAATTTAAATGGACAAAACTGAAATCACTAAGCAATTTCCAGATTTCGGTTAAGACAAGTAAGAGACAACCTAGTACCTAAACTAGGATTGTCCAAAGAGTTAGTTATGGTCCTAACAACTTAGGGGTACTTTAGTAATTATCCTATGTTACCTAATTAATTAATTTAGCAACATAATTAATTAATTTAGAAGACTAAAACCGAAACTACTTAGCCAATTTCCAGATTTTGATTAAGTCAAATGTTCTCCTATGTTTAGTCAACTTAGGAGGGGCATTTTAGTAATGAACTAATTGATTTATTTAATAAAGTTAATTATCCTAATTTTAATTAGTAAATATCAGTTCCTAAGACCTAGAAACTCACGACTAAAACAGAAGACAAACATGAGAAAAACAGTGAGCAAAATGCAAGAAAAACAGAAAATTCTCTCGGTTCTCCATAGGCGATTTGAAGGTATTCTTCAAGGTTTTCGTGCAAGGTGATCTTCGTAGATTTAATTCTACATAAGTTATGGGTTTCTATCCTGGAATTCTTTCTCCAAGAGGATTTTCAATAATCTTGAATCTATAAATCTCGAAACTAGGGTTGTTTCCCTACGATATTGTTGAACGTCCTTTCCCCTAGTTATCCTTGATTTCGATTCTAATGTATATGTGGATGTAATCTTGAACATGTTGTTGGTATGTGGTGCTTTCTAGTTCTAACGTGTAGGGTTTTGGATTTGTGTTTGTTGAATAAAGCATATATGTACGATTTATATGATCTAAGTACCATTTACACGAAACAAACAAGTATGCAATGTTAATATGTGTCCGAGAATGTGAAGTTACTGTGAATTGGTCATGAAGTTAGTTTACTATAAATTCGACTTCCTTAAAGTCTTATAATTGTTATGGGATATTCACAAAGTTAAATTACTTGACAATTGTTTAGTGAAAGTTTAGCTAATGCCTACAAATCGGTTTACAATGTTATATGAAAAATTTAATCAATGGAATTGGCTTACAATATTGCTTTAAAATTATGATGGAAAGATTGGTTAATAATGACAATCTCATCAAATTATACTTGAATGAATGTTTGGCTTGTGCCAATAAATTGTGTCACGAACGGAATCTAGACCCCAGATGAGACCGGCGTTGTTGACCTCTCAGAAGTCGCAGACAAGCCTATATACGTCGTTCTTACTTCATCTAGGTTAATTTTAGCGGAAAATTTGAAACTTTTTGTTTCTTCACATACTTATTAAGCATTCTCATCATTACATAATTGTTCACCATCAACCATATAATATTAAGATCATCAAATGAAAGAAATAGTATAATATAGTAATAAAGATGTACTTGCCAAAATGGCACCAATACAATGTCTGAATAAAATACGAAAGAAATACTAGTGGAACATGCTCCACTAGCTCAACTCTAAAACTAAGCTAGAATATAAATGGCAGCATCCTCGAAAGCATGAGGGCCTACTAACTCCGGATGAATGCTGGACGTCCGGATAACTGCAACAATGATCCTGTAGCTCTATCGTCCACCTGTGCCTACACCTAAAATAGCAGAGTATGTATAGGGTTAGTACACACTTGTACTAAGTATGGGTATATGCAAGCACACACCAAGGACATGCATGAGAAAAGATATCTCTTTCCTAACAACATGATTATGGGAAGTCAAGTCAGTGGACTTGCCAAATTGAGATTAGGAAAGCTAGTGAACCTTCCAAATTTGGATTAGGAAATTCAGTGAGCTTTCCAAATTGGGATTAGGAAAGTCGTGCCACGAGAGTAACATGCATCATCATAAATATCATATTGCACACAGCACATAACATCGTACACATAGCACATATAATAGCATATAATATATAGCACATAGCTTCTTTCATATCATTCATTCATATGCCATGAGACCTTGGAATCATGGACTTGACATTAAGACTTTCCAAAATGAGGGCTCAACATATGGGACCTCAACTAGGGAGTCTTCATTAGCAAACACAGAGTCTGCTTCATTCATTTATAGGTACTTCATTTCATTTCGTTCATAGGCCAGTGTGAACACTAGCTATACCTAGGGTGTAGTTTAAGACTTTCATCGGATTTGCTGTGCAATGATCATGAATAACCTAATGTCATTACCTGAGTCTAGCTCACCTCTTGATTATCCTATCCTAACACCTTTGGTATCATTCATTTCATTATGTGATTCATTTGAGGCTGGCCTCATTCATTCATTGGGAACTTTAACTTTAACCGACATAGATCATGTGAGCATCATGAAATCCAGTGTCTCCCCCATATCGAAAAGAGGTGTAATCACAGGCCAAGGTGACCCAAAAACATGCTAGCGTACATGGGAATTTAACCCCACCAGATCCCTATATTCGCAGTATGGGTTCGAAGACCAGGAGATATAAGGAGACCTATACCCTGCAAGCCGGACAGTCTCATCTCATGAGAGTTACGTGAACCTCCGCCCTTCCCGAAAGAAGGCATCACTGCTTATAGCTAGTCTATCGGTGCTCAGTATAAAGTTCCATTGCATTCAACTCATACGTCATGGAAGCTGGCTTCTAGTATGAGGACATCATAGCTCAATAGATGATTTCTCATCTCATCATTAGTATTAAGTGTGTTAATCTCAATACTTTCATTAGAGTGTTCATAGAGACTAGTCTCTTCATTATCTTACACTCTCATAAGTGAGTACGTTTTAGTAACATTTACTTACGCTCATTTGAGATTGCTCTCATAATTTGCATTAGCCTCATATCATGTTGTCACCACATTCATTGTCATTAGCACATTTACTCTTCATAATTACTCACCTCATTTTACGTGAATGTTCATTTCATCATATGTGAATATACTTGCCCATTGGTGTGTTTCATACCCTTACTTAGCCCTTCTAGGGTTTCATCATTTCATTGTTCATTTCATCATTCAGTACATACATCTTAGGTTCACTTACTTTTAAACGTATACTAGACTTATGAGTCTATACACAAAAGCCATGAGGCTTCATTCCTAATTCGTTAAGTGATTCATACATTCCTAAGATTATTTAGTACAAGACTTATGTATCTTGTATATATGCCAAGATCTTGATTTCGATCTAAGTAGGTGGCATTATTCTTGGACATTTTGTTCACGTATGACTTATGTATCAATGCGGATATTTTGGCAAGGAAACTCAAGTTTCAATCACTTGGATATCATTTACATTTTTCATTGATTTTATTTTTAATATTCATAACATTAGAACTCTAGATTAAATCCCGACCTTAAAATCGTATCATTAATTTCTACTTAGTTTTCCTCTTAAGTTGGTCGAAGGATTGTGGGTTTGAACCCCCACAACCCCTTTTTATTTTTCGTTAACATCATATTGCCCAATCTCTCCTAAACCAAGAGGTTGTGGGATCAAGATCCCACAACCTCTTTTATTTATTCTTAAATTTTTGCTGGGATAGGTAGGTTGTGGGTTCGAACCCCCACAGCCTCCTTAATTTAATTTAAATTTGCTAGAGCATTGGGAGGTTGTGGGTTCGAAACCCCTCCCCCTCCACCCCCACAGCCTCCTTATTTTATTTTTAATTTGGCTAGGCTATGAGGTTTTGGGTTCGAACCCCCACAGCCTCCTAACTTTATTTTTAATTAAAAATCCTCTAAGTTAGGCGTTTGGCAGTGAGGTTGTGGGATCGAGCCCCCACAGCCTCACTTTGTTTTTTCTTAATTAATTTCACCTTCTTCTTTCCAGCCTTGAGGTCGTGGGTTCGATTCCCACGCCTCACATTTTCTTTTCTTTATTTTTCTCTTCTCTCACTCGCTACCTGGAGGTCGTGGGTTTGATTCCCACGCCTCCCATTTATTTATTTTAATTTCGTGTTCTCTTCTTACTAACCCAGCAGACGCGAGTTCGATTCCCCCAGCCCCTTTTTCTTTTTCATTTCTCGCGAATTCCAGTAGCCAAAGGGTGAGGTCACAGGTTCGAATCCTGGTGGCTTCACCTCTTTAGAATGTATTAATTTCCAGATTTCTTTGTTAAGCTTTAGCCTAAATTAATATTGCATAGTTGCTGGAAATTTTAGTCATTATTCAACTCATTTTCATCAACGTTTTCACATGATTCAAAGGGTGCATTCATAAATCATTTTAACACATTTTTAGACGCATCTTACATAAGTTTATTTGGCTAAAAGATTGTTATTCAATCAACCACATTTCATTACAGTGAACATCACATTGTGTACACATTTCACACATAAAATACAAAGAATGAACATGTTAATTCATAGTTCTAACAGTGAGTAAGTTCACTGCCAAAGTTCACTGCCAATGTCCACACACACACACATTATTTTTTTCGATCACACATTGCTTGTCGTTTTCGTGATTTCACGTACATAAACATATTCACATTCAATGCAAAAACACCACACATACCTAAATCTACTAGCAAACAAAACCCAACCTACGAATCATTGGGAGCTAGTGACAAGGACATGCAACTAAGAAACAACCCTAGTTTCGGAGTGAATATCTTGAATCTTAAGGGGTCTCTTGGGAAAGGAACAAAGAGAGAAGAAACCCATACCTTAATTTGCTTGTTCAAACGTGGATTTGCTGCCCAAAACCTTCTCCAAAATCAGTCCAAGCTTTCTCAATGTCCACACCACTCGACGGACAACTTCTCTTTGCCTTAACGTTTTTGATTACTTTCTTTTTTTAAAAAATTTTCGTGTGTTCTTCAAGTGTGAAGAACCTTAGTTAAAGTTTCTATTCTTCACGTTAATTGACAGAGAGAACAAGAGAGTGTTTGAGCGTGAAGAGGTGATAAACGTGAGAGAGTGAAACGTGTGAAGTAGTTTAGGATTAGATGATGACTTAGTCAATTTAGGACTCTCCCTAATACTTAAAATCTGTTTTAATTAATTATACATGAAAGGATCATTTTTCCCTTACAAAAAAAATAAGATTTTAATTAATAAATAAATCATAAATTGGTTGCTTCCAATGGGGCTCGAATTCGAGTGACACCATTTCGCGAAAATGGGTCACTTCGGGTCGACCCAACCCGAATTGATGTTTTAATTAAATTAATTAATTCCTTATTACCCTTGGCCTGGAAAAGGCCATTTTACCCGTGGACCCTCAAAATTTAAAATTTCCTCTTTTAAGTCCGGTAAAGACTCTTTTGATTAAATCTTTATTTTCGAGAGCCTTACATGGTTTGTTCCAACCTTTCCAAGCTCAACTAACTCCCCAAGTTAGTTGGTTTGGCCATAGTAAGGGTTCTGAGGTCTGGTTCTACGCGTATCAATCCATGTGAACCTTGGTCTAATCTCAAGCATTTTTTACACCTTAAGCATTTATCTTATTCATTTTTAAGGTTGTTACATTATCCCCCCTTAGGAACATTCGTCCCCTAATGACACTACGACTACATATCGTAATGCCAGTCTGATCATAACATAATAACTATGCACAGTCAAGCAATAGCAATAAAATACGTAGAGATAAGGAACATAGACTTAAGAGTAGAAAGTCTAACCTCAAGAGCTGAAAAGATGAGGGTAGCGGGATATCATGTAGGCCTCAGCCTCCCACGTAGCACCCGCAACAAGATTATTTCTCCACAATACCTTCACTTTGGCAATCTCCTTGTTTCTCAGCCACTTGACCTGTCTTTCTAAGATCTCAACAGGTACCTCCTCATAAGACAAGTCTTCACCAACCCCCAAACCTTCAATAGGTAGAATCGATGCTGGATCACCTAGGCACTTCTTCAACATAGAGACATGAAAGACTAGATGAACAGAAGCTAGTTCCGCAGGCAATGCCAACTCATAGGCCACCTCACCTACACGCTGTAGGATCTCGTATGGCCCAACGTACCTCGGACTCAACTTCCCCTTCCTGCCAAACCTCATCACCCCATTCATAGGTGATATCTTCAGATAGACTTGGTCGCCAACATCAAACTCTAAGGGCCATTTTTTGTTATCTGCATATGACTTCTGCCGACTGTAAGCAGTAGCCAACTTGTCCCTAATAACTCTGACCTTCTCTAAAGCCTCATGAATGATCTCTGGACCCAAAATGGATGACTCTCCAACCTCGAACCACCCAACTGGAGATCTACATCTCCTACCATAGAGTGTCTCAAACGGTGTCATCCCTATGCTAGAGTGATAGCTATTATTATACGAGAACTCTATCAAAGGCAGATAGTCATCCCAGCTACCTCTGAAGTCAATCACACACGCCGTCAACATGTCCTCCAATATCTGAATGGTGCGCTCTGTCTGAGGATGAAAGGCCGTGCTAAGCTTACCTGTGTGCCCAAGCTCTTCTTGAAAGATCTCCAGAAATGTGAAGTAAACTGAGCTCCTCTATCTTAAATGATAGACAAAGGAATCCCATGCCATCTCACAATCTCATCAATGTAGAGTCTCGCATAATCCTCAGCTCTGTAAGTAGACTTCACAGGGATAAAGTGGGCAAACTTAGTCAATCTGTCCACAATAACACATATGGAGTCATGCTGCCTCCTAGTCCTCGGAAGACCAACCACGAAGTCCATATTAATAGCCTCCCACTTCCAAGTCGGAACCTCAATAATATGAGTCAGACCACCAGGCTTAAGATGCTCAGCCTTAAACCTCTGACAATTAGGACACTTGGCCACATATTCTGCAATGTCCTTCTTCATACCATCCCACCAATAAATCTGCTTAAGATCATGATACATCTTGGTGGAACCTGGATGTATGGAATATCTGGAACCATGGGCCTCTGTAACAATACTAGTCCGCAAATCATCCATATCTGGTACACATAGCCTGTCCTGGTACCTAAGTATGCCATCACCTCCCAAAGCAAAAGACTCATTCATCTTCATCAACACTGAGTCCTTCAGCTCCATCAACACAGGATCTAGATGCTGACCCTCCTTGACTTCAACTACCAAGGATGATTCAGAACTAGGATAAACTGAAACATCCCCACTAGTAGAGTAACCAACCGCACACCCAGTTTGGCCAGTCTATGTACATCTTTCACCAGCTCCTTCTTCTCATCCTCAACGTGGGATGTACTTCCCATGCTCATCCGTCTCAAAGCATCATCTACAACATTAGCGTTACCTGGATGGTAGTGAACATTCATGTCATAATCCTTCAACAGCTCCAACCATCTCCACTGACGTAGATTCAACTCCCTCTATGTGAACACATACTGGAGACTCTTGTCGTCTGTGAATACATCCACATGCACTCCATACAAGTAGTACCTCCACAGCTTTAGTGCAAACACCACAGCTGCAAACTCCAGGTCATGAGTGGGATAATTCTTCTCATGAACCTTGAGCTGTCTGGACGCATAGGCTATCACCTTACCAACCTGCATAAGAACACAACCCAAACCAACCCTAGATGCATCACAGTAAACAGTGTAATTCTCACCACACTTAGGCAAAGTAAGCACCGGGGCTGAAGTGAGTCTGTCCTTGAGCTCCTGGAAACTCCTCTCACAAGTCTCCGTCCACTCGAACTTGGATTTCTTCTTCGTCAAAGCTGTCAATGGTGCAACAATGGAAGAAAATCCCTTCACAAACCTGCAGTAGTAACCATCCAATCCCAAAAAGCTACGGATATTAGTGGGAGTAAGAGGCTTTGTCCAGTTCTTCACAGCCTCAGTCTTCGTGGGATCCACCTTCACGCCCTGATCGGACACAACATGACCCAGGAAGGTCATTGATCTAAGCCAAAATTCACACTTGCTGAATTTGGCATACAGCTGATGTTGTCTAAGTACCTGCAAGGTTAGTCTCAAATGTTGTTCATGATCTTCCTTGGTCCTAGAGTAGATGAGGATGTCATCAATGAATACTATGACGAAAGAGTCAAGATATTCACGGAAGACTCGGTTCATGAGGTCCATAAATGCAGCAGGTGCATTCGTAAAACCAAATGACATGACTAAGAACTCATAGTGACCATAACGGGTACGAAAGACTGTCTTTGGGATATCTCCATCCCTAACCCTAAGCTGGTGATACCCTGAACGAAGATCAATCTTAGAGAAGAAACTAGACCCTTGAAGTTGATCAAACAAATCATCTATTCTGGGAAGTGGATACTTATTCTTTATAGTGACTTTGTTGAGCTGCCGATAATCGATACACATTCTAAGGGTTCCATCTTTCTTTTTCACAAACAACACTGGAGTGCCCCAAGGGGATATGCTCGGCTGAATGAAACCCTTATCAGTGAGATCTTTGAACTGCAGCTTCAACTCTTTGAGTTCAGCTGGAGCCATTCCGTAAGGAGGAATGGAAATTGGTTTAGTATCGGGTTCTAAGTCGACACCAAAATCAATCTCTCGAGGGGGAGAGACTCCAGGCAAATCATCAGGAAATACATCTAGGAACTCATTCACTACAGACACTGAGTCTATGGAAGGAATGTCATGTTCTAGATCATTAACACTCACAAGATGACACAATAACCCCTTGGACATCATTTTATTGGCCTTAAGATTCGAAATGAAGAGGTTAGGACGACTAGAGTTGTACCCCTCCCAGTGTAGCTCCTCTTCATTAGGGAAATGAAATCTCACCACTCTACTACGACAGTCCAACTAAGCATAACAACTGTGAAGCCAGTCCATGCCAAGAATAACATCAAAATCATGCATGGGTAACTCCACCAAGTCTGCACACATAGTCTTACCACTTACAACTATTGGGCAATCCTTGTATACTCTATCAGTTGTTACATTCTCTCCTAAAGGTGTACTAACCACTATAGGATCATGTAGAACTTCAGGCAATATATCAAAAGTGAGAGCAAGCAAAGGAGTTACAAAGGAAAGCGTAGACCCTGGATCAAGTAAAGCATAAACAGAAGTTAAGAATACTTGCAGCATATCTGTGACCACATCAGCGGACTTCTCCTGCTCCTCCCTGCCCTTCAGGGCGTAGAACCTGTTCCTCTTAGGAGGCTCGGCTGCTGCTGCACCCTGTGGATTAGGCCTAGGCTGAGCATTACCTCCAGCCTGACCTCTGCTCTGTGGGCAGTCTCTAACCATGTGTCCACTCTTACCGCAACCGAAGCAGGCATTAGTGCCCTGTCTGCACTCTCCACTGTGAGCTTGGCCACACTTAGCACAATTCTTTTTAGGACGCTGCATCTCACCTCCATTGCCCCTCTTGGGCTTAGGTCTGCCTCCTCTAGGTGATGTACTCCTCTGAAAGTTAGAGTTCCCAGAACTCTGTTGCCCCTTCTTGAGCCTGGGATGCTCACGGACGCCAAAATTGTTTCTGTGGCCTCCTTGGCTGGGACCTGACTGATCTTGAGGCTTACGCCTCCTAGCATCACGAATACCCCTCTTTTTGCGGTTGTCCTCTACCTGTTGGACATGCACCATCAACGTGGAGAGGTCCATATTATCATGGAGCATATCAGACCGACACTCCTCCTCCAGATCTCCATTGATTACTGTGAGGAACCTGCTCATCTCATCCCTGCTATTAGACACAAGGGAAGTAGCATACCTGGATAACTTAACAAACTTAAGTATTCACCTTACCCTTGCTGTTAGATACTAAGGAAACTAGCATACCTGTATAGCTTAACAAACTTCAGAGAATACTCCCTCACAGTCATAGATCCCTGCTTAAGGTTGATTAACTCCTCAACCTTGTCCTCCCTCATTTCTCTGGGAAAGAATCTCTCCAGAAAGGCTGTCTTAAATAGCTCCCAAGTGACTGGATCTCCGCCCAAAGTTCGACTATCCTGCCACATCTTGCACCAAGTCTGTGCCACATCCTTGAGCTGATAGGAAGCCAGCTCAGCCTTCTCAGTATCTGTGGCACCCATAGCCACCATAATCTTATGCACCTCGTCCACAAACTCCTGGGGATCCTCTGAAGTCTTGGACACTGTGAAAATAGGAGGATTCATCCTCGTGAAGTCTCTCAGCCTGTCAGCCATACTACGAACCGGTGGGTTCTCCCACTGAACATCCTGCCGATTGACCTGGGCAGTCATGGCCTGGGCCTTCATAGTGATGGCATGTGCCATCTGGGCCAGATATGCCCTCACCTCAGCATCAATCAACCCAGCTGGGTTAACTGGCATAGCCACTCCTTCAGCTGGAGCCTGGGGTGGAACCTGATTGCCCCCAGCAGCTGCTCCTCCTCTCCTCTAACCAACGTTCCTCCTAGTATTCATTCTCTGAAAACAATAAGAATTGATGTTAGACACGCTCATAACACCAAGAAATTAGACATTAGGAAAAGCACGATAAGATCAGAAAAAAGGAAGTTTTCCTACGCATCATGAAGTCTCTAATCCAGGATAGTGGTGCACTTCACTACCATGACTTAGAAACTACTCAATGTGGTTGATGTGAACTCATTATTATCAGAATTTAACCTAGTGCTCTTATACAAACTTTGTCACAACCGGAATCTAGACCACAGACGAGACCGGCGTCATTGACCTCTCAGAGGTCGCAGACAAGCATACACACATCGTTCTTACTAGGTTAATTTTAGCGGAAAATTTGAAACTTTTTATTTCTTAACATACTTATTAAGCATTCTCATCATTACATAATAATTCACCATCATCCATCTAGTATTAAGATCATCATATGAAAGAAATAGTATAATATAGTAATAAAGATGTACTTGCCAAAATGGCACCAATACAATGTCTGAACAAAACAGTAAAGAAATACTAGTGGAACATGCTCCACTAGCTCAAATCTAAAACTAAGCTAGAATATAAATGGCAGCATCCTCGAAAGCATGAGGGCCTACAAACTCTGGATGAATGCTGAACGTCGAAAGAACTGCAACAATGATCCTGTAGCTCTATCGTCCACGTGTGCCTGCACCTAAAATACTAGAGTTTTTATAGGGTTACTACACACTTGTACTAAGTATGGTTATATGCAAGCACACACCAAGGACATGCATGAGAAAAGATATCTCTTTCCTAACAACATGATTATGGGAAGTCAAGTCAGTGGACTTGCCAAATTGAGATTAGGAAAGCTAGTGAACCTTCCAAATTTGGATTAGGAAATTCAGTGAGCTTTCCAAATTGGGATTAGGAAAGTCGTGCCACGAGAGTAACATGCATCATCATAAATATCATATTTCACACAGCACATAACATCGTACACATAGCACATATAATAGCATATAATATATAGCACATAACTTCTTTCATATCATTCATTCATATGCCATGAGACCTTGGAATCATGGACTTGACATTAAGACTTTCCAAAATGAGGGCTCAACATATGGGACCTCAACTAGGGAGTCTTCATTAGCAAACACAGACTATGCTTCATTCATCATACGTACTTCATTTTATTTCGTTCATAGGCAGTGTGAACACTAGCTATACCTAGGGTGTAGTTTAAGACTTTCATCGGTTTTGCTGTGCAATGATAAAGAATAACCTAATGTCATTACCTGAGTCTAGATCACCTCTTGATCATCCTATCCTAACACATTTGGTATCATTCATTTCATTATGTGCTTCATTTGAGGCTGGCCTCATTCATTCATTGGGAACTTTAACTTTAACTGACATAGATCATGTGAGTATCATGAAATCCAGTGTCTCCCCCACACCTAAAAGAGGTGGAATCACCGGCCAAGGTGACCCAAAAACATGCTAGCGTACATGGGAATTTAACCCCGCCAGATCCCTATATTGGCAGTATAGGTTTGAAGACCAGGAGATATAAGGAGACCTATGCCCTGCAAGCCGGACAGTATCATCTCATGAGAGTTACGTGAACCTCCTCCCTTCCCAAAAGAAGGCATCACCGCTCATAGCTAGTCTATCGGTGCTCAGTATAAAGTTCCATTGCATTCAACTCATACGTCATGGAAGCTGGCTTCTAGTATGAGGACATCATAGCTCAATATATGATTTCACATCTCATCATTAGTATTAACTGTGTTAATATCAATACTTTCATTGGAGTGTTCATAGAGACTGGTCTCTTCATTATCTTACACTCTCATAGGTGAGTACGTTTTGGTAACATTTACTTAGGCTCATTTGAGATTGCTCTCATCATTTGCATTAGCCTCATATCATGTTGTCACCACATTCATTGTCATTAGCACATTTACTCTTCATAATTACTCACCTCATTTTACGTGAATGTTCATTTCATCATATGCCAATATACTTGGCCATTGGTGTGTTTCATACCCTTACTTAGCCCTTCTAGGGTTTCATCATTTCATTGTTCATTTCATCATTCACTACATACATCTTAGGTTCACTTACTTTTAAACGTATACTAGACTTATGAGTCTATACACACAATCCATGAGTCTTCATTCATAATTCGTTAAGTGATTCATACATTCCTAAGATTATGTAGTACAAGACTTATGTATCTTGTATATATGCCAAGATCTTGATTTCGATCTAAGTAGGTGGCATTATTCTTGGATATTTTGTTCATGTATGACTTATGTATCAATACGGAAGTTTGGGCAAGGAACCCAAGTTTGAATCACTTGGATATCATTTACATTTTTCATTGATTTTATTTTTAATATTCATAACATTTGAACTCTAGATTAAATCCCAACCTTAACATCGTATCATTAATTTTCTACTTAGTTTTCCACTTAAGTTGGGCGAAGGGTTCTGGGTTCGAACCCCCACAACCCCTTTTTATTTTTCATTAACATCATATTACCCAATCTCGCCTAAACCAAGAGGTTGTGGGATCAAACCCCCACAGCCTCTTTTATTTACTCTTAAATATTCGCTGGGATAGGGAGGTTGTGGGTTCGAACCCCCACAGCCTCCTTAATTTAATTTAAATTCGCTAGAGCATTGGGAGGTTGTGGGTTCGAAACCCCCCCCCCTCCCCCATAACCTCCTTATTTTAGTTTTAATTTCGCTAGGCTATGAGGTTGTGGGTTCGAATCCCCACAGCCTCCTATCTTTATTTTTAATTAAAAATCCTCTAAGTTAGGCGTTTGGCAGTGAGGTTGTGGGATCGAGCCCCAACAACCTCACTTTATTTTTTCTTAATTAATTTCACCTTCTCCTTTCCAGCCTTGAGGTCGTGGGTTCGATTCTCACGCCTCACATTTTCTTTTCTTTATTTTTCTCTTCTTTCACTCGCTACCTGGAGGTCGTGGGTTCGATTCCCACGCCTCCCATTTATTTATTTTAATTTCTTGTTCTCTTCTTACTAACCCAGCAGATGCGAGTTCGATTCCCCCAGCTCCCTTTTCTTTTTCATTTCTCGCGAATTCCAGTAGCAAAAGGGTGAGGTCACAGGTTCGAATCCTGGTGGCCTCACCTCTTTAAAATGTATTAATTTCCAGATTTCTTTGTAAAGATTTAGCCTAAATTAATATTTCATAGTTGCTGGAAATTTTTAGTCATTTTTCAACTCATTTTCATCAACGTTTTCACATGATTCAAAGGGTGCATTCATAAATCATTTTAACACATTTTTAGGCGCATCTTTCATAAGTTTATTTGGCTAAAAGATTGTTATTCAATCAACCACATTTCATTACAATGAACATCACATTGTGTACACATTTCACACATAAAATACAAAGAATGAACATGTTAATTCATAGTTCTAACAGTGAGTAAGTTCACTGCCAACGTGCACACACACATCATTTTTTTTCGATCACACATTGCTTGTCATTCTCGTGATTTCACGTACATAAACATATTCACATTCAATGCAAAAACACCACACATACCTAAATCTACTAGCAAACAAAACCCAACCAACGAATCATTGGGAGCTAGTGACAAGGACATGCAACTAAGAAACAACCCTAGTTTCGGAGTGAATATCTTGAATCTTAAGGGGTCTCTTGGGAAAGGGACCAAGAGAGAAGAAATGCATACCTTAATTTGCTTGTTCAAACATGGATTTGCTGCCCAAAACCTTCTCCAAAATCAGTCCAAGCTTCCTCAACGTCCACACCACTCGACGGACAACTTCTCTTTGCCTTAACGTTTTTGATTACTTGGTTTTTCTTAAAATTTTTCGTGTGTTCTTCAAGTGTGAAGAACCTTAGTTAAAGTTTCTGTTCTTCACGTTAATTGGCAGAGAGAACAAGATAGTTTTTGAGCGTGAAGAGGTGATAAACGTGAGAGAGTGAAACGTGTGAAGTAGTTTTGGATTAGATGATGACTTAGTCAATTTAGGACTCTCCTTAATACTTAAAATCTGATTTAATTAATTATACATGAAAGGACCATTTTGCCCTTACAAAAAAATTAGATTTTAAATAATAAATAAATCATAAATTGGTTGCTTCCAATGGGGCTCGAACTTGAGTGACACCATTTCGCGAAAATGGGTCACTTCTGGTCGACCCAACCTTAATTTATGTTTTAATTAAATTAATTAATTAATTAATTAATTCCTTAGGGTAATTACAATATTACCCTTGGCCTAGAAAAGACCGTTTTATCCCTGGACCCTCAAAACTTAAAATTTCCTCTTTTAAGTCCGGTAAAGACTCTTTTGATTAAATCTTCATTTTCGAGAGCCTTACATGGTTGGTTCCAACCTTTCCAAGCTCAACTAACTCCCCAAGTTAGTTGTCTTGGCCGTAGTAAGGGTTCTGAGGTCTGGTTCTACGCGTATCAATCCGTGTGAACCTTGGTCTAATCGCAAGCATTCTTAACACCTTAAGTATTTATCTTATTCATTTTTAGGGTTGTTACAAATTGGCTATGAAGTCATTTCTAAATTTTCTAGGCAAATACTAAATTTATGCTAATCTCATTTGCCAATACATTGTAATACCAATTTAAGTATGACCAACATAACATTGAATCCATAACTAAGGGTATGACAATCAATGGGACAAGTCCCAACATACCCTATAATATCCTATATGACTAAAATGTTTGAACGCAAAATGAATAAGTACACCTAAGGTAATTCAATGAATCCATAACCAAGGGTATGCCAAAAATTTGGAAAAGTCCCAGCATACCCTAACAAAATGAACTATGAACATAAGTAATTCATTGAATGAAGTTCTCAACGTCCATATATGATGATATGAAGCTACCAAATGAACGTAAGCAAGTAAAGTGAGTATTAACATAATTAAAAGTGTCTAAGTTAAGAGAGTGACCAGAATGAGGTATTAAAGGAAGTGAGACAAGTCTCACTTACACCTAAGACTACTATGTTAAGATACTCACAAAAAAGGGTGTTAGAACGTGTGAGACAAGTCTCATTAACACCAAAGATGTTATGTAAGGATAAATTCACATTTCTTCAATGCAAAGAAAGGGATGACAAGTCATCAATACAGTAAGTAAACCTCAATCTAGAAGCAAGCTTCCATAATGTTTGAGTAAACTCTAAAAGATAAGAAGATAAAAGAAAGTGAGCAAAGCACCGATAGACTAGCTATGAGATTGTGCTTACACATGTAAGTCTCATGAGATAAGGCTCCACTAAGGTGGATAAGAGTCTCCGAATATCTACTAGTCTTCGAACTATGTCTAGCCAACATGGGAACTAGCATGTGGATTCCTCCTAAGAGAGCTAGCTATGTTTCGGTTTCACCTTGACCAGTGATTCCACCTCTTTTCGGTGTGGGGTAGACACCGGAGTTCATGTTTATATCACATGATCTATGTCGGTTAATGCTGAAAAGAATGTTCTTGGTTTCACTTTAGTCGTGGACCACCCCTTTTCGGTGTGGGGCAAACACTTGATATGGATTCACTTTATCCGGTGAATCACCCCTTTTTGGTGTGGGGCAGACTCTGGATTTCATGTTAACTCGCATGATCTAGTATTCACTTTGATCGGTGAATCACCTCTTTTCGGTGTGGGGAAGACACTTCATTTAATGTAACTTCACATGATCTTAATGTTACGGACTTCTTTAAGAAAGTAAGAGTTTATGAATGCCAATGTTGATAAGAATGAAGTTTCCAATAAGTAAAGGTCATAGCAAATAATGAATCCTCATGTTATGAAAATGATTAAGCCAAATAAGATTGACTTATAATGACTTCATATAATTGGCAAAGGATCATAGCCAAATAAGATTGACTTATAATGACTTCTTTTATTAGGCCAATATCAAGTAATAAGAATAGACAATAAAGATTGGCTTATGAAGATTTCATGCCCCAAAATATTGTTAAATCATTTCCTTAATCTCTTGGATTACTTACTTGATTCATTTTGGGTATGAGATTACAATGAATCATTGCACTTGTAAGTTAAACATAAGATCAAAGGAGATGATTAAACTAGATAACAAAAAGAAGAAAAGAACGAAAGAAAGTAAGAAGGAAGAAGAGATGTAAGTTCAAAGTGAACTAAGAAAGCAAGACTCTATTAATGCCAATGTTTGATAAGAATGAAGTTTTCTATATTTAAGGGACATAGCCAATAATGACATTTCATATTATGAAAATGATTAAGGGCAAATAAGATTGGTTTATAATGACCTTATATAATTGGCAAATGGCAATATCCAAATAAGATTGACTTTATAATGACTTCTTATATTAGGCCAACATCGGATAATAGGTTTAACCAATAAAGATTGGCTTACAAAGATTTCACGCCCAAAATTGTAGTTAAATCATTTCCTTAATCCCTTGGATTACTTACTTGATTCATTGTGGGTATGGGACTACAATGAATCGTTACACTTGAAAGTAAAACATAAGATCAAAGGATATAATTGAACTACACAACAAAAAGAAGAAAAGAATGAAAAATTAACTAAGTATGGGACAAAGTGCTCTCGGCCTAAGAGAGTACAAAATGATAAACTCTCGTTTGTGATGTTCTAAAATTATGTGCATGATTCCAAGGTCTTGTGTTCATATAGAAAATGAGTTGTGTGTTTTGAATGCATTAAAATACATCATATTCATACTGCAAATCTCAAATAACGAATTAGGAAAGTCTAATGACTACACTTTCCATAAATGACATGTTGTTAGGAAGAGCTTTCCTTGATCATGCATTGTCCTTACGTGTATGTGTGCATACACCCATACTTAGTACAAGTGTGTACTAACCCTATACAATTACTATTTTTATAGGTGCAGGTCAGAGAGTAGATTGAAGATTCATTGCAGCGGTTTGGACTCAGTGATCTCCAGACCATTTGGTAGGTCCTCTCGAGTTCGACGATGCTACGTCTATCTTCATAGACTAGTATTTAGACATAGCTAGAGGATGTTGTCCCTAGAGTTTCTATCAGATATTTTCATTTCGAATCTTTTGTATTAAGGCCGTTTTGGCAAACTTATTATGATATATTGATTCTTTTTTTTGAATTGCGTAATTGATTGTAGATGGTTGTTTAGTTGAGCTTATAGTATATGAATTCATATAAAGATTATATGAAGTCTATGTACACTACATTAAGTTTTGAAAGATTTAAATTTTCCGCAAATTTAACTATATGAATGTGATGAAAGCTAAGAAGAGGCTTGTCTGGGACCTCTGAGAGGTTAACGACGCCGGTCGCGATACTTATTCCAGAATCCTGGTCGTGACACGTACATAGCTATTCTAGGTGGATCCACTAAGCTAGAGTCCTATGTGGGCACATAGTTAAAGAACAAGGAGATTGCTTCTACAAACCTTGACTAACTCAGCGTGAATGTTTCCATCTCATGAGACAACATTTAGGTTGGGAACCCGGACTTACTAAAGTGTAAGTTCTCTTGTGGAAAGCCGGACTTACTAGACGTCAAGCTCTCACTCTCATTTTTCATGTTCACTTGGTGCTGACCAATAATTCGCTTTTTAAACATCATTAAGCCTTTAGATAACATTAGTTCACGAAGAATAGGCCTTAGGGACTTACTCCCTCATATATCATATAGCTCAAAGGTATCTAGGGTGAGAATTCAACATTCACCATAGAACCTACATTATGTGACAATGTCCTTTCACATAAACATATCATATTCATGCATGCATGTCTGTGTGTACATATATGTGAGATCTACCTTCACATAAACACATTTAGGAACACATGTTCATAACTTCATTAATCATATACTTTATATACATAGAAATAGGTAATGATGCATAGGAGAACTATCCCTTTCCTTAGTCATCATGAACTATCCTACTCATAGATATGCATGAAGTGTGTGTACATTGGTCAACATGATGACATAATAGCTATCACATAGTATTGAGGAAACCACCCTCTAAAGACCACAACACATGCAACATTCTTCAAGTCTCAAGTCATACAAACATATAGAGTATTGAGGACTATAGACTACACACATTCACATTGCATAATAGGAGGCAAGTACATATTCAACAATAGAATATAAGACTCCTAGCATACTTTGATCACAAATTCATATAGGGTTCATATGGGTAGGGGTCATGCTATAAGGATACTTATCACCATTAGCCCTATAGACCACACCTAACCCTAACATTATCATCACACCTATACATATAACATTATATACACACCTAGGTCAAACAAGTAGGGTAGAAGAATATACACATAACATCAATTCACTTAGACATGATATTAGAATCAAGGCTAAATCCTTCAACTTCCTAACATAGGAATCATCATATCAATTAATAGTACATCTAATGCCTTCAAGGACATGATCATAACACATAAACATGTAAAATAATGTAAACACCGCGACCATAACAAGACCATATCAATCAACACAATTCAATATACATACTAGGCTAATTAGAAGATGTAGGTCAACTTACCAAATCTCCAATCTAATTATCATCTTTGATCATTCCTCGACAATTCATATTCAATTGATATATAATGTAATAGCAACAAGCAATTCAATACAATCCAATTATAGTTCTATAAACATCAAGTCAAGATCACAAGAACCACATTATAGGCTAATTTGAGAAATTAGGAGGATCATGGGTTCTTCATAAAATTGGATAGAAATTCATCATAAAATCAGTAGATAAAAATATATTCATCATTACAATGCTTTTGAAATAAATTTGAGGATGAACCCAAGTTTAAATTGAAAGATAGGATTTTTTACTTAGAATCATATTTGGAAAAAGATTTGAAAGGACTCCATAGATGAATGGTTATATATGGATGAAGGATCACCATACTCAACCATAGGCACCATACTCAAATTATCTCGAGTAGTTACGGCTCGGGCTAGAGGTGGCAATTTCAGCCCATACTAGTGAAATGAAACCATTTTGTCCATATTAAATTAAATGGATCACTCATATTTTCTTTCATTTCTTAAATTTGTTGATATGGTCTTCAACCTATTTACGCTCATACAAATATGGACAAAATGGGTTAACATAAGAATCCATATTCAGCCCATATAAGTGAGAAATGAAATAGATTTTTTTTTTATTTTTGAAAAACAAAAATAATTAGGAGTCGGTTGGTGGAAGGTGGGGGTGCTTGGGATTTGGGGGGGGGGGGGAGGGGGGGGTAAATTTTTTTTTTAAAAAAAATTGTTTTTTTTTTGTTTTTCGAAATCAAAAATTTTTTAGGGATAGGTTAGTCGAAGGCCGGGAGAGGGGTAATTTTTTTTTCTAAAAACAGATTTTTTTGGTTATTCGAAAACAATTTTTTTTAGGGGTAGGTTGATGGAAGGGGGGGAGGTGGGAGAGGGGGTAATGCTTTTTTTAGAAAAAACAAATTTGTTTTATATTTTGAAAATAAAATTTTTATAGGGGTAGGTTGGTGGGAAGTCGGAGTGGGTGGGGGAGGGGGGTGCCTGGGACAGGGGGTGAATTTTTTTTAGAAAAGAAATTATTTTTTTTTCGAAAACCTTTTTTTTTTTTTTGAAAACAAAATTTCTTTAAGGGTAGGTTGATGGAAGGTCGGGGTCGGGGGAGGGGGGGCAGGAGAGGGTAATTTTTTTTTAAAAAAAAGATTGTTTTCGTTTTTCGAAAACAAAATTTTTTTAGGGGTAGGTTGGTGGAAGGTCTCGCGGTGGGCTGTAGGGAGGGGTAAATTATTTTTCTGAAAAACAAATTTCTTTAAATGGGTTAGAACCACTTTGCCCAAATCATATTTGACCAAATCCATATTTTACCATATTATATTTGGATGGATTGTAATCCAAACCATATTTTCTCAAACCATATTCAACCCATCCAAATCCGATCATTTGACACCCCTAGCTCGAGCTATAGCAATCAAATCCTCTCTAATCTCTTGATTAGTCAATTCCGGGGGAACCACCGGAGCCTCATTACCTCCTTCCTCATTAGGGATATGATCACATTGAGGAGGCACTTGAGCACCTTGAGCACCTTGGACTCCTTGCCCATCTTGAGGAACTTGATCAACTTGATCCACTTGAGGAGGAATCTCCTCAATCACCCTCTCCTTTTACAACCTTCTAGAGGTCATCCTTCTAGTATTCATCTCCTAGAAACAAAAGAAAACACATTAAGAAGGATACTCGTAACATTTACTCTACCACACGACATACGATTAGAAAAGAAGGGAAACTCTATTGTCCTATAGCCACTCCCCCATAGATGTGTCGCGACTCATATCGGTTGTTGAGACTCTACTAGACATGACTTGATGAGTCTTTTTGAATCCTAATACTACTTTCACAACCTATGCTCTGATAACAAGCTTTGTCAAATCCCAAGATCACACCATAGAAGTTAGGGAGCAATCTTGGATTGTAACCGGCGTACTCGACCTCTCAGAGGTCTTATACAATCCCTTTCATATCATTAATTGCATATACATAGTGAAAAGTAGTGTGGAATTAAAAATTTTCACAAAATAAATCATAATCTTTAAAACTCTTTCATATAAAAGTAATAGGACACACTAAGCCTCAATCTCATCAATCTTAGACACAAGAGTACTTGGTACATGGCCCATACGAATTAGTAAAATATAGTACTACTAAGTCTATTAAAATACTTCAAGACACAACATTACTTCACTTTAGCACATTTTACATGTCATTCTAAAAGCAGATAAGGAAAACCATTATCATATTTAAGCCATCCTATCCACTACTCTATTATCATCAATATAAAAATTATAGACACATATAGCCAAGTAGGAACAATCATGCATTCAACTCTAAGACTACACACAACACATAGTCATTAGTCTAACATGATCACCTAGATATCTTCAATAGAAGAACACATACTTTCACATTACTTCACATATCTGTAGATGTGATCATACTTCACATAATCAACTACACAAATCAACATAATACTTCAAGTAGTGCCGATAAGGCCATAATAATCATAATACTTAAAATAATGCCGACATGGTTACATCAATTCACATAACACCGCCACCATAAGTAGACTATACCAATCACAACATAATTGAAGTCTAATTAACACAAAATAAAGTGAAATAGGGCAGCGTACCACCACTCTATCATCAACACTTCAATCAAATGCCAAATCACCCAATTCAACATCGCAAGGCCCTTACCCATGGCCAAGAACATCAATGCAATGCGTACACTTTAATTCTCACTAAAATCTAAGTCAATCAAATATATATTTATCAATATATGACCAATTAGATATCAATTGAATACAATTCTTACATCATTAGATAGCCCATCAGAAACTACACATTAATTCATAAACTTTAGACCAATATCAAGTAACCCATAAATTAGTCAAAAACTAGGGTTCATCAATTACATGGGTTCATAGGTTATTTAGGTTAAAATCATAAATACAATAACAATTCAATCAATAATCAACATTTAAAAACCATTAATGCAAGAACCCATGGTAGATCATGAAATAGGTCAAGTTCAACTTTGAAAACTTTAGAAAACATCTTTGAAAGTTGGGCTCCTTGATTAAAACGAGTTTCAAGGATCAAAAGTCATACCTCAGCAATGCTAATCCTCCAGTTAGATGAAGAATCACCACTCAAATCTCCAATCCAAGCTTTTCTTTGCATTTTGGCTTCAATGGAGTCTTAAGGAATTTCTAAGGGATTTTGGAGTTTTGATTTTAAAGAATGAAATATTCTAAGTGTTCAAGACTTATATACACATTTAAAATACCCAAAAGACCCTTAGGGAAACTAAAATACTCTTATTTCGAAGTGGGGTGAATTTACAATATCACCCCTCACTTAACAGTGAACCTGCGCAGGAACATAGGCTCACAGACGGAAGACAACCTACGGACCATCCCATGACCAACGGACCATCCTGTTGGTCCGTGGTCTGGGTCTGAGGCTTTTCCTTGGTCCCTTATTACCCAAGTCTAAGTCCCAAACGACGAGACCCAACCAACGGGGAGTCGACTGACCCACTGGGCGTCGACTGCCTCCGTGGCTTGGGCTGTCTTGGGTAGCCTTGGCACCAATTTTGGGTCCTTCCTCAAGGACCCTTGGATGGTCTTTGGGGATACTTTACCCGAACGTTTGTAACCCAAACATGACCGTATATGAGTTTAGGATCTCTCACATTAATTTCACCCAAAATAAACGCGTAAAACTCGATAAAACATGCCTAGACACACAAGGTCATTTCAAGGCACTTCTTTCGAAGATCGTGGACGTTCTTGGACATTTGACCTCCAAACTTCAAGAAACATGACACACTTCCTATATACACTTTAATAAATCATTAAAGGACTTCAAAAAATAATGAATCACACATAAACACATAGAACCACATATGACACACATAGGTGACATAGTCGTCGAACGTCTTGGTCGTCCCTTAACGTTTGACTTCCAATGCACCTATACTCTTAGACAAAGCATCTATACCCTATTATAGACCATTTTAGGACCTTAGACCATCATGAAAACAATGTTAGGCTCTAATTCACCTAATTCATTTTTGGGATCTTACATTCTCCCCCACTTGGACAACATTCGTCCTCGAATGACACTTGCCACTCTCCTAGCACTTATAAGAATAGGTACTAAAATAGCAGATCATGAACATACCATATAACACATAATCAAGAATAAAACATCAATTCCACAAAATCAAAAGATTCACAACACAACAAGAAACTTAAATAGATTCTATAACTCATCATGGTACAAAACTATCATCCTTCATTCCAAATAACAAAAACTCATTTTATATTCACTATTATACTCATAAACATCAGTTCTCACCACATTACAACAATCTTAGACCAAAGAATCAATTTGTCAATTTTTCAAAAATTTAACAGTGAGCAGTTCAATGTTACAGTGAATCTGGCAATTTTTCTAAAAAATGCTACTTCTAAGCAATTCATGGTAGAAACATGCTAATATGCAAGGTAACATCATATAAACATCTTTTAAAACATGATCAATGCTTCATAAAATACACAGTGCAAGAAGTTAATGAAATATAATTTCAACCAAACTCCTAAACACCATGCACATGCAACAACTTCTAGGAATTTCTATCCCATCTATAACCATACTCCCCCACTTAGAAGGAACTCCTATCACAACAAGAGAAATAAGACTTACCAACATCATCATCACTCTCATCCTTTTTCTCTCCTCTAGTCCGGAGTGCATAGAAACTCCTCCTTGTTGGAGGATATTCCTTTGGAACTCTAGGAGCAGCCTTCTTACCATATCTATTAGGACAGTTTCTCACTTTGTGTCCTTCTTTACCACAACCATAGAAACTACAGGTACCCAATAGAAACTCACCATAATTTTCTTGTCACAAGTGACACATGTAGGTTTGCCATTTTGAGAACCACCTCCTTTCTCAAACTTCACCTTAGGAGCACTACGTCCATCTTGAGTTTGAACCTTTTTTTTGAACCTAGGTTGCACTTGATCACTTGCACCACTCCTTTTCAAGTTTCTTGACATCCTCCTATGTTTAGAATCCTCTATAGATTGGGAATACACCATGAGTCTAGCTAAGGTCATATCATCATGTAGCAGAGTCGTAGGACATTCTTCCCTCACTAGATCGGTGACATCCATCACAAAACAACTCATTTTATCCCTTGGATTAGACACTAGGGATGGTGCATATCTAGACAAGGTTGAGAACTTCAAAGAGTATTCCTCAACACTCATATTGCCTCGCTTGAGATTGATAAACTCCTCTACCTTAACCTCTCTCCTCTCACGGGAAAAGTACTTACCTAGAAAAGCTTCCTTAAATTCTTCCCACTAAATAGGATCCGACTCCACCGACCTATTATCCTTCCATTGAGTGTACCAAATTTGAGAAACATCCCTCAATTGATACGAATCCAACTCCGCCTTCTCCCTAGATGTAACACCCATAGCACTCAACACCTTGTACACACCATCAAGGAACTCTTGGGGATCTTCACCTACCTTAGAGCCAAGAAAGATCAGAGGATTCATCCTCACAAAGTCTCTCAACCTAGACTTCATAGTGCTCTTCACAACCCAAGGGACCATACTCAAATTATCTTGAGTAGTTACGGCTTGGGCTATAGCAATCAAAGCCTCGCTAATCTCTTTATTAGTCAATTCCGGGGGAACTACCGGAACCTCATTACCTCTTTCCTCATTAGGGACATGATCACCTTGAGGAGGCAGTTGAGTACCTTGAGCAGCTTGGACTCCTTTCCAATCTTGAGGAGTTTGCTCAAATTGCTCAACTTTCTCAACTTTAGGAGGAATCTCCTCATTCACCCTCTCCTCCTCCAACCTTCTAGCGGGCATCCTTCTAGTATTCATCTCCTAGAAACACAAGGAAACACATTAAGAAGGATACTTATAACATTTACTCTACCGCACGACATAGGAGTATAAAATAAGGGAAACTCTATCGTCCTATAGCCTCTCGCCCATAGATGTGTCGCGACTATCACCGATGGTTGAGATTCTACTAGACGTGACTTGATGAGACTTTTCGATTCCTAAGACTACTTTCAAAACCTATGATCTGATACCAAGCTTTGTCAAATACCAAGACCACACCCTAGAAGTTAGGGCTTAATCTCGGATTGTAACTGGCATACTCAACCTCCGGAGGTCTTATACAAGCCCTTTCATATCATTCATTGCATATACATGGTGAAAAGTAGTGCGGAATTAAAACTTTTCACAAAACATATCATCGTCTTTAAAACTCTTTCATATAAAAGTAATACAAAATACTAAGTCTCAATCACATCAATCTTAGACACAAGTGTACTTGGGACACGACCCATACGAATTAGAAAATATAATACTACTAAGTCTATTATTATACTTCAATAAGAAATATAAAAGACATAAACGACATCTATTTATTCCCTCTAGTGAATTGAGGACATACTTCAATTTCTTTTGAACGATGTTACGGTCCAAGTCTTGCTTCCCAAATGCTCCTCGCCTACCAACACTATAGAGATAGATAAAAGCATGGATTAGGACAACCACATGTACTAAGTATGGCATAATGCATAAAAATCATGAAAACGGACATTTATTGGAAATATGCATCTTTTTATTTAAATATAGTAAAATAATCATAAGAATAACATTTATGAGCTAAAAAACACATAAGAAATTATGTAAACCAAATATCATAAATTTACGAGCTACTTAACAGTAACTCAAATCATTGTACAGTGAATTCCTTCGCTGTTACAGTGAAGTGCTTAGTCCTTCACCAAACACACCTTTTAGCAAGTAGTATTCTCACTAAATCTATCCTAAGATTCACTTAAGTCACACAAAGAGAGACCGCCCATAAACCCTCTCTATGTGTGCCTAAACGATCGTCAAGGCTTCTCATAATGAGACACATACACACTTACAATACACCAACATACAAAACATATATAATATGACAATTTCCCCTACCAAGGCTATCAAAAGACTTCCTTAAGTACTCCTATAAGAGAACTCCCATACACCCTCTTCAAGGTTACCTAAATAATCCTTAAGACTTCCTATGTTTAGGTCATGTCAAACATAACAACCAACTTCCCTAACTAGAGTTATTCTCCAGACTTCCATAGATAAGACATGAAGAGATCATCCCATATGCCCTCTTCACACTTTAGCTAAGGAATCCTTAAGTCACTTTAGATTAGGTGCTCATGCATTTACATACTTTCTAACATAAGACATTAATTCATTAGTTCATTAAGAAACATTTACCACATAAAGGACATTCAAGTAATGGTCTTGGAGAGGACCTAGGGACTCCAATTAACACGTTCAAAGCTTATTGTGCAATGTCTAGATAGAGTCTCATAAAACCATATAAACTTCATAGAACTTCTCTAATGCTAATAGGTATCCCATATGGTGAGAATGGACAATAACCGACATAGACCATGGTAGCAAAACATGGAATCCGGAGTTCTATCCTACTCCGATGATGTTGTTCTACTTGCCAATGGTAGAACTTGGACACATCCTATGTAGGCACATGGTTAAGGAATATGAAGGGATTAATTTGTATTCTAGCCTCATACTATAACTAGAACTACTTCCCTTACCATACTCACTCGGTGCTAGCCTTCGTTCTCATAGATTAATTCACATTAATGTTCATACGAAGGGGTTCCATATTATGTTCATAGCCCAATTACATTTACCCTACTAATGAGGTCCTCTAGGGGATTCCTTACAAAGGCGAAAAGAAACTCATCATGAATTTTCTAAGGTTTGATATGATGCCGTTCTAGCAAATAAACCTTAAGACAATTATTTGTTACATGATGGATACCATTACGACTTTCGACTTAAAGTTTGATAACTTTACCACTAGGTTCAAGTTTTCACATAAAGGACCCTCTTATCATCATTCATGGTCTCACCTATCATTTATACATTCAAGACTCAGACGCTTTAGCTTCCTAAGTCAAGACATCACATATTCATATTCATACATGCATCTAGTAAGGCACTTAAGTCAACCTAGACAAGACACAACATTACTTCACTTTAGCACATTTTACATTTCATTCTAGAAGTACATAAGGAGAACCATTATAATCTTTAAGTCATGCCATACACTACTCTATCATCATAAATATAACCATTATAGACTCATATAGCCAAGTAGGAACAATCATGCATTAAACTCTAAGACTACACACAACACATAATCATTAGTCTAACATGATCACCTAGATATCTTCTATAGAAGAACACATACTTTCACATTACTTCACATCTAGGTAGATACGATCATACTTCACATAATCAACTGCACAAATCAACATAATACTTCAAGTAGTGTCGACAACGCCATAATCATCATAATACTTAAAATAACACTGAAAAAGCTACATCAATTCACATAACACCGCCTCCATTAGTGGACCATACCCATAACAACATAATTCAAATCTAATTAACATTAAATAAAGTGAATAGGGAAGCGTACCACCACTCCATCATTAACACTCCAATCCAATGTCAAATCACCCAATTCAACATCATAAGGCCCTTACCCATGTCCCATGGCCATGAACATCAATTTAATGCATACACTATAATTCACAATAAAATCTAAGTCAATTCAATATATATTTACCAATTATATATCAATTGAATAAAATTCTTACATCATTAGATAGCCCATACGAAACTACACATTAATTCATAAACATTAGACTAATATCAAGTAACCCATAAATTAGTCAAAAACTAGGGTTCATCAATTACATGGGTTCATAGGTTATTTAAATTAAAATCATCAATACAATAACAATTGAATCCATAATCAACGTTTAAAAATAATTAATGCAAGAACCCATGGTAGATCATGAAATAGGTCAAGTTCAAGTTTGAAAACTTTAGAAAACATCTTTGAAAGTTGGGCTCCTTGATGAAACAAGTTTCAAAGATCAACAAACATACATTAACAATTCTAATCCTCCAATTTGATGAAGAATCACCACTCAAATATCCAATCCAAGCTCTTCTTTGAATTTTGGCTTCAATGGAGTCTTAAAGAATTTCTAAGGGATTTTGGGTTTTTGATTTTGAAGAATGAAATCTTCCAAGTGTTCAAGACTTATATACACAATTAAAATACCCAAAATACCCTTAGGGAACCGCCAATACTCATATTTGGAAGTGGGGTGAATTTACAATATCACCCCTCACTTAACAATGAACTTGCGTAGGAACACAAGCTCATAGAAGGAAGCCAACCTACGGACCAGCCCTTGACCAACGGACCGTCCTGGTTGTCCGTTGTCTGGGACTAAGTCTTTTCCTTGGTCCCTCCTTACCTAGGCTAATTCCCAAATGACGAGACCCAACCAATGGGGCATCGGTTGACCCACTGGGCGTCGATTGCCTCTGTGGTTTCGGCTGTCTTGGGCAGACTTAGCACCAACTTTGGGTCCTTCCTCAAGTACCCTTGGATGGTCCTTGGGGATACTTGCCCGGATGTTTCCAACCCAAACATTACCGTATACGAGTTTAGGACATCTCACATGATCTTCACCCAAAACGAATACGTAAAACTCAATGAAACATGCCTAGACACACAAGGTCATTACAAGGCACATCTTTCGATATCGTGGACGTTCTTGGACGTTTACCTCCAAAATTCACAAAACATGACACATTGACTATATACACTGCAATAACTCATTTAAGGACTTCACAACATCATTAATCACAAATAAAAACATAGAACCATATATGAGGCACATAGGTGACTTAGTCGTCGAACGTCTTCGTCTCCCTTGAAGTTTGACTTCCAATGCACCTAAACTCTTAGATACTACCTGTATACCATATTATCTACCATTTTAGGACAACATTCTTCTTCGAATGACACTTGCCACTCTCCAAACATTTCCAAGAATATAGACTCAACTAGCAGATCAAGACCATACCATATAACACATAACCAAGAAGAAAACATCAATTCCACCAAACCAAGAGATTCACAACACAACAAGAAACTAGAATAGATTCTATAACTCATCATGCTACAATACTAACATCCTTCATTCCAAATAACAAAAATTCATTTTATATTTGTTATTATACTCATACACATCTGTTATAACAACATTACAACAATTTTAGACCAAAGAATCAATTAGTCAATTTTTTCAAAATTGATCAGTGAGCAGTTCAATGTTACAGTGAATCAGGCAATTTTTCAAAAAAATGCTACTTCTAGGCAATTCGTGTTAGAAACATGCTAATATGCAAGGTCACATCATAGAAATATCTTTTAAAACATGATAAGGTTTCCTAAACCACACAATTCAAGAAGTTAATGAAATTCAATTTCAACCAAACAACTAAACACCATGCACATGCAACAACTTCTAGGACATTCTATCCCATCTATAACCATACTGCCCCACTTAGAAGGAACTCATATCAAAACAAGAGAAATAAGACTTACTAACATCATCATCACTCTCATCCGGCTTCTCTCCTCTAGTCCGGAGTGCATAGAAATGCTTCCTTGTTGGAGAATATTCCTTTGGAACACTAGGAGCAGCGTTCTTACCATCTCTATTAGGACAATCTCTCACTTTGTGTCCTTCCTTACCCCAACCATAGAAACTACAGGTACCGAATAGACACTCACCATAATTTTCTTGCCACAAGTGACACATGTAGGTTTGCCATTTTGAGAAGCACCTACTTTCTCAAACTTCACCTTAGGAGCACTACGTACATCTTGAGTTTGAACCCTCTTTTTGAACCTAGGTTGCACTTGATAGCCCATATGAAACTACACATTAATTCATAAACATTAGACCAATATCAAGTAACCCATAAATTAGTCAAAAACTAGGGTTCATCCATTACATGGGTTCATAGGTTATTTTGGTTAAAATGATAAATATAATAACAATTCAATCCATGATCAATGTTTAAAAACTATTAATGCAAGAACCCATGGGAGACCATCAAATAGGTCAAGTTCAACTTTGAAAACTTTAGAAAACATCTTTGAAAGTTGGGCTTCTTGATGAATCGAGTTTCAAGGATCAAAAACCATACCTCAACAATGATAATCCTGCAATTTTATGAATAATAACCACTCAAATCTCCAATCCAAGCTCTTCCTTGAATTTTGGCTTCAATGGAGTCTTAAGGAATTTCTAAGGGATTTTGCGGTATTCATTTTGACGAATGAAATTTTCAAAGTGTTCAAGACTTATATACACATTTAAAATACCCAAAATACCCTTAGTTAACCTCCAATACTCTTATTTGTAAGTGGGGTGAATTTATAATATCACCCCTCACTTAACATTTAACCTGCGCAGGCTCACAAGCTCACAGACGGAAGCCAACATATGTACCGTCACTTGACCAACGGACCGTCCTGTTTGTCCTTGGTCTGGGACTGAGGCTTATTCTTGGTCCCTTCTTCTCACAGGATAAGTCCCAAAGAACGATACCCAACCAACGGGCGTCGATTGACCCACTGGGCATCGACTGCCTCCGTGGTTTGGGCTGTCTTGGGCAGCCTTTGCACCAACTTTGGGTCCTTCCTCAAGTGATCTTGGATGGTCCTTGGGGATACTTGCCAGGACATTTCCAACCCAAATATGACCGTATATGAGTTTAGGACCTCTCACATGAATTTCACCCAAAACAAACACGTAAAACTAGACGAAACATGCCTAGACACAAAAGGTAATTTCAAGGCACATGTTTTGAACGTCGTGGACGTTCTTGGATGTTTGACCTCCAAACTTCACGAAACTTGACACACTACCTATATACACTGTAATACCTTATTTAAGGACTTTAAAACATCATGAATCACACATAAACATATAGAACCACATATGAGGCACATAGGTGACTTAGTCGTCGAACGTCTTGGTCGTCCCTTGACGTTTGACTTCCAATGCCCCTAAACTCTTAGCTACTGCCTCTATACCATATTATAGAACATTTTCGGACCCTTGAATATCATGAAAATAATGTTAGGCTCTAGTCACCTAAGTCATTTTTGGGAACTTACACAAGTCAAGACAAATCTACAAGGGCTATCACTTTTGGTGGAACTTTCCAACCAACCATGCCTAGGTACAATCTAAGCACTTCCTCAATTGACCATATTTAAATTCAAGCTTAAAATACAACTAACCACTTCTAAGTAGGTCAACCTCAATTCCCTCCTTCTCTTAAAAATCTAAGGGGTACATATCATACATCCATTAGTCACCATAAGGCAATCATATTTCTAACTTATGGAGTAAAACTCATTTTCCCCTTTTTACCACTCTTAGAATAGTTTGATAGATGGGATTATTAACTATCTTACTAGTGATAAGGTTTCTACCATTAACTAGCATACATCACAATCACCATACAAGGCTCAACACACTATCTCCCCTCCTTAGGAGCAAGCCTATACAAAATATTCCAATCCAAACAAGGCAAATTATGAAGAATACCACATATACAAAAGCAACATTCATCTTTCTCACAATATATAATATTCTCCAAGACTTTTACAGCCTATATCATAAAATCATGCTACCATTCTACATAATCATAAGGCATCCTATCATTCCATGGGGAACTCCAATCAACCATAACAACTACTAACAAGCTATAATCATATCATGTCATAAGTTCTCAACATAACATCTCCTTCCACATAAACCACCTAGATCCATGAATGGCATCACATCAACATATACCAAAGTCACCTTCACATATACTCACCAAACCACACAACCAAGGTAAGCATCAAAACTCACCTTTTTATAACGCCCCAAAATGAACTAAGGTGAGCTAGAGCCTCATTGTTGTTTCTTGAAATGATTTTAAGTTAAACTGAGTTAGTTTAGTGTTCTTAGGTAGTGTGTGAAGTTTGGTTAAGTTTTGATTTCAATCGACGAAGAACGTCCATGACGTTTGGATGGTATGCCTTAGAATGTACTTGTGTGTCTTGGTGTGTTTGGATGAGTTTTACGTGTTCGTTTTACTTGAAACTTGAATTGGATGTTCTTAAGACCTATACGACTTAGTTTAGGGGTTTGACGTCCAGGCATAACCCCACCTAGGACCCACAAGGGGCACTAGAGACAAAATCTGCCAAAAATCAGTGGCCATCGACGACCCTAAGAACGATCCGTTGGTCCCTCAACGGTCCGTCGACCTAGGGCGTCGATTGGACCAGTGAGTGAAAATTGGACATGCTCCATTTCGAGCTAACCAACGAGACCCTACCAACGGTCCGTTGTCCCCCTAACTGTCTGTTGGTGAAGGTCTCGGCTGTGAGACCTGCCAAGCCTGTTAAGCGGCTGCCAACTTGGGGTGTTTTACGTAAATACACCGCAAGTATTTTAAGACCCTAGGTGAATAATTTAAGTGTTTTTAGGTTATATTAAATTATTTTTAAACCCTAGAACTAGACAAGACCCTCACTTCAACATTCAAACTCTCTCTCTAAAAAGAAAACTCTCTCAAAGTCACCAATGAAGCCAAGGCTCAAGGAGGGAAAGGAGGTATGATTTGGACTTGTTTCTTCATCAAAATTAGTGGTTTTCCTTCTCTTAAAGGTATGCTATCTATTCTTGAATATCTTTTAATTCATGAAGCCAACTTCCAAAAAGGTTTTCAAAAGGTTTTCAAAACTTAAACTTCTTCTATCTTTGATTTCTAGTATGGGTCTTCTTGTATTTAAGTTCTAATGGTTTAAATGTATTTAACTTTGTTTATATTGATGATTTTGATTTTAAAAACTCCATGAAACTCTTTTTTATGCATACTTTAACTTTTTGCTTGAAAATGGGTTATGTGAGCATGATTTGAGTAGGGTATGAACTTGGGTCTTCTTGTATTTGTCATGTTTGTGTAACTACTGCCCTAAGGGACTTAATATGGTGAAATATTGATAAATTTCTTATGGGTGATGATGGTTTGATTTGTTGATGAGTTACTCTCATTGTATAGTTCTTATTATGAATTGTTATTTGAGTGGTATGGTCCACCTTATGGGTGACGGTGCTAATTGATGAACTTGATGTTATGTAGTATGTTTTGACTATGTAATCTTGGAGTTCTAATATGTGAAATGAACAGATATTGGAAATGGGTCTTGTATTGTGTTTGGTGTAGCTTGAATTGCATGTTTGACCTAGTTTTTGTCTAAATGAAATATATGATTATGAGAAGCATGTAGAGTGTGTAACTAGATGAATCAAGGTTAAAGTATGTGTAGAACTTGAGGAGAATGAAATGATTCTTATATGCAAGGTGTGCACATGTACACTCACACACACTTTAAAGAATGTATTATGCCAAGTTGAGTAAAAAGGGGAATCTTGAGGTGGACACACTTCGTGAGTTGAGATGTAGTGTCTAGTATCAACCTCTCCATTCCTAGTGAGCTTTCTAAGATAGTCTATTATGTTGAGAAATCCGTGGAGAGTTATGCCTAGAACCAAGAGGATATGAAGGGGAGGTGGATTACACTTCGTGAGTTGAGATGTTGTAATCTAAAGTACCTCTTGAGATGAGTACTCCTCGTTAGTAGAGAGTGAGTTACTTAGTAACAATCTCCTTATCCCTTAACTATTTGCCCGCATAGGTGTAGCTATTGGAAAGTCCATGTAAACGCTAAGAAGCATGACCTTACACTAGGCAAGTAAGGATCCGTCATCCGATAGGGGTTAATATCGGGATTCCATGTCTAGCTCTCACGGTCTTTGTCGGTTAAGATAACTCCCACAAAAGAATTGATTTTAAACAAGTTAACTTGTATATTGTTGATATTGTGTATGTATGTTGTGAAGTGCTCGATCCACATTAGTTACCTAGTAGGATCACTAAGTGGGAGTAGTAGTACGGGATGCTATTCTCACATTGCACTTGGTGTGACCTATACCTACTATGGGAGAAGAGTACTTTCATAAAATCCGTGTGAATGAGTACTATGGTGTGGTGTTATGGATGATTATTGTGGAGTACTGAGTAAATGGAATCCATTAGGAGCACTAAGTGGTAGTGGGAGTATAGGATGCTACTCTCACGTTGCACTTAGTGTGACCTATATTTCCATGAGTGTTTTGTATATGTTAGCCAAGGTCGTGGATTTGATTTCCAACGAAGTAAGCCTAAGATTTGGTGGTTTTAAGGGTCGCTTTGGTGTGCTTTGAAGGGAGGTCTAATGAAGATCCCTTCTTGGCTCACCTTAGGGAGTCTTAGGATAACCTTGGGTTAGGGCAACTTCAAAGGAAAAAGAGTTCATATGACTTGGACCGTGCCATTCACTGTAAGGTCTTCATTGTAAGAATTCAAAATGTTCACTGTAATGCTTTATTCAATTTTACTGTAAGTTTTAGTAAAGTTACTGTAAAGTATTCTGTTGGTTCAAAAATTATGTGAGTCCTTCCTTAAGTGTTAAATGACGATTCTTATGTTGGATTGTTTCTAAATTCATGAATATTATATTTAAATTGCATGAAAAGTTATTTTACTAATATGTCCCTTTTCGTATGGTTTTGCATATGCATACTTAGTACATTGTTGTACTAACCCCATACTTTTATATACCTTATGAGTATAGGTTGGAAGCCTTTTGGGAGGATCGTAGTTGAAGCTTGGGAATTCTGTCTCTCAAGAATTAGGTATGTCCTCATATATTCGAGGACATAGTTTTATGTTTCTTAGTTTATTTATTAAGACTTAAAATGTATTAACTTTTATTGTAAAGGGCCGTGTCCCTAAGATTCTAAGTTGTGTCTTTAAGTTGGCTTGTTACGATAAGATTTCCTAGTATTTATGAAAAGACTTCTTTTATTATTATTATCTTGAAAAGTTAATTCCGCACTACTTTTTCATGCTTTATGTTATGAATGCTAGTTAGAGGGCTTGTACGAGACCCCAAAGGGGTCAAGTATGCCCAGTCATGATTCGAAGGTTTTCCCTAACTTCTAGGGGGTGCTTTTGGGTCGTGACAGACTTGGTATCATAGCATAAGGTTTTGGGAAATAGTTTAAGGTCTAAAAGTCTCACAAGCCACATCTAGTAGTAACTTGGTCATTGGTGTGAGTCGCGACACATCCATGGACCAGAGGCTATAGGATGCTAGAAGTTTTACTTTCTTCTTTATTCTAATATCGTGCCTTAGAGTCGAGTATATAAGGTGTCTTTTCTGAACCTCTTCTTTTTGTGTTTTTAAGACATGAATACGAGGAGATCGACCGCTAGAAGGTAGGAGGGAGGTGTACCAAATGAGAGAGTCCTTCCCCGTGTTGACCAAGTTCCTATTGTTGGCTTAGGGGAGGAAAATGAGGAGGTTCCTCTTCAAGAACCTCAATTTCCTCCGAAATCCCAAGGACCTAAAGTGCCTCCTATGCCTCAAGCTCCTTTTGTTGAGGGTGATATGACTAATGCGGAGTTGAGGGCTGCGCTAATGAACTTGACCCAACTCATGACGGCTCAAGCTCAAGTCATCAACAATCACCTTGTGGGTCAAGCTAACAAAGGAGATAGGCCCCAACCAAATGCTAGTACTCCCGCTTCTAGGATTCTGGATTTCATGAGAATGAACCCTCCTAGCTTTCATGGTACTAAGGTGGATGAAGATCCACAAGGCTTCATAGATGAGATTTTCAAGGTGGTAGATGCTATGGGTTTGACCCCTAGGGAGAAAGCGGAATTGGCCGCTTACCAACTTAAGGATGTTGCTCAAGTGTGGTATGAGCAATGGAGGGGTTGATTGGGAGGAATTCAAAGAGGCTTTCCTAGATAGATTATTTCCTTTAGAGTGGAGGGAGAAGAAGATGGTTGAATTCATGAACCTTCGTCAACGGGGAATGAGTGTGCAAGAGTACTCTCTCAAATTCACCCAACTCTCTAAGTATGCCCCAACCATGGTAGCCAACCCTAGGGCTAGAATGAACAAGTTTGGGATTGGCGTGTTTAGCTTGGTGGAAAAAGAGTGTTGTACGGCAATGCTTCTTAATGACATGGATATCTCTAGGCTCATGGTTTATGCGCAACAAATTGAGGAGTCCAAAATTAGGGAGATAAGGCAAGAGGGTAAGAGACCTAGGTCGGATGATTCTAGTCACCAAAGGCCTAAGAAGAGGTTTTATCCCCAAGATTCTTCCATGGGAAACAAGGATAGGGCTCCAAATCAACATTCTCAAGGTGGTGGTCATTCCTATGAAAGGGCTAGGTGCCCTGCTTGTGGCAAGCAACATGGTGGTAAATGTCTTGCCGGAACGGATGGTTGTTTTGCATGTGGTAGTAAAGGCCACAAGATGAGGGACTGCCCAAACCTTAAATCAAGGGGGAGAGATGTCAATCAAGCTTCCCCAGATCCTAATGCTCCCAAGAATAACCCTTCCTATGGGATGGGGGTTAGAAAGGATAATTAATCCGGATTGAAGGTTTGGTAAGTCTTAACTCTTTGTTATTGTTGCTCTTATGTTATGAAATGAGTTTATATGGTTTTATATTTCATATGATTATGTCATCTTGATGAATTGCTAAAAGAATGAATTTTCGAAAAATTTTGGTAGCTTGGCAGTGAACACAATGAACTTCACTATAGAATTTTGACATCTTAAAGAAAATTGTTTTGTCCTGAATTTTAGTTTCAATGTGTGTAAAATTGTTGTATATGAGCATGTTTAATGTTGGAGAAGGTAGTTCCTCCATAAAAGAAGTCTAAGGTTGAGTTTAGACTTTGTGAAGTTTGGCAAAAGTTGCCTATGTTGCTAAGTGTTGAAAGTGTGAAATGATGTTCCTTGCTAGTTGATGATTTGATTGTTTATGTTTTGATAATGATCTAAGTGTATTATATGATTCTAAGTGAGTCCTTGTTGTTCTTAAAATTTAAGTGTCATTCGAGGACGAATTTTGTTCCAAGTGGGGGAGAATATAACGCCCCAAAATGAACCAAGGTGAACTAGAGCCTCATGGTTATTTCTTGAGTTTATTTTAAGTTAAACTTAGTTAATTTTGTGTCCTTAGGCAGTGTGTAAAGTGTGGTTAAGTTTGGATTTAAATCAACGAAGAACGTCCATGACGTTTGGATGGTATGCCTTAGAATGTACTTGTGTGTCTTGGTGTGTTTGGATAAGTTTTACGTGTTCGTTTTACTTGAAACTTGAATTGGATGTTCATAAGACCTAGATGACTTAGTTTAGGGGTTTAACGTCCGGGGACGACCCCACCTAGGAGCCACAAGGGGCCCTAGATGAAGGGCCCAAGACTTGAGCAAAATCTGCCAAAAAGAAGTGGCCATCGACGACCCTAAGGACGGTCCATTGGTCCCTCAACGGTCCGTCGACCTAGGGCGTCGATTGGACCAGTGAGTGAAAATTGTCCATGCTCCATTTGGAGCTAAGTATCCACCAACAAGACCATACCAACGGTCCGTTGGCCCCCTGACGGTCTGTTGGTGAAGGTCTCGTTTGTGAGACCTGACAAGCCTGTTAAGTGGCTCCCAACTTGGGGTGTTTTATGTAAATACACCCCAAGTCTTTTAAGAACCTAGGTGGATAATTTTAGTGTTTTTAGGTTATGTTAAATTAGTTATAAACCCTAGACCTAGACAAGACCCTCACTTTAACATTCAAACTCTCTCTCTAAAAAGAAAACTCTCTCAAAGTCACCATTGAAGCCAAGGCTCAAGGAGGGAAAGGAGGGCTGCTTTGAACTTGTTTCTTCATCAAAATTAGTGGTTTCCTTCTCTTAAAGGTATGTATCCATTCTTGAATATCTTTTCATTCAAGAATCCAACTTCCAAAAAGGTTTTCAAAAGGGTTTCTAAACTCAAACTTCTTCTAAATTTGATTTCTAGTATGGATCTTCTTGTATTTAAGTTCTAATGGTTTAAATGTATTTATCTTGGTTTGATTTTGATGTTAAAAACTTCATGAAATTCTTGTTTATGCATACTTCAACTTTTGGCTTGAAAATGGGTTATGTGAGCATGATTTGATTAGGGTATGAAGTTGGGTCTTCTTGTATTTGTCATGTTGGTGTAGCTACTGCCCTAAGAGCCGTAATATGGTGAAATATTGATAAATTTCTTATGGGTGATGATGGTTTGATTTGTTGATGAGTTACTCTCAATGTATAGTTCTTATTATGAATTGCTATTTCAGTGGTATGGTCCACCTTATGGGTGGCGGTGCAAATTGATGAACTTGATGTTATTTAGTATGTTTTGAATATCTAATCTTGGATGTCTAATATGTGAAATGAAGAGATATTGGAAATGGGTCTTGTATTGTGTTTGGTGTAGCTTGAATTGGAAATGGGTCTTGTATTGTGTTTGGTGTAGATTGAATTGCATGTTTGATCTAGTTTATGTCTAAATGAAATTTATGATTATGAGAAGCATGCAGAGTGTGTAACTTGATAAGTCAAGGTTAAAGTATGTGTAGACTTTAGGAGAATGAAATGATGCTTATATGCAAGGTATGCACATGTACACTCACACACACTTTAAAGAACGTATTATGCCAAGTTGAGTAAAAAGAGGAATCTTGAGGTGGACACACTTCGTGAGTTGAGATGTAGTGTCTAGTAGCAACCTCTCCATTCCTAGTGAGCTTTCTAAGATAGACTATTATGTTGAGAAATCCCTGGGGAGTTATGCCTAGAACCAAGAGGATATGAAGGGGAGGTGGAGTACACTTCGTGAGTTGAGATGTTGTAATCCAAAGTACCTCTTGAGATGAGTACTCCTCGTTAATAGCGAGTGAGTTACTTAGTAACAATCTCCTTATCCCTTAACTATGTGTCCGCATAGGTGTAGCTATTGGAAAGTCTATGTAAACGCTAAGAAGCATGACCTTACACTAGGCAAGTAAGGATCCCTCATCCGATAGATGTTAATATCGGGATTCCATGTCTAGCTGTCATGGTCTTTGTTGGTTAAGCTAACTCCCACAAAAGAATTGATTTGAAACTAGTTAACGTGTATATTGTTGATATTGTGTATGTATGTCGTGAAGTGCTCGATCCACATTAGTTACCTAGTAGGATCACTAAGTGGGAGTAGTAGTATGGGATGCTATTCTCACATTGCACTTAGTGTGACCTATACCTATTATGGGAGTAGAGTACTTTCATAAAATCCGTGTGAATGAGTACTATGGTGTGGTGTTATGGATGACTATTGTGGAGTACTTGAGTAAATGGAATCCATTAGGAGCACTAAGTGGGAGTGGTAGTATGGGATGCTACTCTCACATTGCACTTAGAATGACCTATCTTTCCATGAGTGTTTTGCATATGTTAGCCAAGGGCGTGGATTTGATTTCCAACGAAGTAAGCCTAAGATTTGGTGGTTTTAAGGGTCGTTTTGGTATGCTTTGAAGGGAGGTGTAATGAAGATCCCTTCTTGGCGCATCTTAGGGAGTCTTAGGATAACCTTGGGTTAGGGAAACTTCAAAGGAAAAAGAGTTCATATGACTTGGACCGTGCCATTCACTGTAAGTTCTTCATTGTAAGAATTCAAAATGTTCACTGTAATGCTTTATTCAAATTTACTGTAAGTTTAGTAAAGTTACTGTAAAGTGTTCTGTTGGTTCAAAAATTATGTGAGTCCTTCCTTAAGTGTTAAATGACGATTCTTATGTTGGATTATTTCTAAATTCATGAATATTATATTTAAATTGCATGAAAAGTTATTTTACTAAAATGTCCCTTTTCGTATGTTTTTGCATATGCCATACTTAGTACATTGTTGTACTAACCCCATACTTTTATATACCTTATGAGTATAGGTTGGAAGCCTTTTGGGAGAATTAGAGTTGAAGCTTGGGAATTCTATCTCTCAAGAATTTGGTATGTCTTCATATATTCGAGGACATAGTTTTATGTTTCTTAGTTTCTTTATTAAGACTTAAAATGTATTTACTTTTATTGTAAAGGGCCGTGTCCCTAAGATTCTAAGTTATTTCTTTAAGTTGGATTGTGACGATAAGATTTTCTAGTATTTATGAAAAGACTTCTTTTATTATTATTATCTTGCAAAGTTTTAATTTCGCACTACTTTTTCATGCTTTATGTTATGAATGCTAAGTAGAGGGCTTGTACGAGACACCAAAGGGGTCAGGTACGTCCGGTCATGATTCAAAGGTTTTTCCTAACTTCTAGGGGGTGCTTTCTGGTTGTGACACTTTTCTCCCTCAAGCATTGAGACATCATCCCAATCCAAGAAATCAAATCTTAAAGACTACCAGACAACAAATCATAAGAGAGAGATTTTATAGATTTAAGTTCTATGGCACGACATGAGAATAGTGAACAAGGGATACTCTATCTATCTATAGCCTCCCGTATCATTTGATGTGTCGTTACTCACCACCAATGATACGAGACTCTACTAGACATGGCAACACGAGACTTTGAAACCTAAGGACAAAATACAAAACCTTATGCTTTGGTAACAAGGTTTTTACGACCCGAGGGTATACACTAGAATTTATGGTATTCTAGAATCTTAACACGACGTCATCGACCTATCGGAGGTCTAAGAAAAGCCCTTAGACATCTTTCGTTGCATAATCATAATAAAAATAAAGGAAAATTTAAAACCTTTCATAGCACATCATATGCTAGAACATTACTTCATATCTATCTATCTATATATATATATATATATATTTATATATATATATATATATAAATAAATCATAATACATAGTTAGACTCTAAGTCTCTTTGCCATCTTAAGACACAACACAATAGAATAGAATAGGGAAACGACCCTTAAAAACATAAAATATAAGTCTAAGCTATTGGATCAACTTAATAAAACATCTTGGCATAGGCAACCCTTGAATCATAAGGGTCCATTTACTTGAAATTCGGAGATCTATCCAAGCTCTTCTTTTAGGAGACATCCTCTAGCCATCACCACCTACACTTTCTATAAAAAGATGAAGAATAATGGTATTAGAACAAGAATGCACTAAGTATGACAACCATGCAAAAACATGCATTCTATTCGAGGGGGAGATGAGAGATATTTTGTTCCACCACAGAAAATTATTTGATTCTTGTCTTTGAAAAAAATTCCATGACATACCCGAAAAAGAGGACATTTCGTTTGAAATCATACATCGTGTCTTTTTAGTCAACTTCATGAACATAGTCACATATAAGCTCAGTATAGTTCACATGCATAATATAGACATAAATACTGTTTATAATAGAACATAAAGTCATTTATCATACTATAAAAGATATTCAATACATACCATACATTACCTCTCTTTCATCTTACTTCTATGCTTAAGTAACCCTCAAGTGTACTTAGTACAATGTATCACTTTGAGGTCACCTTACAATAGTCTTTCATAATATGATTCATAACACAAGCACATATATTCATAATTCATAAACATCTCATAGACATAAACTTCACTTAACAACCATCACCTAAGACAACTACTAACTCACACTAGTGCAATGTGTAAGTAGCATCCCATAATACTACTTCCACCAAGTGTACCAAAGAAGTCACCCTACAATAGGCATAACATATTCAATAAGTCACAACATATTCAACAAGTCATAACATATTCACTTACAACTAGACATAAGGCCACATACTTCATATGATCATATAAGGACTATTTTCTTTACTACAATCTTAGACATAAATCATTTAGTTCATATCATAGGTAAACTACCATCATAACCCCTTGACAAGCTTACTTGTGCAATGTACACATGGAGTCCCATACACCCACATATACTAAGTAAATCCATTTTGAAGTCATAAGTGTAATTCAGATTTATAGTAATAATTCATATCTTTACATGACGAGGTCACTTAACATGCATTTATACAAGTCATGCATTGTAACGCCCTAAAACAAACTAAGGAGAACTAGAGCTTCATGAATATTTCTTGAGTGAATTTTGTTTTAAATTGAGTTACATTAGTGTTATTAGTCAGTGTGTGAAGTTTGGTTAAGTTTGAAGGTCAAACGACCAAGACCGTCCATGACATTCGGAAGGTGTGCCTTAGAGAGTACTTCTGTGTCTTGAGGTGTTTGATTGAGTTTTACGTCTTTTTTTAATCAATATTTATGTGTGATGTTCCTAATACCTAGATGACTTAGTTTAGGGGCTTAATATCCGGGTAAGACTCCACCTAGGACCCACGTGGGGCCCTAGAAGAGGACCCCACCTCTTGGCAAGAAGCTGCCAAAATAGTGACCAAACGACGACCCAAGGGACGGTCCGTTCATCAACCAACGGTCCGTCGACCATGGGCGTCGATTGGACCTGCAAAGATAGACAAGCCTTCACATGGTAGAGTTGCATTACCAATGGACAAACCAATCAACGGGGCATCTATTGGGAGATGGTCCGTTGGTGATGGGGGAGTAGGTGGTCACTGTAAAAGCTGTAATTCTCTGCTTTGATTTAAGGTGTTTGGTAAATTCACCCCAAGTCTTTTATTAACCTAGGGAGTTATTTTTAGGGTTATTTAGGTATGTTAAAGTATTTGAAATACTAAGACCTAATTTTAGACCCCATTTCCTAAAACCCTAAAACCCCTCTCCCTTAGAATTCTCTCTCATGTCTCTTTGGAAGCTAGAAGTCAAGAAGAGTTAGGAGGGCTGGTTTGGTCGTGTTCTTCATCAAAAATCAGTGTGTTGTCTTGTATTGGAGGTATTGTATACATCCTTGAACCCTCTTCCATTCACGGAGTCAATTCCAAGAGATTTCAAAAAGGGTTTTCAAACTCTACTTTCTTCTATCTTTAATTCTAAGTATGGGTCTTGTTGTAAAAGTGTTTTAATGATTCAAATGTGTTTATTATAGTTGTAACGCCTAAGACGAATTAAGGTGAACTAGAGCTTTGTAAGTGTTTCTTGAGTGAATTATGTGTTAAAGTGAGTTACTTTGGTTTTCCTAAGCTGTGTGTGATGTTTGGTTGAGTTTGGAGGAAAATCGACCAAAAACGTCCATGACATTCGAAAGTTGTGCCCTAGAATGTTCTTGTGTGTCTTGTTGTGTTTGGATTAGTTTTACGTGTTCGTTTTGCTTGAAAGTTCTGTGAGATGTTGCTAAGACCTAGATGACCATGTTCAAGGGTTTAACGTTCAGGCACGACTCCACCTTGGACCCGCAAGGGGGCCCCATAGAAGGTCCTATGCCTTGGACCAAACTTCCAGGGTTGTGGACAAACGACGAACAAAGGGACGGTCCGTAGGTCCACCTACG
>JABWTJ010000153.1:0-64788 GCA_016801875.1 Solanum sitiens
TTTTCTCATCATAAGTGCTTGATTGTATCTGTAATTTTGATTACATTTGTGGTGTATCTACTTTTTGATTAATGCTAATGTTGGGTTTGAGTTTCAGGTTCCTGTCTATCTCCTATGTTTGTGCAAACGCTTTGCTGTAGCTAAATGAGTTCCTGATTTTTTAAGTGTTTGAGTAGATGATAGCAGTGGCCATAGTATTGAATTGTCTTCTCTATATGGTTGTATGTATCTTTGCAGAATTGTCTCTTTCTGTGCATTGATTATTATCTTTTTGCCTAATGTCAAAAGGGGAAGATCGCGTGCATATGAGCATATGAAATATGAAGTGCTTAACGTGTTGTTGTGTTTCCTATTCGATGCAAGCAGATGATTATTTGCCATTATCAAAAAGGGAAAATTTTTTAAACTCATGGTATTTTGAAAGATGGCAAAGTTGCATCGAACATGTAGCGTCAATGCGTTCTAGAGAATTCCATTTTGTATAAGGAATACAACATGTTTTAACAAATCCAAGTTGAAGATGAAATAAGCAAATAGCAATATTTTCTTGTTTAATTAAGGAAAGCTTTGTGAAAGGTTTCTTATTTAATTAAGGAAAGGTTTGTGTTATTACTTGGTAAAGACGAGTTCAATAATAATTTACTAAAGAAGATTACGTTGCAGCAGCAAGGGCAGAAACCTAATCCAAGTTGAAGAAGAACGTATAAATGGTTGCGGCGAAGACAAAAAGAAGTCCTAATGCTACAAGGTTTTGTTCTAGTGACAATTTTCCAGCGACAACGTTCCCACGACAAACACAAGGATATTCGAGTTGAAGATGCGGCGATGTTATGTTCTAGTTGAAGAAGGAGTTGAAGATGTGGCAAAGACAAGTTCGAGTTAAACTATGAGTTCCACACAAAGTAGGAATCCTACACGTGAGCTTCTAAGTTTGAAGAGAAAAAGGAAGCAGAGCACAAGTAGGATTTGTAGATTAAATAGGTTTTGGATTGAAGTCCAAATCTATAAATAGGGCGATTGTTTCGCTTGAGAAAACTTGCGCACTTACATAGAGAGAAGATCAAAACACGATCAAGAGGTTTGAAAGAGTTTTGAGAGTTACTTGGGAATGTTGCAAATTTGTGAGGAAAACGTTGTAAGATTGTAATTAAGAGTTTTGATTACAATCGAGAGTGTGTGTAGGATTCGTCTAACAAGTTTGAGAAACTTGACGGACGGTTGAAGACTTAAACCTGGGGTTTTTTGTCTTGGGTAGCTAGGAATTAGAGTTTATAATTTCTTAGTTAGGAATTAGAGTTTATAATTCCTCTTGGAATTAGAGTTTATAATTCCTTAGGTTACATATGCTTGTAATATGTTGTTGATGTTCGAAGTTTAATAAAGTGGAGTTAAATCCTACAGAGGTGTATGTCGTGGTTTTTATCCTTTATGAGTTGGGTTTTCCGCGATAAAATTTTGTGTTATTATTTTATTTGCTTCACAAAACGTAACTGTTGTAATTTGCAGGGGAACATATAGAATATACTTGTTCCTTAGTCGAATCTGGGGGTCAGAATTCCAACACATACAATGTGATAAGGGATGACAGGTTATGAGCTCAAGTTTCTATTAAAAAATAGTGTGTTGCAATCTATGATTGTGTACAATAAGAATTTACATCAAAATTGCTTTTTTTTTCTTTAGTTGAAAAAAGCCTCAAATATGCCATGAATATTTGAGAAAAAGTCCATCTATCATCCAATTAAAGTTTGGTTCATCTATGCTATTTTTGTTTGAGATAAGGTTCAAAACTGGTTTTATAAAATTGAAATTGTGAGCCTTTTCTCAAACGAAGATGACATAAATTAGTCAAACGTTTATTGGATGACATAGATGAACCTTATCTCAAAGTTTTATGGCATATTTGTAGGGGCGTGCATTGGTTAGCTCGATTTTATTTTCTGTATTATCGGTTCAATTTATCAGTTTTCCATTTTTTTAAATATGCTAAACCAATAAGTTATTCTTTATCGGTTTATGGTCATTAACGGTTCGATTTTCGGTTTGCCCAATAAGAAAATGCTCATAAATTAAATATATGATTTCTCACTTCTCTAACAATTTGACACGATATAGTGAGACAAACAAATCAGATGTAAATTTTATGGTATAGTGAAACAAGAAATATAATGAGAAATTGCATCAATTATAAGAGTAGATGTAGTACAAAAGTTACAATAACACGTTATAATCAGAATATAATATGAAATTTCTAATGTGAAGTAGAAGTACTATGACGTGTGAAGTGTGTTGACCGTAGTGTAGAGTATTAATATAGTATTAGTTATGTTAAGCCATTAATATTTAATATTTTGAAGGATATAGTAGTAATTTACTATCGTCTTAATGGGTTATCGGTTTACTCAATAACCCGATACTAAAAATTGATACCAAACCAATAACCCAATAAACTTTTTATAAAAACATTAAAAAGTTGTTTGACCCAATAATTCAATAGTAATGACACAATAACATTTCTTTATTCGATTTTGCACACCCCTACATATTTGAGTCCCCCCTCCCCCACCCCACCCACCCCACCCCTTTAATGTATGTGAGGGAGTTATATTAATAGTATTAGTCTCACTTTAACAAACGAAAATTGAAAAATGCAAGAAAAATGTCACATCCTTAGTTTACTACTAAGCACTTATGAAGGATTGTACTGTAGAAAACTTTGATTTTTACTTAATGTTTTTACAAATGAATACCTGTCTATTTATACTAATTAATTAGAGGATGTAAATAATAATTATTAAACAAGTATCTACATATTAACAAATAAGTTCCTTTTCTAAAATATTCTACTCAACTAGAATATTCTCCAAATACCTTCTATGAAAATTCATGAAGGGTCTGTTTGGAAAGCTTCCAAGCAATTGGAATCAGTGGAATTACTTGAATAGTAATTACCAGCTTGGTAATTACACAATCTAGTAATTACGATGACTTGTTTGTTTGCCACAGTGTAATTACAAATGTAAAATTTGATTGCATAAGTGTAATCATAAGGTTATAAAAAATTATATTAGATAAGTGAGAGCCTTTATAAATGATATTAAATCGAATATTTAAGATATATATTGTTTTTGAAAATATATTAATTAATAAACATATGTTCTTAACTACTATTAGATAAACTTTTAATATTAATTAAAAGTTAAAGATTAAAGTATTACTATCTCAAAAAAATAATTATTTTTTAAAAACTAAAATTTAAAATATTCTCTTAAAATTTATTTTTTTAAATTTGTTTTATAAAATATTTTTAAAACTTCATACTTCACCAACTCCCCAAACCACCCACTCCTTCTAAAAAATATTTGTTATTATTTTTATTTTTTAAAAAAATAAAATCCTACCCTAACCCATTTAATCCACTGCTCTTTATACTTTTTTTTTAAAATTATTATTATCATTATTTTCATTTACTGTTAGATATGTAGATATATTTTTAGGATTTGTTTTTCTACTTGCGTAGCATATATAATAGAAATAAAATTTTTATTTTTATAATGTCTCGCGGCAAGTAAAAAAACACTTTCCTAAAAAACATATGTATATGAGTGAATGAGAGGGTTTGATTATGAAAACTGAATTTTCTACACATTAGGTAATTTAGATGACTTCTTGAGGGTTTTAGTACTAAAATATCCTTAAATAAATAAAATGAGGTGGAAGTCGGGATAATTTTCTAGCAGACAACAAGGTCCGTATTGGCTCCGTAACGCGGAGCTGCAGCCAGGTCAGAGCGTCGTTGGTAAATCAGTCATAACTTTTTACTCGAAGCTCGAAATTTAGCAAACTGACGGCAAAGACCTTTAATTTGATAGGTCATGGGCCACCTAACTCTTTATGTGCTAAAAGATATGGTCGTGCAAAGTTGACCAAAAACTTAAGAAAATGATGAGTGACTTGAACGAACTTCTCTTTAGTACTTTTTTGATCTAGAGGTGTTACATTTAGTGACCTTAAAACCTAAGAAAATTTAGAATCACTCGAAAAATTCCGTTATAATTGTAACAATTAAACACTGAATTTTACCTCAACCAAAGCCTCCTAAACACTCCTGGAGTGATCACCCATGTTTCCCCAGGATTATTGATGCACCAATATTTGAATCACCACAACTGGATCACTAGAGTTTTCAAAATCGCAAAAAGAAGTTTGTGATTAAGTGCTAATTAAGTCTGGTCTTTATTTAAAAGAACAAACTGTTTAACCCGCCAACGCGGCCTGTAAATGCAAAAGATCAGGAAGAATAACCTTCATGAATGCGGCGAGGAGCCTGCGAGCGTGAAGGCAAATGCGACCGGGGGCCCACAAACATGAAAGGGGCCCCGTGATTGCGGAGGGTTAGGGCCTCGACCAATCGTGAACGTGGAAGAGGCCCTGCGAATTCGACTACCAGGTCCATTGGTCTCTCTGAATGCGACTTACTTCCCGTGAATGCAAAGACCATTTTCAGTTGCACCAACTGATGCACATCCGCTCATTTATGGAAAGTCCAAATCCTCCTATACAGTGCTCGAGATTTCTTCGGAAGCCCGTGCATGCAAACGAGATATGCTACCCTATAAAAATTGATATTTCAGACTCAAAGGATCAGTTAAAACTTCCCTTTAAGTTTGTTAAAAAAAGTGGTTCCCACGCCCAAACTCTATTTTTAGTCAAAATCTACTGAGGGGCTCAGAATTGTCCAGAAACCTCGGGATCCACACAAAGGATCATTGTTGACCAAACTCAATATTCTGGTGCTAACCGCGCTAACTTATATTTTATCGAAGCATGTTTACCAAGAATATTGAACGAGGTCAAACTTAGGCCAAAGCTGAAAAGTTAAAACACTTAATGATACAAATTCGCACCAAAAGCCTTGAAGTCTGGACCAATCATGCCACCAGCCTAAAATGACCCTTCAAGAGCTGATGGAAACGCCAAAATTGCATTCTGTGGCTGTCTTCTTTAAATTTTGTCCAATGTCAACCGTTTAAGTTTCAAAAGCTCCGCAACACATAAATTCAGAGGTGACCAAGCTGTCAGTCCCAACAAGTCATAAATGACTTGGATCACTGTAGGGACGCTCTAAATGACAAGAAGGAATTTGCACTGAATTCCAAGATCCACTACTTCAAAACTTTCATCCACAAAAGTAAGAGTCAAGAAGTACCTGAAGGCTAAAAAAGCCAAAAATTTGCTCTCGCTTCTCATGCTTGGACTCCCAACTGTAGCACCCTAAACTTGACGATGCCTCCAACATACCTTCACCACAAGAATGGATCTGGAACGCAACTACCACACATCTTTCGCTTAGATAGCAACTAGATCCTTCACAAAGGTCAATCATTCATCCAATTCAACCGCATCATATAGAGCACATGAGACTTATCAGGAACATACTGGCGTAACACTAAAAAATGGAAAATATGGTGAATAGTTGTAAATGCTTGAGGTAGGGCCAACTTATAGGAAACCTTACCAACTGTCCAAAGGATCTAAAAAGGCCCAATATACCTGGGGTTAAGCTTTCCTCGCCTCCCAAATCTTATCACATCTTTCATGGGTGACACACAGAGGAACACCTAGTCACTAGCTGGAAACCACAATGGTCGACACCTATGATCGACATAACTTTGGTGCTTACTCTAAGCTGTACTGAGCCTATTCTGAATCACCCGCACCTCCTTTAAGGCCTCCTACCATAGTAGTCCCTTTTACGATCTGTAGAATCTTTTCGTATAAATCAGAAGAAAAAATGAGTTTCAGGACTCTTGTCTATGATTCCATTTACAACCCGTTAAGGGTTTATGATCTATAAACATGAGTCACATTATTTAAGTTAAAATCAAAGTTTCTGAACTTGTTCTGTGGATCAAGTCTACGACAAAATAGTTTATGAACTGTAAACCTTACTCATAGATCACATACCATTTTCCCTTTTTCTGAAGTTGGTCTATGAACATCATCTACGACTCGTGATTCTTGCTTTATTCTCCTAAAACTATTTGCAGAACTTTATTGGAGTATCATTTCATTGTTACACAAAAGAGCAATGATATCATTCAAAATTGAAGTACAAGTAATTTTAATGATACTAATTTATTTTTAAGTTATCATGTCGAGACATGTTATGAAACAAGTAACACTAACTCTCTACTTTCAGTTTTTGCTTGCCCTCTATATAAAATTAAAAAAATATATTCAGTTTTAACATATATTAAAAGTAAAACAAATATTTTTCATGGTTTGCGACATTAAGTACTTAATTTTCAAAGTCAAAGATTATACATCAATTAAAATAAATATTACGATAAAATTCTCATATGTTCAAAGTCTAAAATAAAAAAGTAAAAGTGAAAAAGGTTAAAGGGAGTACTGCTATTATTATTAGTCTAATATAATCAAGTCAGGTTGCTCTTTATGTAATAAGAATTTGAGAAGAAGAAGAATAGAAGATTCCAGTTATTTTCTTAATGTTTCCACTTTTTTGCTGTTTTGGTTTGTTTCCTTTTTATTTGTTTGAATTGTGGGCCTTGTGTGCTTGTAAATATGGGTTGAGAAGAAGTTGGGCCTATTTGGGCTGTTTGATTCTTTTATGTATAACTTACATAAATCACCTAGTGTAAGCTGTAAGGGTGAATTATATCGTATTCATACTATTTTTCTAATTACAATAATCCCTTAAAATTAGTAACTTTTGAATACATTAAGTCACCATCCGGATACATTAATTCTGGTACAAGAAAAATCCTTTTGTTGCTCTAAAAATGGAAACAAAATCTTTTATGTTGTGCTTTAAAAGGAAAAGAAATGTAAAATTACATATCAAATCCATAAATCACGTAATTAGGTTGTTTTCAGTGCTAATCAATCTCTCCCAAAGTATAACAGTTTCAAAAAATTCAAATTTCAAATTTCTTCTCCCAAATTTTCAAAAATCATTTCAATTTCGATTCAAAATCATTGAAAAATTGAGTTGATACACCATGAATATCTTTTCCCTTGTATATTTTAAGAAATTCATAATCTCTATTGGTTTAGTAGACCCTTTGTCTTAAAAGATTTAGGAAAGGAATATATTGTCCTATAGATTGGAAAACTTTTTCCGTATAGGTTTGGAACTACTAGAGATCTATATATAGGGGATATAACTGGGGATTCTAAACTATTGTACAGGACACAATGTAGTCCTAAGGGCCTGAAAGCATTTTAGCGTTGTTCTTTTTCTTTCAAAGTGGAAAACTCTATTTGCTTTTGCTTTGAGGAGTAGACCTAGCCAAACCTCTTCAAATCTAAGTGTTATTTTTCTTCTTTAATTTCTTCGATTGTGATTGTATGCTAGTTAATCCATGAAATTTCCGCAACAATATATATGTCATGCTTCCTTTTTCCCTTCCATTGATTCCTCATTTGCATCTCAAGGGGTTGTGACTTTTTCGATGAGTTATGACATTTTCATAAAATAGTGATTTTTCTGAAGGGTTATAACTTATGTGATAAGGCACAATAAACACCTTTCATACTATACTTTGTTGTCTATAAGTAGAGAGGATCTCACACTTTTAAACTATTAATTTTGTAAGTTTTCTATTCTTCTTCTTAAAACAAGGAAGATTGTGAGAGTTGTTCAATTATATGCAATTATAATTTTTTATGTGGGTAAACTAGATAGATCAACAAATTTTGATGAATAAGGAGAATATAAATATTCAACATCAAACGAGAAGTCTATGTAGATAATTAAATAAATATACTTTTGCAGCAACTTCTACTTGACAAGAAATTCAATGATTTTCTGTTGCACAAACTACTAATTGGTGTTCAAGCTGTGCAAAGTCTAAAACTGTTGAAGAAAAATGATTTGATCAAAAATTTGTTTGAAGAGTCCAAACTAGATTTAATAGATACTCCTCTGTTTCCAAATTATTTGTTGCACTTTTATTTTATTTAGTTTATAGAATGTTCTTTTTTCATGGGGCGGGGGCACATCTTTATGTATTCTACTTATCCTTAAATTAAAGTCTTCTTCATTTTTTAAAATTTATATAAAATTAATATTAAAATTAAAATAATTTATATGTATATATATATATACATATATATATATATATATATATATATATATATATATATATATATATATATATATATATATATATATATATAGAGAGAGAGAGAGAGAGAGAGAGAGAGACCGAGAGAGAAAGAGAGAGAGAGGGAGAGAGAGACCGAGAGAGATCTTTTTAAATCTATATTACCTTAAAATAATGAACTGCCTACCTTAAATGTTAAATTATCATATAGCCCCCAACTTAAACACCAAATTTAGTATATCATCTATATTTTACATTATATTACATTATATTTACTTATACTATATTATAATATATTATTTTATATTAAAAATAATTACCTTTTCACATTGAAGGGTTGTGACATTTCCAAAGACTTACTTTTTCGATGAGTTGTGACCTTTTTCGAAGGTTGTGACTTTTCACAGGGCTGCGACTTTTCTGAAGACTTGTAACTTTTTTGAAGGGCTGTGATTTTTTCAAAGAATTATGATTTTTTTATCAGTTTGTGACTTTTCTAACGGGTTGTGAGAAGTATTCTTTCATACACTACCCTTTGTTGGCAATAAAAAGAGGGATTTCCTCAAATTCTTAAACTACAATTTTTAAAGTTTTTGATTGTTCTTCTTCTTCTTCTAAAAATACTCAATTTAGTATATCTTCTATATTTTATATTATATTTATATTTTAATATATTATATTAAAAGAATGCATTAATTCACATTGAATGGTTATGATTTTTCCAAAAAGTTCTAACTTTTTTGATGAATTTGATCTTTTCGAAGGATTGTGACTTTTATAATAAAACAACTATATGCACATGCACATACTACCATTTGTTAACTATAAATGGAGGGGTTTCCTCACATTTTTAAACAACAATTTTTTTTTATGTTTTCTATTCTTCTCTTATTAAAAACTCAAGTTTGATTTACAGACGTTGACAATCGCAAAGTTTAATTAAATTGGAACACTGCCTAACATTAATGTTAAATGAATATATAACTCCTGTTAGTTTTATGACCTACTCACATTAATATTATTTTGGTTTAATTTTTAATTTACTAACTAAATTTTAATTCTAATTGGATAAGTAGAGAAGTGGAGAAGGGGAAGTGGGGAAGTGGAGATGTTACTTCAACTACCCATTAAGTCTTCCACTTTACTCATTACCTCTTCCAACTATCCATTATCTCCACTACTCACCATGATAGAAAGGTGGGAATGATGTTAAAACACACTCTATTTAAAGGGTCCTCTCTCTGCCATAAAGATATAGTATTATCCATCAAAGCTATACATAAAGTATAAGGCAAGAGAGAGAAACAACTTCTAAAGAATCAAAAGAAAAGACTTTCGCTCAATCAAGTCAAGAATTATAATGGCAGATTCGGGTATGTATTCTTTGTCTGAAATATCATAGTATTAAATATATGTGAAAATCATATAGTTCTACGATCCTGAATAATGATAGGATTTCTAAATGTTAGACTGTTTATGTTTTCACAATCATTAAAAATCTTTATATGTGGTATTAAGAGCATGGTTTAAGAACTACTGATTTTTCATAAAATTAATGTTTTCCTTATTTGAAAACGGTAATAGGTAGTATTAAGTGAAATAATTATTCTCTATCATGATGTATTTTATCTTGAAATTATACATATGAGATTAGTTAATCACCAAAGTGGTCTAATCTTTGAAGAATTAATTCAAAATAATAGTGACTAAATGTATATTCAATTATTCATTATTTTAATGCTTATAATTGATATAACTTATGGATATATTAAAATTTTTGGTTGTAAGATATTTAGGAATCACCCAAAAGTTGATTATTTCATTTTATAACCATTGAACATTAATGAGATAATTTAGATGTGTCGTTAGTTTTTTTATTTATCCAAAGATAATAAATATTATTGATTGACACATTTAAAATTATTGAATTACATTAAATTCACATCTAAGTATCATCATGTCTAAAGTTGTATTTTGATGTTTCGCCCAAAGGATGACATCAATATACATTTAAGGATTTATAAACCATTTCTGAATTTGATAGTAAGTTAAAATTCATAACTTAAAGTATTAACAAATGAGTATATTATATTTGCAGCATTTGCTCTTCATTCGCACTCTGTCTCTGTTACGACCTTTAACAGTCTTAACTTCTCAGATTGGTGCGAACAGATCAAATTTCATCTCGGAGTTTTAGATCTTGATGTTGCACTTTACACTGAGAAGCCAACTACTATTACTGAAACTAGCAGTACTGAAGAAAGGTCTCATTATAAGCACTGTGATCGATCTAACATATTAAGCATAATGTTTGTGCGAATGAATATTGCGAGCAACATTAAGACTACTCATCTCAAAACTGAAAAATGCAAAAGATTTCTGAAATTCGTGAAGGATTCCTCTCAAACTGATGATAAGTCTCTTGCTGGGACACTAATGGGTACTTTGACCACCATGAAGTTTGCTAGTTCACATACCATGCATGAGAATGTCATCGAAATGACAAACGTAGCAGCAAGACTTAAGTCTTTGGGAATGGAAGTGGAACAAAATTTCCTTGTACAATTCATTATCAACTCATTACCGTCTGAGTATGGCCCTTTCCAAATGAACTACAACACCATGAAAGACAAATGGAACATGCATGAATTGCACGAAATGTTGGTTCAGGAGGAAGTAAGGCTCAAGAATCAAGGAACCCACTCCATTAACCTTGTAAGTCATCAAGGAGTTGGAAAGAAAGAAAAGAAACATGCTAAAGGAAAACATATGCACCATAATGTTAATGAGTCTTCCTCTCAAGTACATAAGAAGGAACATAAGAATGATAAGTGTCATTTCTATGGAAAATCTGGACACTTTCAGAAAGATTACCTGATATTTAAGGCATGGCTGCTTTTACATGTCTCGAATCAAATTTAACTAAAGTTCCTTATAATACTTGGTGGATTGACTCTGGTTGTACTGTTCATGTTTCTAATACGATGTAGATATTCCTTACAACACAAACCATAAACCAGAATGAAATATATGTGTATATGGGGAATAGAGTGAAGACTCCAGTTAAAGCTATAGGAACTTAACGTTTGATCCTTGATACTGGCGCCACTTAGATTTACTTGAAACTTGTTATGTACCTTCTCTTTCGAGAAATTTAGTTTCTTTGTCTAAGTTGGATAAGACTGGATACTCTTTTAATTTCGGTAATGGATGTTTTAGTTTGTTTAAACATAATTATCTCCTTTGTACTGGTACTCTTTGTGATAACTTATACAAACTGAATCTTGATAATCTATTTTCCGAAACACTCTTAACTCTGCATCATAATATTTGAACCAAACGAAGTTTGGTGAATGAACAATATGGTTTCTTGTGGTACAAACGTTTAGGTCACATATCCAAAGAAAGATTGAAAAGATTAGTTAAGAACGAAATTCTTCCAAATTTGGATTTTACAGACCTTAACATTTGTGTGGATTGTATTAAAGGAAAATAAACAAGACACACAAAGAAAGGAGCTACAAGAAGCACACAACTTCTTGAAATTGTACACACTTATATATGTGGTCCTTTTGATATTACATCTTTCAGTAAAGAAAAATAATTTATCACTTTTATTGATGATTTTTCACGGTATGGGTATGTCTATTTGTTGCATGAAAAATCTCAAGCGATAAATGCCTTAGAGGTCTTTATTACTGAGGTTGAAAGACAACTAGATAGAAAGGTGAAAATAATCAGGTCAGATAGAGGTGGTGAATATTATGGAATATATGATGAAAATAGACAACACCCAGGTCCATTTGCTAAATTCCTCGAAAAACATGGAATATGTACTCAATACACAATGCCTGAAACACCACAACAAAATGGTGTAGCAGAAAAGCATTATCGTACATTAATGGACATGGTTAGGAGTATGTTAAGTAATTCATCTATTCCTCTTTCATTGTGGATGTATGCTTTAAGGACTGTCGTTTACTAACTTAATAGGGTTCCTAGTAAAGCAGTCCCAAAGACTCATTTGAACTATGAACTGGTAGGAAATCTAGTTTAAGGCACCTGCATGTTTGGGGTTGCCCGGTAGAAGTTAGAGTTTATAACCCACAAGAAAAGAAACTGGATTCAAGAACAATCAGTGGTTTCTTCATTGGTTATTCAGAAAAATCAAAAGGGTATAGATTTTACTGTCCTAATCACAGTACAAGAATAGTTGAAATTGGAAATGCTAGGTTCATTGAGAATGATGAAGTTAGTGGGAGTGAAGAACCACGTAAAGTGGAAATTAAAGAAGTTAGGGTGAGGGTTTCTCTACCTTTTACTTCTTTTAAAGATGTTTTTCCTAAAGTTGTTGCACAACTTAACAATCAACAAGAACAACGAGTTGATTCTCCTGTTCATCTCAATGAAGCAATAATTAATGAACCTGCAGTAATGTACCACAAGAAGTAGCATTAAGAAAATCTCAAAGACAAAAGAGACCTGCTATTTCTGATGACTATTTGGTATATTTACACGAGTTAGAAATTGACTTAGGAATTGATAATGATCCAGTTTAATTTTTACAAGCTATTGAAAGTAATAATTCTGATAGATGGATAAATTCTATGAAAGATGAGTTGAAATCTGTGGAACAAAATGAAGTATGGGACCTTGTTGAATTACCAGAAGGTTGCAAAATAGTTGGGTGTAAATGGGTCTTTAAGACCAAACATGACTCAACTGGCAACATCAAATGTCACAAGGCCAGACTTGTTGCAAAAAGTTTCACTCAAAAAGATGGCATCAACTATGAAGAAACATTTTCATATGTCTCTAGAAAAGATTCACTCAAAATTATAATGGCTTTCGTAGCTCATTATGACTTAGAGATACATCAAATGGATGTGAAAACAACCTTTCTAAATGAAAATTTGGAGAAAGAAGTTTATATGAGTCAAACTGAAGGGTTCTCTTGTAAAGAAAAGGAACACATGGTGTGTAAACTTAAGAAGTCATTTTACGGACTTAAACAAGCTTCTCGACAATGGTATCTTAAGTTTAATGAAACTATTGTCAGTTTTGGATTTAAGGAAAACACTATTGATCGGTGTATATATCTGAAGGCTCGTGGGAGTAAGTTTATTATGTTATCCCTGTATGTTGATAACATCTTGCTTGCTACTAATGATCTTGGTTTGTTGCATGATACCAAGAGATATTTATCTAACAATTTTGAAATGAAAGATATGGGAGAGGTATCCTATGTGATTGAAATAGAAATATTTCGAAATAGATCACAAGGATTATTAGGTTTGTTTCAAAAAGACTATATTAATAAAGTATTAGAGAGATTTAGAATGGAAAAATGCTTACCAAGTCCCGTTCCAGTTCAGAAAGAAGATAAATTTATCTCAATCAATGTCTAAAGAATGAATTGGAACGTAAGCAAATGAATGATATTCCTTATGCATCAATAGTTGGGAATCTGATGTATGCCCAGACATGTACTAGACCAGACATCAGTTTCGCTGTTGGAATGTTGGGCCGTTATCAAAGTAATTTAGGAATGGATCACTGGAAAGCTGCAAAGAAAGTGTTGCGATACTTGCAAGGAACTAAAGATCATATGCTCACTTATAGAAAATCTGATCATCTTGATGTGATTAGATATTCAGATTCATATTATGCTGGTTGTGTGGATACACGAGAATCCACATTTGGGCATTTTTTCATATTAGATGGAGGAGAAATATCATGGAAGAGTGCAAAGCAGTCTGTTATAGTTGCATCCACTATGGAAGCTGAGTTTGTGGCATGCTTTGAGGCCACATTTCAGGCTAATTGGCTGCGGAACTTTATTTTAGGACTTGGACTAGTCGACAATATTTCCAAGTCGCTGAAAATTTATTGTGATAATACTGCAGCAGTCTTCTTCTCTAAAAATGATAAGTATTCTAAGGATGCCAAACATATGGAATTGAAATACTTTTCAGTTAAGGAAGAAGTCCAGAAACATAAAGTGACAATTGAACATATTAGCACCAAACTTATGATTGCTGATCCTTTGACGAAAGGATTCCCGCCCAAAACATTTGTTGAACATGTTGAAAGAATGGGTCTTATTAATAACAATGAATGACTTTATGTAAAGATTATATTATGTTTATGCAATTGACACTTTGAGCTCAACTATATATATGTTTCTGTTATTACCTGTTTTCTTTTGTATACGTTATGTTGAGAATGATGATGAAAAGTTTTGTTTTAGATAAAGATATGTATTTGAAATATTGTGTTAGGCAATAGACTAATATTGTAGTGCATGGAAGGGACTATGCCAAATAAAGTGGTGTACAACCGCTATGACTCATATTAGTTGATTTACTTAATAACAACAAATTAAATAATATTGAATTTAATATATGTGCACATTGTAATTGAAATGTTTATAAGTCATTAAGTAAATGATGTTATGTGGGTCAAGTGAGAGAATGTTAGTTTTATGACCCACTCACATTAATATTATTTTAGTGTATTATTTAATTACTAACTAAATTCTAAATGTAATTGGATAAGTAGAGAAGTGGAGAAGTGGGGAAGTGGGGAAGTGGAGAGGTTACTTCAACTACCCATTAAGTCTTCCACTTTACAAATTACCTCTTCTCCACTTCTCTACTTATCCAATTAGAATTAGAATTCAGTTAGTAATTAAATATTAAACTAAAATAATATTAATGTGAGTGGGTCATAAAACTAACATTCTCCCACTTGACACACGTAACATCATTTACTTAATGATTTAATAAACATTTCAATTACAATATGCACATATACTAAATTCAATATTATTTGTTGTTATTAAGTAAATCAACTAATATGAGTTTAGTATATGTGCACATTGTAATTGAAATGTTTGTAAATCATTAAGTAAATGATGTTACGTGTGTCAAGTGGGAGAATGTTAGTTTTATGACACACTCACATTAATATTATTTTGGTTTGATAATTAATTACTAACTAAATTCTAATTCTAATTGGATAAGTAGAGAAGTGGAGAAGTGGGGAAGTAGGGAAGTGGAGAGGTTACTTCAACTACCCATTAAGTCTTCCACTTTACCCATTACCTCTTCCAACTAGCCATTATCTCCACTACTCACCATGATCGAAAGGTGCAAATGATGTTAAAACACACTCTATTTAAAGGGTCATCTCTCTTCCATAAATATATTGTCTTATCAATCAAAGATATACATAAAGTATAAGGCAATAGATAGAAACAACTTCTAATGAACCAAAAGAAAAGCTTCCGCTCAATCAAGTCAAGAATTATAATGGCAGATTTGGGTATGTACTCTTGTCTGAAATATCATAGTATCATATATTTGTATAAAAGAGAACCCTAACCCCGCCTATGTGGCGCAACCACAAGCTAGAATTCTCTTTTGTTTTATTTATTTCCAAAATTACTCTTCCCTTTCATGAAAAGTTGCGACTCTTACAAAAGGTTGTGACTTTTTATGAAAAGTTGTGAATTTTACGAACAGTTGCGAATTTTATGAAAAGATGCAACTTTAATGAATAGTTGCAAATTTTACGAAGTATTGCAACTTTAATAAAGAGTTGCGACTTTTATAAAAAAAATGTGACTTTTACGAAAGATTGTGACTTGTCCAAAGAGTTGTGACATTTCCGATAAGGCACAATAAACATATATTCACACTACCCTTTGTTGTCTATAAATAGTGGGAGTTCCTCTCATTTCAAAACAACGAAAATTCTGAGCTTCTTCTTCTGCTGCACACTTAAATATTCATGTACTTTGCTCCTGACTCACTAACACCATTGTTTTTATATCAACACACTGGTGAATAGAATCATTCGGTCGTGAGATGCTTTATTCCTTTAAACCTCGGGCACTAGAATGAAATAATTTCCTTAAGGGGACAATGTGCATTCAGTGGGCTCGATGTTTTCCTTTATGTTTCATTTTATTTTACAGATCCTCATATGTTTTTTACCGTCATTAATTTATTATTAATTTTTATTTTTGAGCACATGTTTTAAACTTTGTTTTTTATTTTTATGCTTTTGATCATATGTTGAAGTAAAAATATGATAATCTAGAGTTTTGATGTAATCATTAGACTATTGGTGTCATGTATATTAGAATTCCTAACCTTGTAAAATACATGACTTTGATCTTTATATAGTTTTTAGTGGCTAAAAGATCCATGGGGTGTCCAAGGAGCGACTTTGAGTGTTCAAAAGTTATGGTGTTCCACACTACCTTGGAGAATTATTTATTCAACTTTTTATCTAATCGAAGCATTCAATCGATTAGTAATATCCAAAAAATAAAGGAGAGTAGTGGGATGGTAAGTATTGTACTCAACCTTAATCAAACGTTTCGGGTTCAAATTTTGGGTTTTGAGTAAATGAATTACCCATCAAAGTATGATGAATCTATATTAATCAAATACTAAAGAAATAATTATCTCCTTATAAATACATAAACAACAAAATATGTCTTTTGCTATCAAAGTATTGTCATCGACTGCGTATGATTATGAATAAGGGACTTGCCAAGACATTATTTAATCCAAATTATTTGAGTGACATACATTATTTCACTGAACTCCAAGTGATGTGTTTTTATATTTTAATTAACTTATCAAGTACACAACTAGCTAAGATTTATAATATTTAGATGTTGTATGTAGAGGCCTTGAATAGGAGAAAAGATCTTGCAATTGATGAATAAAATATTTGTACCACTTTTTAAAAATACTAATATAAACAATGAAACAATTACATTTATATAAAGAATTAAAAACAAAATTCATACAGACTTAGAATTAAAAAATATTCGTTTTAAGATTAAAAAAATATTTCATTTCTTCTTTGGATAAAATATTTTTGACAATTTATCGTAGGATTGTACCCTCTCAAAAACACTTATATTATAAAATTTTTAAAAATAGTTATTGGCGTAGTTAACGGACGCGCGAAGCACGGGCAATTTACCTAGTTAAATATATGTGAAAATCATATAGTACCATGATCCTGAATAATTGATAAGATCTCTAAATGTTAGATTGTTTATGTTTTCACAATCATTAAAAATCTTTATAACTCCAACTAAAAACATCCAATTTAGTATATCTTCTATATTTTATATCAATATTTATTTATATTATATTATATTAAAAGTAAGAACTCCAACAATACAATAATAACTAAGTAATAGACTATGGGGAGGGAGGAGAAAGTATATTTAAGAGGGATAACTAAGAGATTTTATGAGTGACTAACATTCAATAGTAAACATAAAAAACTTTACATTCACTATTCATAGAAACTTATACTTTATCACTTATTTTATAACTGTTTACTTAATTTTTTACTTTTTTAAAATTCTCATTATTTATAAAATTAAAGTACTAGAGGATTTGATATTCATGTGCAATTCAAGTGCGTCAAAAATAGTATTACAATAAAAATAGGAAGCTTGCAAGTTCAAAGTTTGTGTAACATTTTACCTATACATTCATTTAAATATCTATTAATTAAATATTAAATAATAGTATATACATTATACTAACTATTAAAGTGGAAAGTACTTAAGTTAAAAGTTGAATCAACTTTAAAACAGAATTAAATTAGAAAGACATAAAAAAGATGAAAATGGAAACATTATGGTTTCAAGACCCTTCATTTTTACAAATTAAATTTTAAAAATCTTGTCTTTTTATTTTTCATATTGAATGGAAAAAAAATTAGTTGGTCTTGCATACTATAAATTAAAACATTGGATAATATTAGGTAAATCTTAAAAAATTGTAGTGCGCAATTATTGATTTCAAAGTCTCTTCTTTTGTGTGATTCCTTCTTCATCTATTATGTATTCCCACATCTAATCGTATTTATGTTTATGTCATTTTCTTCGTCTCTCAATTTTGGTGGCCTCATAATCGTAGGGCAAGATATAACTATAATCATTTCATAAGTTTGATGGTTCGTATATTTATTACAACAACTTTTTTATGGTGCACATATCAACTTATTATTTTTTAAAATTTATTAATTGTGTAGAAGTTGAAATGAATACATTATCTTTTGAGTTAAACGTGCCACGAACGTTCTCATAGACTAGTATATATATACATGTTCGAGTGTATATTACACCTTTGGATAAATAATCTAACTACAAAACCTTTCCATATTATCTAAAATTTCCTACCATTTTAAAATATTTTAATTTTTTTTTCTTTTTATCTCCTTTTCTGGATACATTATTCATTGCCCTTCAAACACAACAATTTTGTTTCTATTTGCACGCCTAAAATCACTCTCATATATTGACAATTACATCCATCACTCCATTTTATAATTTCAGATCTATTCTCTCTCAAGATTATCGATTTAAAGTTCCTAAAGAGGTAGAATTATTTCTTTATCAATTTTTTTCTTTCCAATTCTTCAATTGTGGTTTTTGTTTAAAAAAATGTTTAGCTTTTTCATCTACAATTCAAACACCGTCGCTTGGGCTAAACTCGGCTTTATGTATGTTATTATTGGCGGTTGTTATCGTGGACATCACCGCAAAATTTGTGCGAAGAAAACGCCGAAATATTAAAGTTTGTTTCTGGTAGGGTTGATTTTCAGATAAAGCAGCAATGTTGAATTCGAATTTCTGATACATATGGATTATGTTTCCTCGTTTAGTATTGTGTTTATTATCCAAATTAATTTCACCTACTAGAGATATAGTATCTTGTGTATTTGATTCTGCTGATGAAAACTTTCATAAAAATAGATCTAAGCAATGAAACAATACGTTAGTCATGAAGAATTTGAAAGTGGAGAAGTCAAAAAAGGATGCATACGCGAATTCTAAACCTACTGTTGAGAAAACGCTCAAAGAAAGAAGAAAAAAATTGGATATGTCATTACACAATCATCACTATCAAAGATATAGATTTTCAATATATCTCGTTTATTTTTATTCTTAATTTAGTCTTTGTTAGTGTTATTACTGTTTCGATATATTACTGCTACAATACATAATGTATAAGGTTTTATAGAATAGTCATTATGTATTTGTGGACACACTGATTTGAATGTTTTACTGTTTTTAAGATATATTAAATTACGTTTTAGAGTCTTTCTGTGTAAACTTGGTTATTTTAAATTTATATTTCAATATAGTTTATTTTTTAAATCTCAGTATATATATTTTTCTTTATTTTTTTATTGTAATTATAGTGTTTGTGGTACACAAGACAAAATAGGACACTTTTAAAAATTATCTGATACAAATAAGTTTTATAAACTTAAGTATCACACAATTTTATCATTCAAGAGGTTGTTTATTAAGTTATTGATACACTTGATATCTAACCACTGCAACGTATATTTCAACATGTATCAATTACATAAATTAATGTATTAAATATATTATTTTGTCTTTCCTTATATGTGTGATACTTTAACATAAAATTACAGCAAATACAATCGTTCACAATCATGATGTATCATATACATTATTATAAAAAAAACATACATTATATAAAAATTGTACCAGATTTACAAAATTTAATAGTTTAACAATGTGATTAAATCATTATCAAGCAGAAATGTACACAAAGTTGAACAAATTTTATTTATTAATAGTAACACTTCAATATATTGGAAGTTGAATGTATTTTTCTAAAAAGTACAAGATCGCATGTTGTGACTTTCATGTCAATAATGTCCACAACAGTTTGTTCTCGTAGTTGACTTATCACTTGAGTTTTTTTTCTTTCTATTCGTGATCGTCCAGGTATCCTTTTGTATCTAGGTGTCAAGACAATTTCCTTATCTGGTAATGGAACCATCGAATCTTGCATAATTTCTTATTTATCTTTCACGACAAACAATGTACCTTTTCCAGAATCATAGACTGTATAAAGATACTCATATCATGCAACAACCTGTCAACATTAAAAAAAAACAGTAATACATTCCATAAAATAGTTACTTCTATGTATAAATCACAAATAATCACACAACTAAATTATACTTAGTATTAGATACAAACTATAAATTTTAGTATATACATACCCTCATTCGCAAACATTTTGATGTGTTTACAACAAATTGCATGTATAATGTATCATCTATAAAATACAATTTTTTGCAAAAGCAATAAGTTACATAAATATTAATGTATCATGATGCTTTATATCAAGAACACACAGACTCGTAACTCCAAAAACTCATTACATATACGTCAAATTAGAAATGTATCAAGTTGTAACCATTAATGTATCATGACTTATATGCACACATACAAATTCAAAAATAAAAATATACTTATTAAATCACAAATAAAAAATAAAACAATAAAAAAATAAATTCACATGTATCTGATACTTTATATTATTAGCAGACTAACTCAAAGATATAAAAACACAATACATAAACGTCAAACTAGTTATATATCAATTTGTAATCATTAATGTATCACGACTTATATATCAATATGCAAATTCAAAAATAAAAATAAATAAAGGGTATACATAGCAAATCTAGACAATTTGGAATTCATATCTATAATATTGAGGAATCATATCTATAATACAAGAGAAATTAAATCTGTAAAATTGCAATGATGAAAAAGGGGTTAATAGCAGTAAAAGTAGATGCAAAGGATGAGGCAATCCACAGTGTTGATGTAGTAGGGATTAATGGATACCAATGTACAGGGAGGGAGCAGATTGAAGAACACAAGGAGCCATGGATTAATATGTTCAGGAATAATCGAGCAGCTAACAATGGAATGAACCTATCCTATTTCCATCCACAAATAGTGGATGGACAAACAATAGTTCAGCTGAAAGAAATGTAACTGTGCAAGAATTGGATATGTGATTGGGTAATGTCCTGGGTATAACACCATGAGGTATATAATAATGAATTGGACAGCAGTTGCTAAACCTGATGTGTACCTACATAAAGAAGGCTATTACATAGTAAAGTTTCAGAATATCAGCGACATGAACAAGATATTGTATATTGGACCTTATACTATCAATAATCGACCTATCATATCAAAACAATGGTGTCTTGAACATGACTTTGGGAGTGATTTATTAGTAGAAATCCCTTTATGGGTAACTTTCCCTAAATTACCACTTAACTGTTGGGGTGTGGGATCTCTAAGTGGAATTTCTAGTGCTATTGGAGTTCCTTTATTTGCTAATCACTACTGCTCAACTACTACACTGTCAGATAAAGAAAAGAAGCAAGGGATAATAAATTATGCTTACGGTGATGTATGGTTATAATACTATAGAGTAGAGAAAAAAACCTCTGGCTAGAGCTGAACATAAAATGGCATAAGGCGTCTCTCAACCATGGCTCATTGTAGGGGATTTTAATGCTCTATTGTCCCCACAAGATAGGTTAGCTAGAGCTCTTGTGACCATCAATGAAATAAAGGATTTTGCAGAATGTGTGGAAGACATTGGTGTCACTGAATTACAATAAAAGGGGAATTACTATACTTGGACTAACAAACAACATGGATTGATAGAGTATTTTGGAATGATGAATAGATGGAAAGTGGGCACATGTTTTTACTGAAAATGGGAACCCAGGCATATCAAATCATTGCCCATGCAACTCATATTGCAAACATCTGTAAAAGTGAACTTCAGGTTCTTCAATGTGTGGATTGAACATGCTTCCTTCATAGGATTAGTGGAGAGTATATGGAAGCAGGAGTATGACAAGAATATTATGAAGGTCAGGTGGAAATTAATGACACTCCAACCTGTATTGAGGCAAATAAACAGAAAAGAGTTCAAATATATTAGCCAACAGATTGAGAAGGCTAGAGTGGAGCTTAGCATATTGAATAGGGTTTTCATTTTCATTTCAAGAATAGGGTTTTCAAATTTTTCATCCTTGCCGTTTCGGTTTTGGCGCTTTTTTTTCTCTCTCTCTCTCCGGTACGACCTCTCGCTTTGCATGGATGTAATGATATTATTTGATTTTCATCAGTCTTTTTATCTGTCAGTCTTTTCTATTCTTTTCTTTCCAGACGCAACTAATTTGATTGGACTTTGGTAACCAAATTTTGGGACTCACATCTGCAATACTAAATCAATTTTCATCAGCTCGACTTTTTGTTAGTTGATTTGATATGATGTAAAATGCAATACTAAATCGAATTTGTGATGATGAAAATGATACCATGTTTGGTGTGAAAATCTATTGCAAACATGGAGACTTACTTTCAATGCAAACTTCATGGTCAAAGGACAATCCAGGTCGATAATTTTGGTCTTGTCCACGCTATCGTGTATGTTCATTTCTACAGTCTTTGGAGACTTTAGATCTCTTTATTTTCTATTTTTTAATTTAAATTTCTTTATTTGTGGTGTTTATTTTAGGAGAATGCATGCAACTTCTTTAGATGGAGGGATCGTTAAGATGTTGATATACGATCCAAGTTCGTTATTCTCAGATTGACGGACAAAATTAAAGAGTTGGAAACTGTTGATGAAAGTAATATTAAAAGAAGTACCGAATGGGGGTTGAAGGAGAACAAGAAGACAAAATGTTGTAGCATGTGGAAGCTAATCTTGGTTTTTTTTCCTTGTATTATTAAGCATTACCAAAAAGAAAATTGTAGAGGATAGAAATTTCTTATGTAGTTGTCGAAATAAATAAACGTAGTCTTGCATTCCTGATCAATGTTTGTTTGACACTTTGGGTGATATGTTGCCACATATGTGTTATATGTTGCTGCATATTTGTGATATGTTGACACATATGGGCATCTGTAGCAACAAATGCCTCAAAGGACTATAAAATGTTGTTCCATATGACCATTTGAGGCGAATGTTTGACCATTTGAGGTATATGTCGCAACAGATGCCTTAAATGTTGCTACAGATGACCATTTGAGGGATATGTTGCTACATATTCCTTAAATGTTGCTACATATGACCATAAAATGTTGCTACAGATGACCATTTGAGGCGAATGTTTGACCATTAGAGGGATATGTCACAACAAATGCCTCAAATGTTGCTACAGACGACCATTTGAGGGATATGTTGCTACACATCCCTCAAATATTGCTACAGATCACCATAAAATGTTGCTACAGATGGGCATTTGAGGCGAATGTGTGACCATTTGAGGGATATGTCGCAATTGCCTCAAATGTTGCTACAGATGACCATTTGAGGGATATGTTACTTCACATCCCTCAAATGTTGCTACAGATGACCATAAAATGTTGCTACAATAAAATGTTGCTATAGATAAGATAAAATAAAATAACATTAGTGATAAAATAAAATATGTCTTTAATACAAACACATTTTCAAGGCTTTAAGCTCCGAGAAATTATCACATAAGCCCAAACTCATTGCATTCGTTCAACTAGATTGACACACAACAGGGTTTTGGGAGGTTGAATATTTGTCTTGCTAACTAAATACTCGATGAATGCAAGGGAATATGATCCGCACGCCGCTCCAGTTAGATTTTTTACCATGGGATCCATTCGACCTTTAAATTCCCATGGTTGATTGAGAAATTTTTTGGCAAATACTTTTATTCCACTTTGCTTCAATAATTTAGGCAGCAACTCGAAGACATGTTGTATATATGTCAAAAACTCAGCATGTTCCATACAATCAGCTGGCAGTCATAAATATTCATGCGACCCTCGTGCAAGAGAATCTCAAGAGTCACAAAATGGGTTTTGTCCAGGTTTATTATTGTCAAAATCCTTTTTGCACCAATCCAATCCATGCCTCCAGGATATGGCCTAATTCCCCTGGCATAGTCAACCATATCTTCATCTCATAGAAACTCATCTAATTACTGTTTAATTCCTCTGCCACCAACAGTTATTGCCTCATCGCTCATTTTATTATATCTTTTTTGGAAGTTGGTATAAAAGTTGAGATCCAGGATTCCATCAGAGGGATCATAGTAATCCGCGTATGTCTCATGCCTCTGACGCATGAGGTTAAGGATTTCGTCAATATACTGAAATAAAAAATATTATTAAAGAGTAAAGAACAGTAGTCATTGAAAATATAAAAGAAACACGAATTATAAATTGAAGGATTACCAAGTCTTCCCACCAAACTTTCATGCTTGTCATGTTCCTGAAATCTTGTCCTGTAAAAATATGCATGCCGTATTATATTCGAACGTCCTTTGCACTCGTCAGAGAAATCACTTTGTTTCTTTCCGCTACAGTCGCACGCTTACAAATATTTAACTTTTTGTACTCCTTAACTTCCTCTATTACGGCCCTTGGGAATTCGCCAAACATCTTCTTCTTCAAATTTTGTATTGCCTTGGCAAATGATATTTTCCTCCTCTTGGCTTGTGGAGTATATGGATGCCGAACATTCTTTGATAGAATTCCCTTGACCCCCCTCTTGTTTTCAAATTCATGGATAGTTTGACTTAATGTTTGAATATACATGATAGAATCTTCATCTTGTTTCTTGCACTTCTCACAGAGAAAGCCACAACATCTTCTACAAGAGGTAGCCCCTTGGTCTTGTCCAGCACCACCACCACCACCAACACCAACACCAACACCATAAAAATTAACTAATTCATTAAGGACTTAATTAACAATTCTGTCTCTTTTGATGGTTGTTGCTCCAGCCAACTCCATTTTAACTCTATCCGTAACAGGATAAAAAATGGTTTCAACCAACCCTAGAGTAATTAGATATGCCATTTGCAATTCCTCTTCTGTTGGGGTAATCCATGGATGCACAACCTAAAATTATAAAAATGAGTCATTCGTAAGAATATTTGGGTCATATGTTTCCACATAAATGTCATTTGTTGCTACAGATGGGAGATATATTGCCACATATGTGTTATATGTTGCTACAGATATGTCATAGGTTGACACATATGATTTATCTGTAGCAACATTTGACACATATATTGCAACAGATGAATCATCTGTAATAATATTTGTGTCACATGTTTCAACAAAAGAATCATCTGTAACAATATTTCTGTCACATTATGCAACTAGATAAATCATAATTAGCAACATAAGAGTCATATGTAGCAACATAAGAGTGTAGTATACTAATAATAACTTACTGCATCAAGAGGAGGGTTAAAAAGATCTAGAATATGCCCTTCCTTGGTAGTTTTTGTTCTTGATCTCAACCATCTCAAAATCCTTGGAGATGATCTCTGTTCTTCTGCAATTACTTGATGGGTCAAATAAGGAATGACTTCAAATACCCAAGCCTGTAAAAAAAGGAAAACATGTCACTAATCAAATGTTGAATTACTTAATATAATATAAAAATATTAAGAACATTTAGTTTTACCATGAAAGCCCATGGAAATCCAAAGAAGTTACTGGTCTTTTCTCCTAAAGGTTCCAACAAATATTTGAGAGTTAATTCAAAGTTGTCATGACCACAAGGGTAGTTGTTGAAATCATCAATATCCTGACAGAATTTCACCCATTTAAACTGTATGTTATTGTTGAGATCCCTCGGCAAAAGTATATTATGTGTAAACCAAAGTAAGCACAATGACTGCTTGTGCTTCCTTGGTGTATCCTCGTGTTCCAACAAATTTATTAAGTCAGAATTTTGAATCTTTTGCCAACAAAGGACATCAAGTCCTGCTCTTCAGATGACAGTGATTGTTGTCCTGCTTCTGCTACTTCTTTTACTCCTTTCTTTCTTCTTCATGTTTTTTTTGACAATGTATTCAGGGACGGACTCAAGAGGAGGATGACATTTTAACCCTGTAACTATGACAAACTCTCTTTTGCCAAAGAGAACTGGCATGCCACAATAATTAATTAAAATCTCATCCTTCTTTTTGGGATTTTCAAAAATGAACCTTCTTTTCAGAAGTTCATACACAATGGTCATTTGAAAACGTGGAGTTGTATCGATGGGTAAATCAAGAAAATGACCGAAATAACTATTTCTGAAAAAATCTTCCAAATAATTTCTCTTGAGGAAATCCTTGAATTTGATGAAAGGTTTTCTCAGGACTGACCTAATAATGGTATCACCATTAGAATTAGGCTGCAGATGCGCAGGGAAAGTGTCTGCATTGATGATTTTAATCACATCATCACCAGTAGCATTGAAAACTTCATGAAGTTCTTGTTCTTCTTCATCAACTTCATTTATTTTTTCTTCTTGTGTCTCAACTACTTCTCCATTAACTACTATACTTTCCCCTTGTTCTTCCTCAACTTCTTGTTGTTTTTCCTCTGCATCCAAAACTACTTCCCTTTCTTTGTATTCTTTTTGACAAAATTCAATTTCTACTTGAGAAGAAGAAACTGCTTCAGATGCAAGATCTTCTAAAAGACTGGTATTTTCATTCCTCATCCTAGCAACTTTAGACCTAGCCTTCTTCTGGATCTTTGTTGTGTCAGATGTATCAAGTTTTCTTTTGATAGGAGCCATTATATTTGTATCTGCAACCACAAAAGTAAAATATTTGAATGCCATACATGAGCTACACATAAAGCTTTTTGAAATACACAACACAATACACAACAAACAAACAAACAAACCACAAAATCCTCCCTAATCACTATACAACGTACTACAATGAACAACTACAGAACCAAAAAAGTGATAAAACCACTCAAAAGTGATAAATCCACTCAAAACAAGGGCAAACAAGTAAGCAGATAAGCACATGCATTTCAAACCCTAATTAAATATTACCTGAGAAGATATAAACTACAAATGACGAGGACAACAACGCCTTGATGTAGAAGAGGATTTCAACAGATTACCACTAATGTTTTAGAAAATATCGCAACAAGAACAATGATCTGTGAGTGAAGGAAGGAATAATGGAACAATAGAAAAGAAAATAGAAATTAGTAAAAGAAAAAAATTGGAATATGAAACTACTTTTATAGCAGAGTACAGAGAGAGGAGGAGCGAGGAGGAGACGGAAAATGAAGGGAGGATTATTAAAACCGTTTAATTATTATTTTAATTTTGACAATTCAAAATGTGACATATGTTGCCACATATATTCTTTCTGTTGGGGCACATATATTGTATATATAGTGTAATGTTGTCACATATTTCATTTTTGTGATATATCTTACCACATATCTCTTTTCTGTGTTATATGTTGCCACATGACCCATTTCTGTTGGTGACATATGTTGCCACATTAAAACTGTTTCTGTTAGTGACATATTAAAACCGTTTAATTATTTTTTTTTAATTTTGACTATTCAAACAGTCACATATGTTGCCACATATATACGTTCTGCTGCGTCACATACCACCTTTTCTGTGACATGTTATATAGTATAATGTTGCCACATATATCCTTTATGTGACATATCTTACCACATATCACCTTTTTGAGAAATTGTTGCCAAATGTATCCTTTCAGATTGAACACATACAAATAATTATGTGGAGTTTTTTACAACAGAAGTTATATATGTTGCCACAGACAACCCTTTGATCCTTTCCATCATAATTGACAGTTGTTCCAACAAAATAGAAATATTCCTAAAAACCATTTATATTAACACTTCACCAATTATTTTATACAACTTATCAGAAAAAAGGTAATTCAAAATGATATGATATACATAACCACCTATCTAATCAATGGTTGTAAACACAACATTTTCAGATCTTAGCTTTTTTAGGTCTATGCATCTTTGGGTCTTCATTGTTACTAACATATCCATTTCGAGCCTTTATATTCCCATAATTCCATAGGAGTGAAGCATATCTCAAGCGAAGGGTGTCAGCACTAATTCCACATGATGATACTTCTAATCCATTACTCAAAAACTTACCATATGCAGCAACAAAATGTCCACAATCTCTACATAGTATATCATCAATCAGAAAATATAATAACAACACATTTCGATAGTCGTAAGACAAAAAATAATGTGATACTTACATACTACTGCTTTCTTGTTGGGCAATACCAGTAACATGTCTGACTTCGAATGAGTGAAATTTGTTCTTTCCTTGGTAACATTCAAGAGCTGACCAGTTGGTTCGCTCTTTTTGCTCAAACAATCCACTTAACTCAAGGTACTTTGGCAACATTGTAGACAACTTTTTAAGCTCGGAGGATAATTTTCTATTAGACCTAGTTGAGGACATGTAATCATACACTTTTATGCACCTTTCCTTCAATTAAACGACTGTCAAGACCCAATGGAATTCCCCATTACTATTAACAGGAACATAAACATCATCTGTCAAGTGCCAAGGCAGTCCACAAGGTATAGCAAACCCTTTCATTATGCCAACGATTTTATCTTCATACTCACTAGCATTGTCAATGTATGTTTTGAAAAAACAACTAGTGGTGGTATATTGATATTTAGAATGAATCTGTTGTTTCGACTTCTTATGCAAATAGTAAAATATGACATCCACATACTACACACATGCATCAAACAAGTGTATCAATTTAATTGTATATATTCAAGTACTAAATGATACATAAAAGTGGGCATGAATTTACCTCATCATTCCAGCACTTATTGGGTTGAGACATTACGTAGAACCAGTCCTTATTATTTGGAAATGCAACTACAAAATCAAGTTGGTCAAAATCAAATTTTGAGCAATTGGCTAAGTAGTGATCGTCCTTGTTTCCTCTGCAATTGTGTAATCATTATAATAATTATTTAGAGGACAACAAGAAGAAATACTAATAATAGTTGAATGACCTTACTTACTTTTTTGCATGATGCTTGTAAAGACCCTCGTTTATCCATTGCGAGAAGGATGACATTAGTTCAGTTGGACCCTCGCCATCAATGTTAAAACCTTCAAATGGATATTATCGCTTCACATCACAACTGACGACTTCGACTTTCTTCTCTTTATTTTTCGCTTTCTCTTTTTCTTTCTGCTTCTCCTTATCCTTATCCTTATCCTTCTCTTTCTCTTTCTCCTCCTTCTCCTTATCCTCCTTCTCTTTCTACTTCTCCTTCCTCTTCTCCTTCTCCTTCTTGTTCTCCTTCTCCTTCTTCTTATATTTCTCCTTCTGCTTCTGCTTCTGCTTCTCCTTCTCCTCCTTTTCCTTCTTCTCCTTCTCCTTCTTTTCCTTCTTTTCCCTAATTGTAGAAAGTGTTAGGGAAATAGATTTTTTCAACCTCCTACACTTCAGAGGCTGTGAATTCTTCTTGGATCTTTGGACATCAATATTATGAGACATTTCCTTAAAAATATCAGTGAGTTTTTTAACACGACTAATAAGATAATCATGTTGTTGCTCACATTCTTCGCATAGACAATAAGAGCATTTGACATTAGAAGAGGATGCAAGACCAATAAAAGATTGACCTGTTGTCATGGATGAAACTTCTCGTATCAGTTCATCTACAAAGCAAATTAAAAATATTGAGAGTTTACAATTCATTATAAAATAATATTGACATTATGTTACCATAGATGGTTCTACTGTTGCCATAAATTAACATTATGTTGCCACATATGTATCTACTGTTGCCATTAATTAACATTATGTTGCCACATATGTATATAGTGTTACCACACATGAAAATTATATTGCCACATATGTCTTATGTTGCCACATATTAATCATACGTTGACACAGATAAATCGTATATTGCCACAGGTGAATCTTATGTTGCCACAAATGAATCTTAAATTGTCACAGATGAATCTTATGTTGCCACAGATGAATCCTAAGATGCCACAAATGAATCTTATGTTGCCACAGATGAATCTTAAGTTACCACAAATGAATCTTATGTTGCCACATATGACCATTTTGTTGACCTACAGTGAGATGTTACAACATATGATGACTGTTGGAATATGTACCAACATATCACTAAAATGTGGCAACATACGATACATCTTTCAACAAATGAAAATATATATTGGACAACTGAACAAGACTATATTTCTAAAATCATATCAACAAAATGACCTCAACAAAAGCAACAAAAAATGCCACCATTAAGTAGATTATTCAATTTTTACATCTATAGAACGTTTTATTGTTCATGCAATCAAGAAAAAAACTTCTAAATTGTAAAATATTTCAAAAAAATAACTTACTCATTTCTAGTCGAACACGATTTCAGTTCAAAAAGATGAAAGAGAGTAACGACTGTAGAGGACGAGGAAAACAATACAGATGCAGATAGTCAGTCGGAGAGGAAGATAATGGAGGAGAGATAGACGATTTCCAAATTTCTAAGGAAAAAGAAAAACAATTCCCAAGAGAGAAGAGAGAGGATGAAGAAGATGAAAAGATTCTTTTTTTAAAAAAATGATTTGGATTGAATTATAAAAGTGTTTTTTTTTGTATTTCATAAAAGATTAGAAAGTTTTAAAAATGTTAATTTGGTCCCATATTTACTTAATTACATTTTAAAGAAGATTTGACCAGCTCTTGGTCAATCTGTCACCAAAAAAAAATGAGACTTATTTGACACCTTTCCCTTAATTTTCTCAAGTTTTTTTTAGTATGACCCCTTTTACTAAGCCCATTCATGGCGGTTGCATACATGACTTTGTTAGGCTTACAAATCTTGTCTCTCACCAACTTCTTGAACAATTCAACTGCATTATTTTACCTTATTTTGAGAAAATAATCCCCTTATTAGAGTGGTAAAGGTGACAACATCAAACGGAATGCCATTCTTCAGGTAAATGCATAACACTGAAAATGCACAATCAGCAGAGTAATGCATAAGGCAATAATCACACTAGTCAAGATGAACCCATCAATTGGGATCCCCAATTTCTGCATTTCTCGAAAAAGCAAAAGTACAGCAGAGTAATGCTTTATACATATCATATTGTTAAACAATTTAGAGAAGTTGACAAGAGAAGGAAAAGGCTTCATTCTAACCATTTGATGGAAGAGAGTAACAACGTCATCTAAGCACTTGACCTCCTTGTAAAAATTGGTGCTTATTCTAGGTTTACAAATGGATTTATTATTAGTATAAACTCTGACCGAAGCAGAATGTGAAGTAGCCATGAAAGAGATTCTTCTCATCTTCAGCGGTAACAGAGAGAGAGAATTGTGTGCCCTAAATTTGAATTGTGTGCCCTAATTTTGTGACAAATCCAACTTTCCTATTCATTATGTGTTTTCTTTTTATTTTCCTTGTATTCGCACCTACTATTTCAAGTGTGATTTGTATTATATTAGATGGTATTGTCCGTGCAAGCACGGGCCCAACATTTGTTTGTTACTTCATGTTTTTAAATACTTTAGTGTTATAGCATATTTTCAAATGACATTTGGTGGCTGCGTAAAGTTTTATTTGCATAAATTAAGGAGAGTACAATTTTACTTTCTAAGTGATGAGATTGGCTTAAGAAGCACCAAATCAAATAAAGTGTTCCAGAAAAAATCAACACATCAAATAAGTATATTTCAAGAAGTACATACCACATCCTCCAAGCTTTGTAGCATAGTCTTTATACATTTTTAGAATCATAATTACATCCGAACGAAGAAAATGTTTCATTAACTAATGGAACCAATCATTTATAGAGAACCATCTCAAACAAAAAGGTCTACGTATTTTCATTATTGAGCATACCAATAAGATACAATCCCTTAAAAAAGTGTGATAGTTGAAACTCATCAATTTTGCTCATAAGCCACCTATCGCTGATCAAACAAAGACGGAGAGGTCCAATGTCTATAACATAACTTTGATACTATAACCACCTCTTGCTACTTACACGTTATAAATTATACATCTCTCAAGGAAGCAATATTTTTAACCTAGAGAATATTACATTCTAACAATGAATGAGAAACTTGTCATACAAAATTACTTTAGTAGCAGGGATATTTTTGGCAAGCATCTGCAAGTGTTATGCAACTTCAGTGTCAATATCCTACAAAAAGAAAATGTCATCACAATAAATAGTGATAATAAATACAATAGATCTTAATATGTATAATTTTTTCACTTTTAGAAAAAATAAAATTACTAATCTTTGTGGCTCAACCTTGTAATATATATATATTTAAACCATCAATTAAGTCACCTCGAATTTTGTAAAAGAAAAATGAACTTGGAAATTACTGAATGTAGGGACTATCGATATAATCTAAAGTTCTGACAGTGTAATCCTCAAATACCTAATTTTCAAATATAATAAAAATGCCTTTAAGACGCATCTTGTGAACAAAAGGAATATCATCAAATTCCACTTAATCTCCTTACAAAAATACCTCAGGCGTTTAACTTTTTGACACAAGTACTTTAGAGCAAATTAGAACAATGATAAAGAAACTTAATCTCGCGAAATGACATCTGAGTCGATCTTTCCTCAGTATAGCATGTTGCTCGCAATTATCAACTTTTACAATATGTAACTTTATTGTATTAGAAAGAGCGAAAAAAATATTTTCAAGAACCATTTCTCCTTTAGATGTGAAATGGAGAGTGTCGCTGGAAAATAAAATAAAAATAGATAAATCAAATAGATTATGAAAGTGAGGAGCGACGCATAGAAAATCAGAGCGTAATCTTTTTGGTGCCAGCCTATAAGTTATAACATATTGAATTTTTTATTTGTAACCAATTGAACTAACCGAATATCATAGCATCAAGAATTAGTTGTAGCAGCATCCCAAAAATAGCAGCAGAAGTGGCTTTAACTGCAGTAAGAAATAGCAAGAAGTACGAAACAATTTTTTCTAATGTTGATTCAAATTCCCAGCTACTGTATTAAATGAAAAATCTTATGATTTTAAATCAAAATTTAACTTAAAAACCAGACTACGATATAAAAGACATACTCTTAATTTTACGTAAAATCATGAAATAGATTGGTATACCAAATTTAAACTAAATATGTACCTCGACATTAAAAGAAGAAGTCTCGCCCACTGTCAAGGTCTTCCATATGAATCACTCTACCTTCAGTATCCTCTACGTGAAGAGATGAATTTCACCACTATTTTATGACTTATTTTATGATCCAGACAAAAGTTTCTCCAAGAAATGATCTTAAAAATCACTGAAGAGAGAAACTAGTGTTAAACATTTGGAGATGTTTAGACCAGGGTCTGTACGATGTTGAATAATCAATAGAATGAGACACATGCACCAATTTAAGGTGTAAACATCGTAGCACGTGTTTCATACCACGTGTGTCTAGCGATCAATGGCAATGGAAGAATATTCCCTGCTTCTTCATTGTGTGAGACCTAGAAAAGTTAAATTAACTTTTCAATGAAATACCCTTTGATCTTTTGCTGTTTCTTAAAGTTTCAATAGGTGTTGCTACTTTAGCATGTTACTAATAGCCATGAGTGATTCGGCAATGCAGTACATGTATAGGAAAGCAGTTGACATGGAATATATAGATTTGAGTAGAAAGGGAAGACGATTAAATGAACAGTTTAACTTGTATACATAAGTCGGGTATTACTCTAACACCCCTCAAATTACATGACCTACACTATAGCCTAAAATGTGAAGTAATAATGATTTTAGGTTAAAATAAGTGTAAATAACTTGTTTGAGAAGTTTCGGAGCCATAACATTAAAGAAAGGCCTTAACGTCCGGAAACTAGCGAAATTTAACTAGTTGACGTCCCTCTGTTTGGGAATGGTTTTGGAAGGTCAAATGAATTCTAAAACTTGTAAAAAGACTTTTTATAGGTAGAAGGTAGTATAGAGAGTCTAACTGTACGATAACGACACCCCAAGGACCACCGGAAGGGTCCTTGGGAAGGACCCCAACATGGGTGGGCAGGATGCCAAAGCAGACTACGAAAGTCAAGATTCGGTGGGCTACTATGCGATGCGCAGCCAACACGGACCACATTGACTCAAATTATTTTTGGAAAATAAAATGCGTGCTGGCCTCGCGACGTGGAGACACTTCCCAGATATCGTAAAAGTCGTATTTTGGGTGTTTTGACTTCACATATAAATCCATTTAAGTGAGGGATCTTTTGGGTAATTTAATGGGTGACTAAATAATGTATTAGGGTCAGTTTTAGGTAAATTGTATCACTCAAATTAAGTCCCACAAGTTGAAATCAAAAATATCTCTCTCTCTCTCCCAAATTCTCTCCTCCTCCAAAACTCCATTGAAGACCAAAAGAGCTCCAAGAAGAACATCAAGTCTTGAAGTTTTTAAACCTAATTTCGTGGCTTTATCATGTATAAGGTATGGTTTCTTTCTTCTTAGGATTACTTTCCCCAAGAGGTCCTTCAAAAGATGATTTCTGAATCCCCCAAAACAAGGGTTTTCTCCTCACATGGGTCTTCTTTCAAAAATGAAATTGTGAATCAATTGTGATGAAATATGATGAATTAATTTTGTTTAAGTATGAATTAATGGTTAATTGATGAATTCCTATGAGTTCCCCTTTACCCATGCCTTTCCCCCAAATCCCTCATTTCTTGGATTGATTAAGGTGAATTGTTGAGGGTGATGAATATGTCACTTGGTTACTTTGATTTTAGTTATGTTAGTACTTCATGCATTGCCCTATTTCATATGTTAATTGTGATTTCTTGGGTATTTAAGTATGAAGTCCCATGAAGGGCAGTGAGGTATGACGTTGATTCTCCTTTGATCTAAATTATGCAAGGTGAAATCTACTTATGTGATAGTAATTCTATAGCTAATTGTGTTCTGTGATGTTGGTGACACGAATCACTCATACCTAACCCTATATCTATGAATTGGCTATGAAGTATGTAATTATGTTATGGTATGAGCATTATATGATTGAACGTAGTTTCTCATGATTATAATGTTTGGTCTAAGAGTGAAAGGATAGTTCTCACTTATGATCACCTATGAGCTATTATGATAAGATATTCACCTAAGGGTTTAGAAGAGGCTAATATGAACTTGTATGATGATATATGATGATTACTAAATGGAATAATTTCTTAGCACCGAAAGGGCATGTAAATGAGATGGAGGTCTCACGTCAGTCCTCCCATATGGTTTCCTCACGTTAGTAAGTCCAGATTCCCGAATTATGTGTTGTCTCACGAGATGGAAACCTCAACGTTAGTAAGTCAAGGTTTATTGAAAAAATCTCCTTGACCCTTAACTATGTGCTCACATAGGACTCTAGCTTAGTGGATCCACCTAGATAGCTACATACGAATGATTGCACCTTAGGCAAGTGTTAACCCTTTTTTCGGTGTGGGAGTAGAACACCAAATTCTATGTAGCTCACCGAATTCTATGTAGCTCACATGGTCTCATGTCGGTTAATGCACTTTTTTCCCTAACATAAACTAAAAGTATGTACAAGTCATGTATGTGAACCCTTATTAGGGTTGTCTTAAAGGTTACTACATAGTGTGAGGGAGGGTATGTGACTTCTTTTACACATTGCATATGTGGGATACTATAGGATGATTCTAGTAGTGTTCTTTTATGACTATGATTATGATTATTATTATGTGGATAAGTTATGGTTAGTATTGATGTATGAAGCATGTTATATATGAGAATATTTGTAAGTATGAAGTGGGTTGCTTAATGTGATACTTAGCGTTGAATAGGGTTATGGGGCCTTATTCGTGGCATTGCACAAGTGTTGCTTGAGTTACTTATATTTTGATATGATTATGATGTTCTTTATATGTGTATATTGAATTGTTGGTCATTGTGCATGGTTTTGACTGAATTGTGCCTTTTCTCATGCATTAATGATTTTTATGCATAGGAACCATATTTAGTACATGTGGTTTGTACTAACACATATTTCTTCCTTTTTTTCCCAAAACATTGTAGGTTCGGGCCGTTGAAGTATCATTGAGGCTAAAGCAAGAAGGCTTGGACTAGACTCTCCAAGTTTTGGTATGCCCTCTAGTTCGAGGATGCTACCACACTCTTTATCTTAGTAGTATTTGCATTGTCTAGTAGACATTTATTTCTTTCCTATTGTTGAAGATATTGATGTAAGCCCTAGTTGGCAATTATGGATTTGTATAAGGGCTTTTCCCGGATTATTTGACTTCGCTATAGATGGTTGATATGAGACAAAGTATTAGACTAAAATCCTATGCGTTGTTGTGATCTATTGCGAGAAGCCTATGTATGCTTCCTATGTAGATGTCTATGTAAACCTCCTTGTTATATAAAGCAAAAAGTTTTAATTTTTCCGCAATTTTGAATTATGATTTGCTATGACAAATGCTAAGAGGCTTGTCTTAGTCCCATTCGAGTACGACGACACCGGTAACGACTTGGGTGTACTTTGGGTCGTTACAAACTTGGTATCAGATCATGAGGTTAAATCTTTTTAGAATTGATGTCTCATTAAACCACGTCTACGTAGTGTCTTATTCATAATTTTGAAGCGAGCCATACTTATGAATGAGAGACTATGAGATGCTTAGGAACTCTCACTCTCTTGTTATTCCTTAGTCGTGACGGAGAGTCTTAACTTTATCTAGTCGTTTCTTCTAGTCATTGTTTTGTGCTTATTGGCAATGAATACAATGAGGAATAATGCTCGAAGGGCCGGAGAGGAGAATTTGAATGAGGCGGTTCCCCCTCAAGCTCCTCAAAACCCTCTAAGTTCCTATAGAAGGGGCTATGTCTAATGTTTAGATAAGTTCGTCCATTCATAGCTTGACTCAAGTATTGGCTACCTAAGTTGCTAGGGATACAAGGGTGCAAGTGAACCCTAATGCTAATACCACCGCTTCAAGGATTAGGGACTTCACAAGGATGAATCCCCCTACTTTCTATGGTTCAAAGGTGGAGGAGGACCCACAAGGGTTCATTGATAAAGTGTTCAAGGTTCTTGATGCTATGGGTGTTTCTTCTCAAGAAAAGGTGGAACTAGACGCATACCAACTCAAAGATATGGCTCAAGTGTGGTATGAGCAATGGAAGGATGAGAGGCCGGTTATAGAAGGTCGGATTACTTGGGGATCTTGCAAAACGGCTTTCCTTGATAGGTTCTTTCCCTTGGAACTAAGTGAGAGGAAAATGCAAGAATTCATCAACCTTCGTCAAGGGGTTTTGAGCGTGAAGTAGTATAGCCTCAAATTCACTCAACTATCAAAGCATGCTCCTACTATGGTTGCGGATTCTATGGCCAAGATGAACAAATTTGTCATAGGGATATTCGACTATGTTGATTCCTAGCATGGACATCTCTCATCTCATGGTTCATGCCGAACAAATTGAGGATCAAAATCTTAAGCAAGTTGGTAGAGAGTTGAAGAAGGTGAGAAACAAAGATGGGAATTCTTCTAAGACTAGGTTTGAGGTTCAAGACAAACCAAGGTTCAGGAATAGGTTTTCCAATCAAGGCTCTTCTAATTCCCCAAGGGTCAACAAGAGTAAGGTGCCTACTCCCAAGCCCCAAGAGGGGAAAGGTGGAAGATCTTATGTTGAGAAGCCTCTTTGTGCAAAATGTGATAAGACACATGATGGTAAGTGCCTAGTTGGCACGGTTAATTGCTATGGTTGTGGCAAGAGTGGTCACATGAAGAGAGATTGCCCTATGATGAAGTATCAAGGAAGGGAAAATGCTCAAGCTCAATCAAGTGCCCCAAAACCGGATGCTCCTAAAAATAATCGCTTCTATGCTCTCCAATCCCGAAGTGATCAAGAGAGCTCCCCGGATGTGGTGAGCGATATGTTACGCTTATTCTCCTTTGATGTATATGCTGTGTTGGACACCGGTGCCACATTGTCTTTTTTTACCCCTCTTGTAGACATGAAGTTTGATATACTACCCCACATATTAGACGAACCTTTTTCGATTTCTACCCCGGTGGGTGATTCCGTGGTGGTTAATAGAGTGTATAGAGGTTGTCCAATTTCTTTGCCCAATAGAGTTACACTAGTTGACTTGATAGAACTTGATATGCTTGATTTTGATGTCATATTGGGAATGGATTGGTTGCATGCTTGCTTTGCCTCTATTGATTGTAGGACAAGGGTTGTCAAATTTCAATTTCCAAATGAACCCATTTTTGAGTGGAAGGGAGAAAACTCAAATTCTAGGGGTAAGATAATCTCATGTCTAAAAGCTTCCAAATTGATTGCAAAGGGTTGTCTCTACCACATAGTGAAAGTTAGGAATCTTGAATCCAAAGTACCTCCCATTGAGTTGGTACCCGTAGTGAGGGAATTTCCGGAGGTCTTTCCCGATGATCTTTCTGGAATTCCTCCCGAACGGGAGATTGACTTCGGCATAGACTTATTGTTAGATACACAACCTATTTCAATCCCTCCTTATCGGATGGCCCCGACCGAGTTGAAAGAACTAAAGGCTCAACTCAAAGATTTTCTAGATAAAGGTTTTATTCAACCAAGCATATCTCCATGGGGTGCCACGGTATTATTTGTAAAGAAGAAGGATGGGTCCTTGAGAATGTGTATCGATTATCGTCAATTGAACAAAGTCATTATAAAATATAAGTACCCGCTCCCTAGGATTGATGACTTATTTGATCAACTCCAAGGAGCGAGTTACTTTTCAAAGATTGACTTGAGGTCGGGTTATCATCAACTTAGAGTGAGGGAGGTTGATATTTCAAAAACGCATTCTGAACAAGATATGGTCACTTTGAATTCCTAGTGATGTCATTCGGTCTAACAAATGCCCCGGCGGCATTCATGGATCTTATGAATCGATTTTTTAGAAAGTATCTTGATTTGTTTGTGATTGTGTTCATTGATGACATTTGATATACTCTAGGAGTGAAAATGATCATATGAGACATTTGAGGATAGTTTTGCAAGTTCTTAAGGATAACCAACTTTTTGCTATGTTTAGCAATTATGAGTTTTGGTTGAGGTCGGTTGCCTTTCTTGGGAACATTGTCTCTAGTGAAGGGGTAGAGGTTGATCCAAGGAAGACAGAAATGGTCAAAAGTTGGCCGAGACCTATGAGTCCTACCGACATCCGAAGTTTTCTAGGGTTGGCCGGTTACTATAGGAGGTTTGTCGAGGGATTTTCGTCTATTGCATCTCCATTAATGGTCTTAACCCAAACGAAGTCCAACTTCGAATGGTCGGAAGCGTGTGAAAAGAGTTTCCAATTATTGAAAGATAGACTCACCTCCGCTCCGGTATTAACCTTATCGAAGGGTACCAAAGGCTTTGTGATTTATTGTGATGCCTCCCGAGTGGGTCTAGTATGTTTGCACGTGCAACATGGCAAAGTCATAGCGTATGCCTCTAGAAAACTCAAGCCACATGAGAAAAATTATCCAACTCATGACCTTGACCTTGCGGTCGTGGTATTTGCGTTGAAAATTTGGAGACACTATCTTTATGGGGTGCATGTAGATATATTCACCATCACAAAAGTCTTCAATATGTATTCACCCAAAAAGACTTGAATTTACGCCAAAGTAGATGGTTAGAGATTTTAAAGGATTATGATATGAGTGTCCTTTACCATCCCGGAAAAGCTAATGTTGTGGCGGATGCTTTGAGTCGAGTGTCAATGGGTAGTGTGGCTCATGTTAATGATGAAAAAAGGAACTAGTCAAGGATGTTCATAGGTTGGCCCGTTTGGGTGTTCGAATAGAAGAATCGTCGAAGGGTGGTTTTATGGGTCGTCATAACTCTGAGTCGTCTTTAGTGGTGGATGTGAAGTCTAACCAACATCTTGATCCCCTATTGATGGAGTTGAAAGAGTCGGTCCTTAACAAGAATAATAAATCTTTATCCCAAGGGGAGGATGTGGTACTTAGGTACCAAGGGAGGTTATGTATGCCGGATGTGGATGGTTTAAGGGATAAAATCATGGATGAGGCTCATGGATCCCGATACTCCATCCATCCGAGGGCCACCAAGATGTATCATGACTTGCGTGACATCTATTGGTGGAATGGAATGAAAAGAGAGGTAGCTAAGGTTGTGTAGAGGTGTCCAAATTGCCAACAAGTCAAAAACGAGCGTCGAGGCCCGAGTGGCCTAACCGAAGATATTGATATTCCCACTTGGAAGTGGAAAGATGTCAACATGAAATTTATGGTAGGTTTCCCTCGAACATGTCGACAACATGACTCTATTTGGGTCATAGTGGATACGTTGACCAAGTCAGCTCATTTCCTTCCCATAAAGGTTTCTTACTCGGCGGAGGAGTATGCTAAATTGTATGTTAGAGAGATTGTGAAGTTACATGGGGCCCCATTGTCGATCATTTCATATAGAGGAGCCCAATTCACTTCACACTTTTGGAGATCTTTCCAAAATGGACTTGGTACGCAAGTAAAGCTTAGTACCGCTTTCCACCCTAAAACGGATAGACAAGAGGATAGCACCATCCGAGCTCTAGAAGATATGTTAAGGGCTTGTGTGACTGATTTCAAGGGCAATTTAGATGATCATCTACCCTTAATTGAATTCTTAACAACAATAGCTACCATGCAAGTATCAGTATGGCAACTTTTGAAGCACATTATGGTAGAAGTTGCCGGTCCCCAATTAGATGGTTTGAAGTGGGTGAGTTTGCTCTTCTTGGTCCCAAATTAGTGTATGAGGCCACCGAGAAGGTTCGACTCATAAGGGAGAGGTTGAAAATGACTTTTAGTCAGCAAAAGTCTTATGCCGACAATAGAAAGAGGGACCTTGAACTCGAAGTAGGAGATTGAGTCTATTTGAAAATTTTACCTATGAAAGGGGTGATGAGGTTTGGAAAGAAGGGGAAACTTAGTCCATGTTATGTGGGGCCGTATGCAATTTAGAAGAGGATCGAGAGTGTTGCCTATAAGTTGAAGCTGCCAAATGAGTTGGCCATGATTCATTCGATAATTTGTGTTTCTATGCTTAAAAAGTGTATTGGTGATCCGGTTTCCATTCTCCCTCTAGAAGGGTTAAGGGTAAAGGAGGACCTTTCTTATGAAGAGGTCCCGGTTGAGATCTTGGATCGTCGAATAAGAAATTGAGGAATAAGGAGGTTGCCTCCGTAAAAGTGTTATGGAGGAACCACTTTGTTGAGGGTGCAACATGAGAGGTCGAGGCCGACATGAAGACCCGCTATCCTCATATCTTTCCCCCTACACCCATCCAAAGTTAAGGTTAGTAACTTTCCTCTTAAATGAGTTATATGCAAAATATTGAACTTATCATGTTTATCTAGTATGTGCATACTCTTGTAGAAATTCATGCCTAAATTGAGTTTTTGTGATATATGGCTCTCATGATTAACTTGATCTTAAATATGTAGTGGCCTATATTGCTTTCATCAGAATTATTTTGGGCATGTTTTGATGTTGTGTTGATAAGAAATCAGTATGTCAACTTTTAATGTTCATATTAAGCTCATGATTGAAATGGAGAAGGTAGTACCTCCTTATGTGACATAAAAAGATGAGCTAGTGTTATGGTAAGTTGCGAATTAAGTTCCTATATGTTGATGTTATGTTTATATTTTGAAAGGATTTGAAATTTCCTCCAATGATCTGACTCATTATGTTATTGGTTGTTGGTTGGCTGCTAGTCTTGAGTCTTTTTCCTTTTTCCCAATACAAGGTTTAAGGTGTCATTCGGGGACGAATGTTCCTAAGGGGGATATTGTAACACCCCTTAAATTTCATGACCTATAATAGAGCTTAAAATTTCAAGTAAAAATGATTTTAGGTCTAAATAAGTGTAAATAACTTGTTTGAGAAGTTTCGGAGCCATAGCATTAAAGAAAGACCTTAACGTCCGAAAACTAGCGAAATTTAACTACTTGATGTACTTCTGTTTGGGAAAGGTTTCGGAGGGTCAAATGAAGTCTAAAACTTGTAAAAAGACTTTGTATAGGTAGAGTGTAGTATAGAGAGTCTAACCGTACGATAACTAAACCCCAGGACCACCGGAAGGGTCCTTGGGAAGGAACCCAAAATGGGTGGGCAGGCTACCAAAGCAGCCTACGAAAGTCAAGAATCGGACCACATTGACTGAAATTATTTTTGGAAAATAAAATGCGTGTTGGCCCCGCGACACGGAGACACTTCCCAGATATCGTAAAAGTCATATTTTGGGTGTTTTGACTTCACATATAAATCCATTTAAGTGAGGGGTCTTTTGGATAATTTAATGGGTGACTATATAATGTATTAGGGTCAGTTTTAGGTAATTTGTATCACTCAAATCAAGTCCCACAAGTTGAAATAAAAAATCTCTCTCTCTCTCTCTCTCTCTCTCTCCCAAATTCTCTCCTCCTCCAAAACTCCATTGAAGATCAAAATAGCTCCAAGAAGAAGATCAAGCCTTCAAGTTTTTCAACCTAATTTCGTGGTTTTCTCATCTATAAGGTATGGTCTCTTTCACTCTTTTGATTCCTTTCCCCAAGAGGTCCTTCAAAAGATGATTTCTAGATCCCCTAAACCAAGGGTTTTCTCCTCACATGGGTCTTCTTTCTAAAACGAAATTGTGATGAAATATGATGAAGTAATGTTGTTTAAGTATGAATTAATGGTTAATTGATGAATTCCTATGAGTTCCCCTTTACCCATGCCTTTCCCCCAAATCCCTCATTTCTTGGATTGATTAAGGTGAATTGTTGAGGGTGATGAATATGTCACTTGGTTACTTTGATTTTAGTTATGTTAGTACTTCATGAATTGCCCTATTTCATATGTTGATTGTGATTTCTTGGGTATTTAAGTATGAAGTCCCATGAAGGGCAGTGAGGTATGACCTTGATTCTCCTTTGATTTAAATTATGCAAGGTGAAATCTACCTATGTGATAGCAATTCTATAGCTAATTGTGTTCTGTGATGTTGGTGACAAGAATCCCTCATACCTAACCATATATTTATGAATTGTTTATGAAGTATGTAATTATGTTATGGTATGATCATTATATGATTGAACGTAGTTTCTCATGATTATAATATTGGGTCTAAAAGTGAAAGGATAGTTCTCACTTATGATCACCTATGAGCTATTATGATAAGATGTTCACCTAAGGGTCTAGAAGAGGCTACTTGTATGATGATATATGATGATTAATAAAGGGAATAATTGCTTAGCACCGAGAGGGCATGTAAATGATATGGAGGTCACACGTTAGTAAGTCCGGCCTCCCACATGGGTTCCTCACGTTAGTAACTCCGGATTCCCTTATTATGTGTTGTCTCATGAGAAGGAAACCTCCACGTTAGTAAGTCAAGGTTTCTAGAAACCATCTTCTTGACCCTTAACTATGTGCCCACATAGGACTCTAGATTAGTGGATCCACCTAGATAGCTACGTACGAATGGTTGCACCTTAGGCAAGTGTTAACCCTCTCTTTTCGGTGTGGGAGTAGAATATCGGATTCCATGTAGCTCTTATGGTCTCATGTCAGTTAATGCACTTCTTTCCCTAACATAAAGTAAAAGTATGTACAAGTCATGTATGTGAACCCCTATTAGGGTTGTCTTAAAGGTTACTACATAGTGTGAGGGAGGGTATGTGACTTCTTTTACACATTGCATATGTGGGATCCTATAGGATGATTCTAGTAGTGTTCTTTTATGACTATGATTATGATTATTATTATGTGGATAAGTTATGGTTAGTATTGATGTATGAAGCATGTTATATATGAGAATATTTGTAAGTATGAAGTGGGTTGCTTAATGTGATACTTAGCGTTGAATAGGGTTATGGGGCCTTATTCGTGGCATTGCACAAGTGTTGCTTGAGTTACTTATATTTTGATATGATTATGATGTTCCTTATATGTGTATATTGAATTGTTGGTCATTGTGCATGGTTTTGACTAAATTGTGCCTTTTCTCATGCATTAACGATTTTTATGCATAGGGACCATACTTAGTACATGTGGTTTGTACTAACTCATATTTCTTCCCTTTTTCCCCAAAACATTGTAGGTTCGAGCCGTTGAAGTATCATTAAGGATAAAGCAAGATGGCTTGGACTAGACTCTCCGAGTTCTGGTATGCCTTCTAGTTAGAGGATGCTACCACACACTCTATCTTAGTAGTACTTGTATTGTCTAGTAGACATTCATTTCTTTCCTATTATTGAAGATATTGATGTAAGCCCTATGTGGCAATTATGGATTTGTATAAGGGCTTTTCCTGGATTGTTTGACTTCGCTATAGATGGTTGATATGAGACAAAGTATTAGATTAAATTCCTATGTGTTGTTGTGATCTATTGTGAGAAGCCTATGTATGCTTCCTATGTAGAGGTCTATGTAAACCTCCTTGCTATATAAGCAAAAAGTTTTAAGTTTTCCGTGATTTTGACTTATGATTTGCTATGACGAATGCTAAGAGGCTTGTCTTAGTCTTCTTTGAGGACGACGACGCCGGTAACGACTAGGGTGTACTTTGGGTCGTTACAATTACACTCAAGTGTTATTGTGTGTATAAAGTTAAACATGAACTCGAGTTCACCTCTTTAAGAGGTTGAGGGATTGAATAAGTAACTACTGAAGTAGTGAATGACGTCTGGGATATTGTGAGTAATAGTGTCCTTTAAAAGTAGTGAATCATTTCCACACGTGATTGAATTCATACATAGGGCTTGTAAAACCTTAAAAATAAGTTCTTCATACTCACAGGTCGCACGAATTATTTGTCGTATGAATTGTGTGTCTCATTGATATAATGTTAACTTGGGTCTTGTCCACCATGTGCAAAATGGGAGATGTAAATTTTGGATCGTGGGTCGCCTATGTTGACCGATTCGACCCAATCTATATTTTAATGTCTTATCCAATTAACTAGGATAAAATCTTTTAAAGAATAAGACAGAACAATTACATTGTAACTGTTCAACCCCTCTTTAAAAGACTCCTAGTGGGAGCACTTTCTATGAGACGTGAGACGTGAGACGTGAGAAGTGGAATGCTAAACGTAAAAAGAGAGAGAAAAATGTATGAAACAGAAAATCAAAAACCAAGCGTTCAGTCAAAAAACAAAGTATTGAGTTTCCAGACCAATTCATCACACACAACTTCTAGTTTGTGAGCAAGATCTTTGTTTCCTAGTGATTCAAACATGGACTTTATTCACATAATAACACTTGAGTGTAATTGTAACGACCCAAAGTATACCCTAGACTTGAGCACCAACCAATCAAAGAAGCAGATCGACGACTTTCGCTGTGAATTACAAGGTACACATCTCGTTGTTGATTTCTCTAAATATTCCTACATATAGAATATCAAAACATGAATTCTTTGAACTGAGTACAATAATTATTTTCTGCATAATGAATACACATACTATATGTTATGTTGCATATAACCAGAGACAATAACTTTGTACAAACATAAACAACAGAGTTTAAAACATGTACTCAAAAACAAAATATTATATCGTAAGTATAAATTAATGAGTGTAAAAAGAATATACCAGGATATGTAAAAATAGAATGAAATAGAAAGGAATAAATCAAGTTCACTGAATGCATAATGCCCCATTAAAAAAACTATTCCCCTTCAATACCAGAGGTTTAAAGAATTACATCCTCTAAGGATGAAATGATTTTATGCACCAATTTATTGATACAAAACAGTAGCGTCAGTAAGTCATTCAACAGGAGCAAAGTACACTAATAATTAATTTTGCGGAAGTAGAAGAAGAAGATCATAATTTTTGTTATTTTAAAATGAGAGGAAATCCCTCTATTTATAGACAACAAAGAGTAGTGTGAACAAATGTTTATTATGCCTTATCAGAAAGGTTACAACTATTTAAAAAAGTTACAACCCTTCGAAAAGTTCACAACCTTTCATAAAAGTCAAAACTTTTCATAAAGTCGCAACTCTTCATTAAAATAGCAACTTTTCATAAAAGTCAGAACTTTTGATAAAAATTGCAACTTTTCATAAAAGTCACATCTTTTCATGAAAAAGAAAGACTAGTTTTTGGAAATAAATAAATTTAAAAGGAATTTTTTGCTTGTGATGACTCCACATAGAGGATTCTCTTTCGTATAAATATATGATTTGTTGTGTTCACATAGCCTTTCTAATGCCTTATTAATTAATTGAATATGTGTTGGAATAACCTTTCTAATACAAATCAAGCTTTAAGACCATGATGATTTGGATGGGGTAGAGTTGTCATTATTTTTGTCTTGACAATTATTTTTTCTTCGTGAAATCATTCATCTTCTGATTTTTTTGTATTGTCAGATTTTTTCCTTCCTCTTTTTGAAAATTGAATGAATAAATTAAGTTTTTTTATTGAAAAAAAATGTTTTTAAGTATTATGAAAGAACACATGAAAAGAAATCAAAAACTTTTTAGAAAAAAGATGTTATGAGATTAATATAATATAAATTTAGATCACTCATATCATTTGATGAAAATTTATAAAGTCAAAAGAATTGATAGAAAATAATTATACATCATGAAAAATTAGAAAGAAACTATTTAAGAAAAAAACAAAGGCAAAGAAATAGCATACAAAAGCTATTGCATGACGAAAACTCACACATCAAAGTCTCAATTCAACATAGGAAACAATCACCCACTCAAAGTTATTGCATTCGAAAGTATAAATACATATCAAATCTTAAATAAAAAGTATAAAATAATTATGCATTTATATTACATAAAAGAAAAAAAAATGCAAAGAATAATTTTTTTTTTATACCTTAGTGTAGGTTTACTTTTCCTGTCCATCAAATTGGACATAAAGATAATTTAAATCATTGTCAATTTTTTCTTCAACTAAATGAATCAAAAAGAAACTCAAAAAAGGAAATAAAAGATAAAATACTTGAAAAGTATTATATTTTATATTTTTGAAACTTCAAAACATTTTTCACACTATTGCATATTTATACTACTTCTAAAACAACCAAAAAAGAAAGAAGTGCGCAAATTATTACCTTGAAAATGCAGTTTCATTACCAAAATAATATTTAATAGCAGAAGTCTTCACGTAGATTTTTGTCTCTTTGAATTCGTTTGTAACAAATCTCATACTTATTTGGAGAGGATAAATTTTCATCCTATATTACATTGAACAATTACAAAGTATTAATACATCATTTCTAGTCTAGAAGGTAAAGGCAATTAGAAGTGACTATTCAAGAATCAAAACATATTTAAAATTAAGCTAAAGAAGTAATAATACAAGTAAGAAAGTAAACAAAATATGTAGAGAGATAAAGATAGAAGAGCTTTCTTATTCTTCCAAGTATATTCAAGTGTTTCTCAAATCTTCAAGTGAATAACATAATCCTCAAGACCTCTATTTATATTGTTACATAAAGACATATAAAGAAATAACAATAAATATGACACTAATTCTTGAGAATGTGGGGAATATTAAGGGGTGTGGAAGATAAAAGAGGCGGCGGTGGAGGTGTAAGTTTATTACACATAATGGTGCAATTACATCTTGAAATTATAGACATCTACATTAATATAACATATTTACAAAAAAAAATTAATTATTCAACAATCTTGAAAGTTTAAGTCACTTTTCAATGGAATACCCTTCGACCTTTTATTGTTTCTTGAAAGTTTCAAATCGATGTTGCTACTTTAGCATGTTACTAATAGCCATGACCGATATTGATGCAGTACATGTCTTGGAAAGCAGTTGATATGGAACAGATAGATTCGAGTTGAAAGGGAAGATGATTAAATGAATGATTCAACTTGTATACATAAGCCGACTATTACACTCGAGTGTAATTGTGTGTATAAAGTTAAACATGAACTTGAGTTCACCTCTTTAAGAGGTTGAGGGATCGAATAAGTAAGTATTGAAGTAGTTGACGTCTGGGGTATGGTGAGTAGTAATGTCCTTAAAATAGTTGCGAATTTTGTCCACATGAGATTGAATTCTTATGTAGGCTTTTAAAACCTTAAAGGTAAGCTCTTCATGCTCACAGGTCGCACGAACTATTTGTCGTATAAATTGTGTGTTTGATTGATATAATGTTGACTAGGGTCTTGTCCACCATGTGCGAAGTGGGAGATGTAAGTTTTGGGTTTTGGGTCGTGGGTCGCTCATGTAGACCAACCCGATTCAATTCGATCTTAATTAATTAGTTAATTTAGAGAATTCCTTTTAAAAGGATAAGGCAGAACATTTACACCTCTCCTTAAAAGAGTCCAAGTGGGAGTATTTTGAAATGAACGTGAAAAAGTGTAGGAGAGGAAAACGTGAGAAGCAACAGAGAAAAAGAAAAGTCTAGCGATCCTAGACAAATAAATCAACACATAAAAAAGACTTCTAGTTTGTGAAGAAAGAGCTTTATTTTCTAGTGATTCAAAAAGGGACTTGAGTGCAATTCTGTCAAAGAAACAAAATCAACGATTTCCGCTGTAAATTACAAAGTACACATCTTGATGTTGATTTGCCTTATAATTCCTTCAGTAAGAAATGAGATAAGAAAATCAAATATATGAAAATTATAAAAGTGAGCTTTTACATTGTGTTAATTCTTTTTTTTGATGTAATTAATTATTTCTTGGAAGAAAAAAAGAACAGTCGTGTATTTTAGAAAAATACAGAACAATTCATTTGATATACTCCCTCCCTCCGGTATTGTTTGTCATGTTACGCTTTTCGAAAGTTAATTTGACTAACTTTTTAAGTTAAATTAGATCACATTAATTCGATATTTTAAACAAAAAAATTAGATATTCTAAAACTATATGAAAAATACTATAAATTGCAAAATTTTTTGCATATTAATATGATGAAAAAAATACATCTTAAATTGTTAGTCAAAGTTTTTTTTAATTTGACTCTAAAAATAGAAACCACGACAAACAAACCGAACGGATGGAATATGTGTGTAATAATAATAATAATAATAAATGATGATGATAATAACAATAATAATAATAATAATATGAGTAAAATGATAAGTATATTAAACAATTCCTTGTAACTTATAATTTAATTAATAATTCTTTCATTGCCTTTCTAATGAATAACATAAAATTCAAAAAGTAATTAAAATATTATTATTTAATATTTAATTAATTTATTTAAAGTTTAATTTAGTATAGGAGTAAAATGATAAGTATATTAAACAATGCATTGTAACTTATAATTTATTAATGATTATTTCATTGACTTCCTAATAAATAACTTATAATTTAGAAAATAATTAATATTTAATATTTAATACATTAAATATTTAATTTAATATAGGCGTAAATAATAATCTAACTTTTTATGTTTCGAAGCCTCCCACTTTAATAGTATATGATGATAAAGCAAGTCGGGGGATGAGGCTCGCTAACTTTTGTTTTACACGTTTTTTGGACGATGACTTTTCAACCTCCGTGTGGGGTTTACTTTGACAAAAAAAGGAAGGAGGAATATTGAACAAGTCTTTCTCTAGCAAAATATTTCAATACTATTTTTAGAAAAAAAAATTATGATAGTTGTGTTATCAACTAAATTTGAATCGCGCACTGCAAGACCTATTTGGGGGTGACGCTTCCCACAAGATTTTCTTCACACCCGGTGCTCGACCCCAAAATCTCTAGCTAAGGATGAACAATTAATACCATCAGTGCACCACAACCCATGTTAGTACTGCTTACTTATTTTCAATGTTACAACATATACTAGTTGACTTTTCTTATTTCAACTCACAACCACTATCAATCCACACACTTCTTTTCTTTCTTCTCAATTTTCAACAAATTAAATTGAATCCATGGCTTCTTCTTCTGTGAGTACTTTATAGTATTCCCCTCAATGGAAGTATGTTGTGTTTCTAAGTTTTAGAGGTGAAGATACTCGAAAAACTTTTACAGGCCACTTGTTTAACAGTTTGAATAACAGGGGAATATTCACTTTTCAAGATGATAAAAGGCTACAATATGGCGATTCAATCCCAAAAGAACTCATGAAAGCTATCAAACAGTCTAAAGTTTCCCTTGTTTTATTCTCAAAGAATTATGCTACATCGAGGTGGTGCTTAGATGAACTAGTGAAAATCATGGAATGCAAGGACAAAAATGGACAAACAGTCATACCAAACTTCTATGATGTGGATCATGTTGGGTTTGGGCTTTTTTCCCTTCTTATGTGGATGAATTAAAGCCCAAAGTTTTGGGTCTTCCATCCTTTCCCTTGTGGATAAAATTAGCCCAAATTTGACAAGTCTACTTTTGCCCATAAGCCCAATATTATGGTGCATATGTAAGACTTTACTTTAGGTCTTATTGGAAGAGAATCACAAGAGTTGAGAGCAGCCAATATAGAGAGAAAAATGAGAAAGTTCAGATTTTCGCACAAGCCATAGCAGCCAATTTCAAATCGCGATTCCCGCTTCGTTTCTTGTCCTATTAAGATGAATTTCGGACATCATGTTCCTTTCAACTAAATATTTGATTGGGAACTGAGAGATGGTGATTTGGAGTCCTGTAGCTCCAGATTTTAGCTTGTGAACAGTAGCTGCGGTTTGGTGTTTTTGCTTCTTTTGTTTCTCTAGTTTTTGGTGCTATCTTGTAGTTGTGTTGCTCATTGTTTGGCACTTTGTTGGTGACCATTTTGGAGGACACTTTTGTAACTCTTTTTGATTACAGTGGAGCTTTGGTCTTGTGGTTTTTACTCTTCACACCGAAGAGGTTTTCACGTTAAATTTGACGTCTCTTGTGTTGATAAATTTTTCTTGCTTGCTTGGTTTAGCTTGCTGCCCAAGCTATTGTATTCTTGCGTTATTTTGTCTTCTCTTGGTTCAAATAGAAGGGAAATTTTGGACTTGAATTTCTTTCGCTATCGCTTTGTCGTGCACATATCTAATTTGTGCTTGCCTTTCCCAACAAAGTGATATCAGAGCATTGGGTTGTTGTTGATATGCTATTGGATGATGGAGTCAAATATGATCAAGATGGTTTGTTTGAATGGTAGTAATTATCATACTTGGATATGCAAGATTAAAGATCTTCTATTTGTCAAAGAAAATGCATTTACCCGTGTTTGCTTCTAACAAACCCGAATCTATGAATGATGAGGATTGGAAATTTGAGCATTTACAGGTTTGTGGCTATATCAGACAATGGGTTGAAGATAATTTTAGAAATCACATTGTGAATGAGACACATGCTAGAACTTTGTGGGAAAGCTTGAGATTCAAGGACTATGGCTTCTTAATACTCTGCCAGACTCTTTTGAAACTCTTCGAGTTTCTTTGACTAATTCTGCTCCCAGTGGTGTTGTGACCATGGAATAAGCTAAGAGTGGTGTTTTGAATGAAGAGATGAGAAGAAGATCTCAAGGCTCATCATCTTCTACTTCACACTCCGATTTTGGTTACTGAAGACAGGGGGATAAACAAGTTTAGAGGTCAGAATGACAGAGATAAAAGTAGAGTAAAGTCAAAGTCTAGATTCAAGAATGTTACATGTGACTATTGCCACAAGAATGAACATATCAAGAAATTTTGCTTCAAGTACAAGAGAGATATGAAACAACAAAAGAAGGAAGGTGATAATGAAAATCGTGTTGCGGTTGTTGCTAACGATGAACTTCTTGTTTCTTGTGATGAAAATGCCATTAAACTTGTTTGTGATGATTCTAGCTGGTTTGTGGATTCTGGTGCTACTTCTCATTTCACGCCCAGGAAGGAATTATTTTCTTCTTATACTCCAGGTAATTTTGGGATGTTGAAGATGGGTAATAATCATGAGGTTGAGGTTCTTGGTATTGGGATGTTTGTTTGGAAAGTAATAATGGCTCCATACTAGTTCTCAATAATGTCAAACATGCTTAGATGTTCGCTTGAATTTGATTTCTGTTGGATACCTTGATGATGAGGATTTTTTTAATACCCTTGGTGCAGGACAGTGGAAGCTTACAAGAGGTTCAATGGTGGTAGCCTGTGGTGACAAGTTATCTAACTTGTATATTTTCTAGGGCTCCAATCTCAAGGCTCAATAAATGTGGTGGAGAATGATACTTCATCATTATTATGGCATAAAAGACTGAGTCATATGAGCGAGAAGGGGATGGACGATTTGGCTAAGAAAAATTTGCTTTCCGGAGTGAAGCAAGCAAAGTTGAACAAGTGTGTTCACTATTTAGCCGTTACACAGAAAAGATTTTCTTTTCAAGTCATCCACCTTCAAGAAAGCTTGATTTTGCTGGAGTTGGTACATTCTAATTTGTGTGGTCCTTTTAAGGTAATGTCTCATGGTGGTGCACTTTACTTTGTGACTTTTATTGATGATCATTCATGCAAACTCTGGGTATTCTCTTTGAAGTCCAAAGATTAGGTTCTTGATGTGTTCAAGAATTTTCAGGCTTTGATTGAGAGACAGATAGGGAAGAAATTGAAGTACATCCGTTATGATAATGGTGGTGAGTATATTGGTCCTTTTGACAGGTATTGCTGAGAGCAGGGTATTCGACATCAGAAAAATCCTCAGCTAAATGATTCAGCGGAGAGGATGAATAGAACTCTTGTTGAGAGGGTTAGATGTATGCTTTCAGATGCTAAGCTACCAGATTTCTTTTGGGCAGAAGCATTTAACACTACTGCCTATGTTATCAATTTATATCTTGCTATTGCTTTGAATGGTGATATCCCAGAAAGAGTTTGGTCTGGTAAGAATGTTTCTTATGATCATCTTAAAGTTTTTGGGTGTAAAGCCTTTGTGCATGTTCCTTAGGATGAGAGGTCAAAGTTGGATGTTAAAACTAGGCAATGTATTTTTGTTGGTTATGGTCAAGATGAATTTGACTATCGTTTCTTTGATCCAGTTGAGAAGAAACTTGTTAGAAGTCGTGATGTTGTGTTCTTTGAATACCAAACACTTGAAGATATTGACAATGGTGAGAAAGTTGATTCTCAGACCAACGAGAGCCTAGTTGATGTTGATCCAGTTCCTTTGACTATTCCACCAGGTGAAAATATTCAAGTTGATGTTGAAGATGGTGATCATACTCCAAATGATCAGGATGCCGTTGATGCTCCAGTGCAAGACGATGTAGTTGGCGAGGAACCAACTATTATTGATGCTCCCGAGAGTTCTCTCAGAAGATCTACTAGAGAGAAAATACCTTCATCTCGTTATTCTCCCAATGAGTATGTACTCTTGACTGACAGGGGAGAACCAGAGAGTCTTGATGAGGCCATGGAAAGTAAAGAAAAACAGATGTGGTTTGATTCTATGGAGGATGAAATGAAATCTCTACATGATAATCATACCTTTGATTTGGTTATGTTACCTAAAGATCGAAAAGCTTTGAAGAACTGGTGGATTTTTAGGGTGAAACATGAATATGGTAACCCGGTTCTACGGTACAAAGCTAGATTAGTTGTGAAGGGTTTTAACCAGAAAAAGGGAATTGATTTTGATGAGATATTCTATCCAGTTGTGAAGATGTCATTCATCCGTGTTGTTTTAGGCTTGTCTGCAAGTCTGGACTTGGAGGTTGAATAGATGGATGTTAAAATTGCTTTTCTCCATGGTGACTTGGATGAAGAAATTTATATGGAGCAGCCAGAAGGCTTTGAAGTCAAGGGAAAAGAGAATTATGTTTGCAAATTGAAGAAGAGCTTGTATGGCTAAAACAAGTCAATCGTACAGGAAGTTTGGTTCTTTTATGAATCAGCAAGGCTTCAAGAAGACTTCTTCAGATCATTGTGTTTTTGTGCAAAAATTCTCTGAAAATGACTTTATTATCATTTTGCTTTATGTTGATGACATGCTTGTTGTTGGTCGGAATGCTTGTAGGATTAAAGAGTTGAAGCAAGAATTGAATAAGTCGCTATGAAAGACTTGGGACTAACAGATTCTTGGCATGTAGATTGTCTGTAATAGAGATGCCAAGAAATTGTGGTTGTCACAAGAGAAGTACATTTAGAAAGTACTTCGTAGATTTTACATGGACAAAGATAAGGTTGTTAGTACACCTTTAGCTATGCACTTCAAATTGAGTACTAGACATTGTCCTTCCAGTGATGGTGAGAAGGAAGATATGAAGCAAGTTCCTTATGCTTCAGCTGTTGGTAGTTTGATGTATGCAATGGTGTGTACAAGACCTTATATTGCTCATGTTGTTGGTATTGTTAGTCGTTTTCTTTCTAATCCGGTAAGAGAGCATTGGAATGCTGTAAAATGGATTATGAGATATCTTTGTGGCACTTGTAGTCTGAGTTTGTGTTTTGGGATAGGGAAACCTATTCTTTGTGGTAATGCTGATTTAAACATGGCTGGTGATGTTGATACTCGTAAGTCTACTTCAGGCTACTTGATTACTTTTTGCAGGGGGAGCTCTGTCTTGGCAATCTAGATTGCAAAAATGTGTTGCTTTATCTATTACAGAGGCTAAGCTTATTGCAGCTGTTGAAGCTTGTAAAGAATTGATCTGGATAAAGAGATTCTTGGGGGAAATTGGTTGTGCTCAAGAGAGGTATGTGCTTTATTGTGACAGTCAAAGTGCTATTCATCTTGAAAGAATTCTACATTTCATGGTCGGTCTAAACACATTGATGTGAGGTATCATTGGATTCGAGATGTGTTGGATTCTAAGTTGCTTGAACTTGAGAAATTCATACCAATGATAATGGTTCCGACATGATGACTAAAGCTTTGCCAAGAGGGAAGTTTGAAGAATGTTGCATGATCGCCGGGATGGCGGTTTCCTCCACATAGTCGGTAGGGGGAGAATTGTTGGGTTTGGGCCTTTTTCCCTTCCTATGTGGATGAATTAAAGTCTAAGGTTTGGGTCTTCCATCCTTTTCTTTGTGGATAAAATTAGCCCAAATTTGACAAGCCCACTTTTGCCCATAAGCCCAATATTATGGTGCATATGTAAGACTTTATTTTAGGTCTTATTGGAAGAGAATCACAAGAGTTGAGACCAGCCAATATAGAGAAAAAAGTGAGAAAGTGCGGATTTTCGCACAAGCCATAGCAGCCAATTTCAAATCGCGATTCCCGCTTCGTTTCTTGTCTGATTGAGCTGATTTTTGGATAAAGTGTTCCTTTCAACTAAATATTTGATTGGGAACTGAGAGAGTGCGATTTGGAGTCTTGTAGCTCCAGATTTTAGCTCGTGAACAGTAGCTGCGGTTTGGTGTTTTTGCTTCTTTTGTTTCTCTAGTTTTTGGTGCTATCTTGTAGTTGTGTTGCTCATTGTTTGACACTTTGTTGGTGACCATTTTGGAGGAAACATTTGTAAATCTTGTTGATTATAGTGGAGCTTTGGTCTTGTGGTTTTTACTCTTCACACCGAAGAGGTTTTCCACGTTAAATTTGGCGTCTCTTGTGTTGATTAATTTTTCTTGCTTGGTTGGTTTAGTTTGCTGCCCAAACTATTTTATTCTTGCATTATTTTGCCTTCTCTTGGTTCAAATAGAAGGTAAAATTTGGACTTGGGTTTCTTCCGCTATCGCCTTTGTCGTGCACATATCTATTTTGTGCTTGTCTTTCCCAACAGATCCATCAGATATTCGAAACCAAAGGCAGAGCTATGCATAAGCATTTTCCCAACACGAGTTGAAGTATAAGGATGATCTTGAGGGGATGCAGAAGGTGCAAGGGTGGAGAACTGCCCTAACTGCGGCCTCAAATCTAAAAGGATATGATATCCGTGATGGGTAAGTTAAAAACTCATAATTACTTTTAGTGAAAAAAGAATGAAACTTCATACACAATCTAATTTCATTGATTATCATAAAGACATAAGAAATGTTTTTATATATTTTCCAAAGAGAGTAATCGTAGATTATATATGTTTCTATCAGTAAGAAGATCAATTCAATTGAACTAACTATTCATGTTTTGTAACTATTTCCTAAACTACAATAATTACTATTTAATACTCTCCTGAACATTGAAAATGTGAAATACTTCCTAATACTTGACTTTCTTTAATTACCCACAATCAATCTTTTTATATTTATGTAGGATTGAATCTGAGAATATTCAGCAGATCGTCGATCACATCTCCAAATTCTACAAGAGTGCTTATTTTTTATTTTCTTCGCAAGCTGTGGGAATCGATACTCATTTAGAGAAAGTATAGTGCCTACTTAAGAAAGAAATGGATGATGTTCGGATTGTAGGGATCTGGGGAATGGGTGGAATAGGTAAAACGACAATAGCAACAACCATCTTTCATAAATATAATCTATCCGGTCAATCTGAAGCTACTTGTATTCTTGATGATGTTAAAGAAAATGCAAAAAAGAATGGACTGTGTTTTTTTTACAAAATATCCTTCTTTCTGAACTATTAGGAGAAGAAGATAATTACGTCAAGAGTAAGCATGTGGGGAAAGTCATGATTCCGAGCAGACTTTGTTCTAAGAAGGTGCTAATTGTTCTTGATGAGATAGATCATAGTGATCATTTGGAGTATTTAGCAGGTGATGTTTGTTGGTTTGGTAATGGCAGCAGAGTTATTATAACAACTAGAAATAGAGATATGATAAAGAATGATAATGCAATATATGATGTGTTACGCTACCTGATCACAAAGCTATGCAATTGTTCAATGCAACACGCTTTCAAAAAAGAAGCTCCAAATGAGCTATTTATGAATCTATCCTTGGAGATAGTAAATCATGCTAAAGGCCTTCCTTTAGCCCTCAAGGTGTGGGGTTCTTTGTTGCATAACAAAGGATTAAGTCGGTGGGAAAGAACTATCATCAAAATAAAGAAAACATCTAGTTTAGATATAGTTGAAAGCCTCAAAATAAGTTATGATGGGTTGGAGCCCGAAGAGCAAAAGATATTTCTAGATCTGGCATGTTTCTTTCGAAGATATACAAAAAAAGAAGTCATACAAATCCTTGAAATCTGTGATTTTGAAGCTGAATATGCATTGGATGTCTTAATTGACAAATCTCTTGTGTTCATCTCCAAAATTGATACGATTGAAATACATGACTTGATGCAAGATATGGGTTGATATGTGGACTGTGGTGAAATTGCAAAAAGATTTGGGAGAACCTAGCAGACTATGGAATGCTGAAGATTTCAATGAAGTGATGGTCAACAATACGGTAAGTAGGATAAACAATGTAACAATATTCAGTTTCTAATTTTCATATTCAGTTATGATTTGTTGATTTACAAATTTTTTTTACCAGGGGAGCATGACAGTGGAAGCAATCTGGTTTACTTATTTTGAACAAATACGCTTTAATAAAGAGGCGATGAAACATATGAAAAGGCTTAGGATATTATACATAGCCGATGGCAGGCTAAACCGCACCTCCTGATCCCACACTCCAATTGGTTTAAAATATATTACTCGCGGATCTATTGAGTGCTTGGCAAACAACCTGCGGTGGGCTTTTTGGAACCACTATCCTTGGGAGTCATTTCGAAAAATTTTGAACCTCAAAGGCTTGTTCATCTCTCTCTCAGGTGGAGTTTGCTGCATGATTTATGGGCAAAAAGAAAGGTACAATTTATTCATTCAAATACTTTCTATTTTGGCTTTTCCTAGAATTATGATATTTGTGTTTAAATGAAATAAGATATAAGTTCCATTAATTTAAATTAATATATTATTTTGGGTTGTTTGAAACTTCAAATCCTGGTTTCGCCGCTGTTGATGTTGGAATTCCATTAAGTTTTGAAACAAAATTTTAAAATACATATTGGAACTCCATTACTTGGGCTAAACTTTTCCAAGTTTTACTAAAAGTGATGGAGTTTCAACCAATTTCTTTTTTACCTACTTCCCCACCCACCCACCCCCTGCAAATTTATACTACTAGAGAGTGTCTTGTGGCCGTTTATTAAAATTAGAAATAAAAAACTCACGAATAAGTACAAGCAAGGTGGGTAGCCCATACCTTATCAAATCCTAATGAAGTTTCGAACCTCTACTAATTAACAAGTATGAAGAAAATAAGAACCAGAGAAAACTAGATATCTTATGCTCACCACAAAGTTTGTAATAAGACTTTAGTATAGATAAGTGTGTATCTGACATTTCCGGGCATAGGTTAGGGGTACTTATACATTTTTCCAAATAAAAATTAATGACAGGGTTACTATGGTTTTATTTTATTTTATTTCAATTTTCTTTGTTTTTATTAGTGATTACTGTTTGTGCTTATGAGTTATAATGTTCATTTTTACAATATAATCTTCATAATCTCTTCTTCTCCATCATCTTCAATTTCAAATTCTTAATGAAACATAATAAATGGTAGTTCATTCCATCATATTTTTAGGTTTCATGGTTGTACTAACGACTATATATTATTTTCATGTGTGGTATTTAATTTTCCTTTTTATGCTATGAGATAATTACTATAGAATCATCTCCGCCGTTTTAAATATTTTTTAATTCATCATATGCAAACATTTATATAAATTTGAGTTTGTATTCATCTTTAAATTATAGTACTACATATGTCACTAAATTAGCATAAAGCTTGTAAGAAATTATGACCTCAACTTACAAGTAATTACTTTTTTTCATGTATAATTGGTTTTTATTTATAGAACAAAGAAAGACCAATACTATATGCACCATTTAAAAATTTTCATTTGTAATATAAAATTTTTATTAAATATTTTGAAATAGTGGAATACATGTTTCAAGGACTAGTAATAATAATAAGAATGAAATGTCATAAATACACCTAAACTATTAACGGGTGAGTGAGAAACACACCTAAACATTACCTAAAAAGTTTGAGAAATACACCTCAAAGTAATATGAGATGGTGTGGGTGTATACACACATTTAGGTCCAGTCACCATCGAAGTCATGTGTTTCTCAAACTAATGAGTGATATTTTAAGTGAGTTTCTGAAAATTAAACAATTTCTTTCTATATTTCTGAATAGGAACTTTTGTCGTCTCTACGCTGGCTAGATCTCAGCTTCTCCAGGAGGATGGTGCTAACACCAGATTTTACGGGGATGCCAAATTTGGAGCGTTTGAATTTGGAGGAATGTAGGAGTCTTAAAAAAGTTCACCCTTCTCTGGGAAATTGCAAAAAACTCATTAAGTTAAGTTTGTATCGTTGTGAAAGCCTTGAGAGGTTTCCATGCATTAACGTGGAGTCTCTTGAACATCTGAATCTAGAGGAATGCTTTAGATTGGAGGAATTTCCAGAAATAATTGGAAGAATGAAGTTGTAGTTAAAGATTAAGGTGAACTGATTGGGATAAGAGAAATACCATCATTTATTATTCGACACCAAGCTCATCTTACAGAGTTAGATTTGTCAAACATGGAAACACTTGTAGCTCTTCCGAGCAGCATTGGCATGTTGAAAGGTTTGGTGAAGCTAGATGTCTCGTTCTGCTCAAAACTTGGAAGCTTGCCAGAAGAGATAGGTGATTTCGAGAACTCGATGAAACTTGATGCCAGCTATACTCAAATTTCACAACCTCCGTCTTCCATTGTCCGCTTGAACAATCTTATATTCTTGAGTTTTGAAGGACTATGTCTAGAAGATGGAGAGTACTTTGTGTTCCCTCGAGTGAATGAAGGGTTACGCTCATTGAAAATTCTGAATCTCAATTTTTGCAATATAATAGATGGAGGACTTCCGGAAGATATTAGATGCTTATCGTCTTTGAAAGAGCTGCATCTCAGTGGAAATGATTTTGAACATTTGCCTGGAAGCATAGCCCAACTTGGTGCTCTTCAAACCTTGTACTTAACATATTGCGAAAGGATTACACAGCTGCCAGAATTTCCGGAGCACTTAAATACAATATTTGCAGATTGGAGCGATGATTTGATCTGTAATTCGTTGTTTCAGAATATCTCATCATTGCAGCAGCATGACTTCTCTGCTTCAGATTCCTTGTAACTAATAGCATTTATGAGTCGGGAGGACAATATTCCAAGTTGGTTCCACCATCGGGGATTTGATAAAAGTGTGTCAGTCAATCTACCTGATAATTGGTACGTACGTGATAACTTCTGGGGATTTGCTGTATGTTACTCTGACAAATTAATTGACATCACAGTTCACTTGATTCCTTTATGTGATGATGGGACCTCGGGTATCACCCAGAAACTTGCCTTATCCAACCATTCAGAATATAATCCTAAGAATTACAATTTCTTTTTGGTACCTCTTGCTGGGTTATGGGATACATGTAAGGCAAATTGGAAAACACCAAATGACTATGGGCTTATTACGTTATGTTTTTCTGGAGAAATGAACAAGTATGGATTACGTTTGTTGTATAAAGATGATCCTAAGAAACATTGTATATTCTTTGGAGAGTGTCCAGTCTCTTCTGCTGCATTAACTGATCTCTATTAATAATATTGTAATTACTTAACATCTTCGATTCCTTGTTTATGGGTGTGTTGTCAAGATAAAGAAATTAGTGTAATTTTACCCTTCTTTTTCTCTGCAGCTTCGTCTGTTTGTACTTTTATCTAGCCATTGCGCACCTATTTTACTGAGGAATTTGGAGCCACATAATCTAAGGACTAGATCTAGTACCTTAATTCAGCATTTGACTCTTAACTATTTACAAAAAATTCTCTTCTTGTTACAAGCCTCGCTGTGCACGCCTTAACCAAACCTAGGATTATGAATACACAAATATTTTTTCAATCTTAAAGTCTAGAGTCTTGTTAGCATTGCAAACTGAGAAGAAGATGGTATTTTGAGAACAGAACCGATGAGACTGCCTATGTAGGACACATGTTTCCTCTGCCTGAGAAAGAGATATGTGAAAGAACAAATTGCAGATGAATGGCAAGATAACTTTGCCATTATTTAAATATCATTTTGAAATAAAATCACAGTTTCCTAGAAGAGTCTTCGATATCGACTTAGCCAGTAGCATCTGCAATATATAGTATTAGCCTCCTGATAACACGATATTGAGAAGACATAGTTTCTCCTTAATTTTCATATTCCAGGGAGGCTTTACCACATCTAGCCGAGCACCTGTTCTTCCAACACGTTTCTGTTTTGGAAAACATAATCAACAAACTAATTTTTTGCATACTTTTATTTATAATAGCTAAACAAGATTTAAATATCAAATATTTGTAGACATGTTTAACAAGACCACCTCACTAAAACATTGATGAAATTTTCATACAAACGATATCACTATAACAAGGTTTTTGTCTTTCTGTCAAGTTTAAGGGATTTTAGGTATTCTATCTTTTAGTTATAATTACAATTATATTAGTTTCGGAACATTAAATTTTGATATAACAATAATGTAAAACAATTTATGATTTCACATAAAATAATGTGTTGGCTCTTGTAATCCAAACACCGTTGCACATTTTTCATCGGAGGGGGTAAATTAGACACAAAGGTCATTTGATGCCCACAAATACAAAAAGAAATAGTTTCCAATGTCAGGTTCTATGTGTTTTCAATAACAGCATTTGCCATCTCTGCAAAAGCTAGACCGTAGGGGCTCTAAAAGGCTGATGTGAGCACCAGGTTTCACGGGGATGCCAAATTTGAAGTAATTGAATCTTCGAAGTTGTAGTAATCTTAAAGAGGTTCACCATTACCTAGGATGTTCCAAAAAACTCATTGAGTTATGCTTGGATGTTTGTAAAAACCTTAAAAGGTTTTCCATTTTTTAGCGGGGAATCACTTGAATCTCAGGAACTAACTTTCGGTTCTAGTTTATAGAAATTCCAAAATCATCGGAACAGTGAAGCCGGACTTCGAAGATTATCATGCATAACTCTGGGATAAGGGAATTACCTGTCAATTTTCTGCTGAATGTCACTCTGAGAGTCTTTTCATTATACAGAGAAAATAAAGATTACACATCCCTAAAGATCCGCCATTCCTATCCCTAATGATAAACTATTCTATTTTTAAAAATCTGCTATTCAATCCCTCTAAATCTGCCTTCATATCCGTCCAAATCAGTTATTCTATCACAATATTTATTCCTTTAACTCTACAATAAATGCATATGATCATGCTAATTTATATCACTATATAATTACATCAATATATACAATCATTTATTTGTCCATCAAACTAACATCCCCCCTCAAATTGATGTTAGTGGATCAAGAAGCATCAATTTACCTACTAGAAACTAATGTGTTGTCGTGCCATGGATTTTGTAAACGTATTAGCTATTTGAAGATCACTGAACACATGTGAAAGAATAATGACTCTTTTATCTACAACTTCTCGTGTATAATGACAGTCCACTTTGATGTGTTTGATCCTAGCATGAAAAACTGGGTTAGTAGCAATCTGAATAATACTTGTATTGTCAACGTGGAGAGGAGCAGGATGAGATCGAGGAAATCCAATCTCAGCAAGTAATCCATGAATCCATACAACCTCAGAGCAAGTAGTAGAGATCCATCGATTCTGTTTTAGATTTTGACACACAATCTTTCTTTTTACTCTTCCAAGATATCAGTGACTCTCCAAGAAACATGCAACAACCAGAGACTGAATGAGGAATATCACGATATCCGCCCAATCAGAATAAAAAAATGCATTTAAACGAACATGAGAACAACTTGGAAAGAACTATCTAAGCGTATATGTTCCTAGAAGATACCGAATGATGCGACGAACAACCACCAAGTACAGATGACGGGTAGCTTGCATAAATTGACTAACTTGTTGAACCGCAAAAGAGATATCAGGCCGAATAATAGTAAGGTAATTTAGACTCCCAACTAATTGTTAAAATATAGTTGGATCAAGAAGAAGATCACCTTCCTAACGATGATACTTCACATTCAATCCCAATGGTGTTTCTATGAAGCAGGAATCTTGAAAACCAGCCAAAGAAATCAGATCGTGAGTATATTTGTGATGGTTTAGAAATACACATGAAGCAACATTACGAACTTCCAAACTCAAAAAAATAAGCTACAGTACCGAGATCTTTCCTATGAAAATAATCTTTAAGTTTATGTTGGAGGCTAGTGATTAATGAAGAATCGGTTCTTGTGATATTAATGTCATCTACATACACCAAAAGAAGAACAAAACCTGTCGATGTTTTCCGAATAAACAAAGATGAGTCATATTTGCTCTACTCAAAAAAGGCTATAGCAAAGTAGACTAGAACATATCAAACCAAGCTCATGGAGCTTGTTTTAATCCATACAAAGACCACTTCAACTTGCATACATCTGATGTAAGCGATGAGAACAAACCAGGTGGAGGTTTCATATAATATCTTCTTTAAGATCTCCATGGAGAAAAACATTTTTGACATCCATTTGATAAAGAGGCAAGTTTTGTTAAGCAACAATGGTAATAGTTCGCACCGTAGTCATTTTGGCACGGGTGCAAAAGTCTCCTCATAGTCCATCCCATATTCTTGTCTATTACCAAGAACAACAAATCGAGCTTTGTACTGATCAAGAGTTCTGTCATAATGAATTTTTATTCAATAAACCCATTTACATCCAATAGGGCAGACATTTGATTTGAAGGACATGAAACAATGTCACATGTATCATTTTCTTTAAGAGCCAAAAATTCTCCCTTCATTGCTTTCTGCCAACATTCATGCTTGAAAGCTTGTGAGTAACAAGATGGAACATATTTGTTGGATATAGTAGATTAAAAATCATACCAATTGGGAGTACGAGATACTCTGGTAAATCGCCGAATCGGCTCAAGAGGTCCAGATCTTGAAGAATTCTTAAATTCTAATTGTGGTACAGTTTTAGGCGGTGGGTCAGTGTCGGGATAGTATAAAGTTGGCCGACTTGTTCATACACAAATCCAGATTTGAACCTCTTAAAAAAAGATGATAAATCGTCAAAAGTAGGTAGAAAAGGAGAAGCAGAAGATGAATCTACAATCGTAGGAAAAAAAATACTGATTCTCAAAGAAAACAACATTTCTAGAAATACAAAATTTGTGAGAACATAGATCATAGCAAATAAAAACTTTTTGTGATGTACTATAACCCATAAAAGCACATTTTGTGGACTGTACAAAAATTTTATTGAGTTGCGAAGGAGGCGTCGAATGCACAAATGTCACGACCCAAAATCTAGCCGCGAGTGGCACCCACACTTATCCTACTATGTGAGCGAACCAACCAATCTAAAACTCCAACATATTGAACAAAAATACAAAGCGGAAGACTTAAAACTCATTATCCCCAAATCTGGAAGTCATCATCACAAGAACATCTATCCTCAAGTTACAAATCTAGAAGTATCTAAGAAGCTAAAATAAATAAAAGGCTAGTCTATGCCGGAAGTTCAAGGCATCAAGACATTGAAGAGAAGATCCAGTCCAAGCTAGGAGCATTAGCTCACCCTGAAATCCGGTGTAGTGAAGACTGGCTAGAAGTGCTGCTGAGTTGAAGACGACGGTATGTTTGCTGCATTCCCCCAAATAGCAAAGAAAGAAACAACAAGTAGGGCGTCAGTACAAACACAAGTACTGAGTAGGTATCATCGGCCAACTCAAAATAGAAAACAGTATATATCAGTTCATATCATAAATCAACTACAATACTCAACATGTAGTAACAAGTACTATAATCATCAATAAGTACTACCAAGTTCATCCATGAGGACTCAAGCCTCAATACCACACTCATTTGGGAATTAGGTTCATTACATTGAGTATATAAACATCTCTCAAGATTTATTATCTTTCTTCCTCTTGTGTCGGTACGTGACACTCCGATCCCCTACTACTATGTGTCGGAACGTGACACTCCGATCCCTTAATTCTACGTGTCGGTTCGTGACACCCGATCCCTTAATACTATGTGTCGGAACGTGACACTCCGATCCCCTAATTCTA